>MTQE01001134.1:71827393-71846528 GCA_014337955.1 Aspidoscelis marmoratus | reverse complement strand
TCCAACTCTACCATTCTATGATTCTATGATTCTATGATTCTATGAAGCTTCAATCGCCTGCAGTATTCAAGAAGTATCCTCAGAAAATCTGAAGTTACTTTGGGGAGGTAATGTACCTTGGATACTACAGGCAATTGGAAGCTGCAATGTCCTACCAAAGTTTTCATCTTGTCTGGAGGAACCCTTAGCCTCATGAACTCTGGGGAGATAGTTCACAAAATGTATGCTTGCTTGTGCACTTGTTGAATATTATAGATACATACTCGTGTGTGCGTATGTGTGTAGTGTGTGTGTTATTCATATTGTTCAGACATAAAGTTCCTTCACTTTTTAAAAAAAGTAGCGGTGAGGAAATAAGGCTTGCAATTTTTTTCATTGCAAGAAGATTTATGTCAGGGCTACTGCTAGTGGTAAGCCATAGGTCAGTGGTAGGTCATCAATTACAGACATGGGAAATGCCAGGTTGAACCATTGGACCTCTGCTTGAAACTGTGGAAAGCTGGTGTCAGTCTGAATAGATAACACTGAACTAGATAGAGCAGGGGCTTCTTAACTCAGTCAGAGCAGCTTCTTTCCTAGTTCTCCTTACTGTTAGAATGACAATGACAAGCTTTTAACAGAATGTGCAAAGGATGGGAAGACTTCTGTTGGATCCCTTTTCCCTCTCCGCTCTTCACCTAAGAAAACTCAGCAAGCCTCCTCTTACTTGATGACATTGGCCTTTCAGATTCTCCAGGCATGCTCTCCTTATGTTGAACTATGGGTGTTTTTCCACTTAGCACTAGAGTACCCTTTAAGGACCCATTAAGGACCTTTAATGGGTCCTTAATGAGTCCTTAATGGTTACTCTAGTGCTAGAGGTTTTTCCACTAGCACTAGAGTACCCATTAAAGACCCATTAAGGGTCCTTAATGCGTCCTTTAGTGCTAAGTGGAAAAACACCCTATGAGAGGTCTTTCAAGAAGTATTACATTGCTGTATTTTTTTTCTACTAAGCCCCCATTGGGTTCTAAAGCTCTTTCTGCACTGGACTTTATTCCAGATTATACTCCCGAGTAGGGAACTGCCATCTGCATGCTACTGCCCAGGGCCTGCCATAGTATGCATTAGCATGCAGATGGCAGGCCTCCATTTGGGGATATAATCTCGAATGAGGTCCAGTGCAGAAAGAGCCTACCTTACTGTGCTCAAACAATTAATCTGCTGTTCATGGATTACAGCCCATTTTCATAAGCAATTTTTAAAGAGTTTGCTGGTATTTACTTTTGACTTAATTGCCCATTGCATTGTAACATTAGTATTCAAAGTTGAGAACTTTGCCATCACAAGGTCAGCAAGCATAATGGATCAGATAATGATCAGTTTTCCAATTACGCAACCTCATGACCAGGCAGGTGAATTTGTATATCATAAAAGCTTCCTTCCTATATCCCATTTCTGTGGAGTTTAAAACTGAAATGTTCTTAGTAAATATCTCTGAAGGATGAGAGTGGAAAAAGTGAGATCTGGATTTTTATTTAACAGGTGGCTGCTTCATCATCATATCAACAGTGCCTGGCAGTGGGATCTAGCTCAACCGCACAGGATATGAGAACATATTTATCTCAATTGTCCTGAAAATCCTAGCTGGGGTGGGGGACCATTTTAATAAAGTGAAATATTCATTATCTGTTGCATCATGTGTAGCACATGACTAGTCCACGATGCTGCACCTGAGTGCTTGTAGCTTTGAAGGTCAGAGGAACTAGTATTCGTGAAATAAAACCTGCATAGGGAATTGGCTGTAGCTCGGTCGTAGAACATCTGCCTAGAAAACAGGAGGGCAAAGGTTTTATCTCTGACATCTCCTTGGGAAAAGGTTTTGCAAAGCACTTCAAGATCCTACTATTGAAAGTGCATGAAAAACCCCATGCCTTCAGTGAACCATCACTTCTGAGGACAGCTGAACTTCCCTAATTATTTCATAGGTCCTCACAGGCTTTGATTGCATCTTGAGTTTGGGTTCTGCCTCAAGAAATTAATTCCATCCCTGGCCAAAATTAAATGGCAATAAGAAGCTAGAAAAGAAAGTTATACATCTTAGGATATTCACATTAAATTAGAAGTCAACAAGTAAATGAAACAGCCAATGCAGTTTCTTTCACATGTTTCACTCCTCAAGGCCATGGTCAGACATCATAGGAATAATTTGTATTGTGACAAATTTGTATTGTGACAACAGAAAAGGTAAACAATGCAAGGAAAACAGATTCAGGAAACAGTTAATTCCATTAAACTTACAGACACGGGTTTGAGGTTATTAAACAGATGGTAATAATTGTCCATATCATAAATATATCTCAAGATTATAAAAGAAGGTACTTTGGCATGGAATCCAGTTTAAAGGGTTAGTGTATATTTGCAAACAAGAGACATAGAACAAGCAATGTAAATATCAGATTAAATTAGGCAGGGAAATGGTCTCTTCACTGCCCTGTAGCTTTTGGGGCTCAATGACCCAGGTCAAAATCTGACCAAGATTTTTCACTGATTCTGATCAATCTGTCATCTATTTATCACTGCAGCTGTAATTCATTCACCAAAGCTAGGCAAAAATCAATATTTCTTTGGAGGAGAGGAGGAAAGGTTTCTTACAACATGTAACTGTTATGGAGAATTCCATCGCAGCATTACTTTCCCAGTATGTATATTTTATAGGGGAGGGGAATGGTATATTTTAAAAACCTCTTTTAAGTATTGATATATTTTTTACTCTTGGAATAATAGAAATGTTTTGGACTCGGAAAACATACCAAATCTCTGACATCTTGTTCAAAAGCAGCAAATAACACAATTATGTCAACATGTGTATGCATTGCTTCCTCACAAGGTGAAGTCCTTGACCTATATTAAGCTTGCCAGTCAGCATTAACCATTCTGCCTGACTCTCCAACTTTTGACAGCATGCTAGATATCCCATTTCAAGTCATCACTATAAGTAATCAGTAACTAACTCCATGAAATTGCCTTAGTGTTTTAGAAAAATACTCAGCCATCAGCATTTAAATCATAGGAAAATGTGGATGGATAGCTAGAATCCTTAAATTGCTTTGGAATATTTCAATGATATTTCTTTTTGATGTTGGCAATGGAAGAAATACTGTCAAGCAATATCCTGCTTATGAACTTCTAAAATATCATATCATTAAACATAAACATGTTTCCTGATTCCATTTGGTTGCCAATTTTGGCCTTTCCTAATTTTGTCACAGTGATGCATTCTAACTTGTGCTTAAGTTGTGCTTAAACCAGTAGTAAACCTGCAAGTCCGTACAGAGGAAAGTGCTCCTGTAAAAGTGGGAGTCATTATGTTTTTTACCAGTCACTTGCTCTCGTCATTCTGTAAGCAAGCAAGCAAGCATAGTGGACCATAGACCAGTGATAGCCAACCTACGACACGCACGTCACAGGTGACACGCCAAGCCCTTTTGGGTGACACACATGGTCACCCTAGCACCTGGGCATGTAGTATCCTTATAACTTTTTTACTAGGGCTAAAAATATCATATAATTATGGATATTTCCAGATGTAACACAGCACCCAAGTTAAGCTAGGTTTTCTTGCAAATTTTGACACACCAAGCTCAAAAGGTTCGCCATCACTGCCATAGACCAAGATTGGTTCCATCTGAAGCTGTGGCTCTACAAGCCATTTAAATTGTACTGAAGGGCACTGAAGTCCGCCCACCTCCACCTTATGGGGAGGGCATTAAAGGGGCATGAGGGCACACAGTTCAACCTGAAAGTTCAGTGCATAAAAAGCAGCTTGAAGCCACTTCTGCACTGAGCTGGGTCTTCGTCAGTTGCACACCGGCTGACTAGAATCACAGACCTGGCAATAGTAATGGAGATGCCAACCTCTTCATGAGATCACCTGATGACACAATGGAAGGCCAGTTTGGTAGAGATACTTCCTCAGTTCATCTTCCATTAGGGAAATGGAAATCATATCCTGAGTCTGTTGACAACTTTTAACATATGTACCCTCAAACTAGACAGCTGGTCTGCACAGAATGATATAACTTAGTTTTTCATTATGCACCTGGGTTAGTTTTCTGCAAAAAAATTGAATTTCTTATTTGTGAATATTAAATCACTGGGGGAAATTAGAGGTTGGGGGATTTACATCTAGAAACTTCATAGAAAAAAATGGGGAACAGATTGAACTTGTTCTTAATCCTTCTCAAGGCTGTAAGAGCCTTGAACACTTTCAAAAGTAACAAAATCAGTCATACAGAACTCATATGTGACCAAAGCAAGAACACACTGTACTCACCTATATCCTTTTTCAGAATTTTGGAATTCTTTAGTCTTGTTGACTATTTGCTTTAAAACTCAGCCAAACTAGTATAGCAAAAGTAATAAAATTGTCATTAAAACATAACCATGGTGGTGGTAGTTTTTAGATTTGAAAGCAAGAAATTACTTGAGAAGATTCTATTTCAGATTAGGCTTACCCTCTGTATGGTGTTGTATGTGCTTAGGAAAATACTAGAAAATCTTCATTCTAGCAGTCTAGGTAGCAGATATTGAAATAAACATTAACCAAGGTACCTGTGAATAACTGCAGCTCTCTTGAGGGCCTGACGGTCTGCCAAAAAAGCAGACAGAGGTAATGGATGCTATTCAACAACATATGGAATTATAACTTTTAGATAGGCCTGGAATAGATGAACCTGGGGAAATACAGTGACCGTACTTAACCATGTAGAATGGTATACAGCATATCATTCTACCACAGTTAATTTCAGGGAAAGAGGGCCTCATTTGAACCACAAGTGCTGATGTACCCTCCACTGCTCATGGTGCGGACAGTCCATCCCAGTGTCAAGGCCCAGGTGGGCGAGGGCAGTGAGGTAAACACACGTGCACACTTATGGTAGTCCTTTGGGGGCTCAGAAGTAATCAGTGTCAGTTCAGTCCAAGGGTTCCAGAGGTCACAGGGTTCCACAAAAGTCACAGCAAAAGTAAATCAGCCCAAGGTTGGGGTTCCAGTAGTTCGGCAAGTCACAAGAGGGTCCAAGAGTCAGAATACAGGGATGGCGGGAGTTGCATCAGAGTTGTCTGCAACACCAGCAAGGCATGTGCTGCTCAATTATGTAGGGGAGTCATCACCACACCCTTGCCGGCGCAGCTGAGCCAAACGCTGAGACTGGCATCTCACCTGTTTCTGCTACTGAAGGAGCAGAGGGGAGGGGCATTCTTGGGGTTGACTGTCCGAGCTCTCGTCCCCAGAGCCGTCTGTGTGCTCCCCCAAAACTGGCCTCAGACCCTCAACGTCTGCAGCACTCTGCCCCGGTTGCTGCCCAGGCTGTTGCACCGTTGCAACTGTGCCCTCCTCCTCCAATGAGACTGGAGAGGCAGGACAGGGCTTGACACCCAGACAGTCCATATCACCATGACAATGACTGCAGAAACTTCCACTGTAAGCCCAACCATTGCTATGGTAAAATCATGACATGGCATGCATTTGCTTCCTCACAGTTTTGAACCTGGAAGTGGGTGCAAATGCTACTAGCATGCTAGCCACTCCCAGTCAAGCTGTGGAAAGGCTTTTACTTCTCCACAGCTAGGAAGAATCAGGGCATTCCAGGATGTTCCCAGATGATCTGGGATGGAGGAGAAGGTGTACCATGCAGACAGAGCACCACAGAATATCCTGATCCGTGCCACCCAGGTAAGTGCAAACAGGCCCATAGTAACTGAATTAGCAGACAAATAAACCAAGCTTTTGTGGAAACAGAAAGTAAGTAATAGCTATCTATTTATTTGTTTGTTTACCATCACCTGCAGCACAAGGGGCATGCTAAGGACAATGCCCACCAGGAACCAAATCCTGGGGGAAGGTCATCCTCTAGAAGCTCCCCCTGTTCTATTTGCTAGTAAAGCCTTGACTGTTTGCTTTAAATCTCAACCAGACTAAACCTACTTTGGAAAGGGCCCAAAATCGAATATACAGTTCTATATTAACAACTATTAGAAATGTCAGTTTGTAACCAAGAAGTGTAGGCTTCCTTTTAAACACAACGTAACTATCTTTTTAGATTCTCTTCCTAGAGCTATAACAACCCACATCTTCTCTAAGGTGGGAAGATGGAAAAGAGGACGGGACTTGTTGCATGTTTAATAGTTTGCAGTGCAGGTATCAATGAAGTTCTCCATTCTGCAAAACTGTTCTAGATGCAAGGCCAGCACCTTCTTTTCCATCTCTCCTTAATCATCACTCATTTCACTTTAATTAACTTGCTCATTTGCTTACTAGCTTAAAGAAAATTAAATTTTTCGCTCCACAGAGTCTGAATATTTTTAAAAGATGTCTTCCTGATGTAACTGGCTCCAGCAGAAGGGGGGAAGGCACAAATATAGGAAACCAAAGCAAGTTCAGTTTTACAAGGAGTCTCTCTAAAGCAGGGTTTCCCAAACTGTGGGTCGGGACCCACCTCTAGGAAATTTAACCATATTTGAAATAACTTTTTTGACATAATTATTTAATTAAGTAATAAAAAAATTGTATTAAAACTTTGTTTGTTATTTGAAAAGTCCTTTATTCATATTGGTAATGGTTAAATTTCCTAGAGGTGGGTCCCGAGTTGGTAAACTTATATTAGATGGGTCGTAGCCCAGACAACTTTGGGAACCACTGCTCTAAAGGCAATTAACTAGCAGGAAGAATTAAAGGTTAACTTTAGGAAAGCAATCAGACTTGGGCTCTTTCTGCACTGAGCCATATTCTGGAATATTCTGCCACTATCCACACTAGCATGTAGATGGCAAGTCCCTGTTATGGGGCAAAATCTGGAATAGGGTCCAGTGCAGAATGGGCCTTGTTCTTCCTATTGTGAATCCTAGCTTTCAGTACAAAGAAACAATTTTAAAGCTAAAGAGCATGCAGAAACTGTATGTGAGGTTATTTTATGAAATATCACACACATGACCCTTTGCCTGCCTGAAAGAAGCAATGGTATGTCTTGGTATTATTTTTCTTCAGCTGTGGTTGACAGCTATTGTGAGCATGGAGTAACTATACAAAACAGATCTGCACAAATAGAGTGGTCCTTGTTCAGTGTGACGTAAGGCACAGTAGGTAATAACTGTACAATAGGACATAACACCAATTAAAAACCACAGTGCTGTAAGCCAAGCATACAGGTCAGAAATACCCAGAGATGCACTATATTGGTGTTTATATTATAACACAAAATGTAAAGGCAAGCTGGAGTGATGGAGACAACCAATAGGATGTATTTTTCTCTATAGTCATTCTTCATATAACAAAGTGTAGTAAACTCCAGGCCGCACAGCTCTTCCCTAGCTTCCCCTTCTTGCATCCCCCACCTTAATTCTCAACCTTCAAAGGAGCAACACTTTTCCTGTTCTGTAAGCTTGTAGTATACACTCAGCGCCACCAGGGTGCTAAATTCTTTCCACTCCATGCAGTGGCCTTTAGGCATTATGGAGTCTGCAAAGCACATGGATTTAAAAAGGACAACTCTTCTCTTCCTGTTTGAGGATTTTCCCCTCCTCCTACCACAGGATGCGACATCAGAAGGACCTCTGCCCTGGAAGACAGCAGCTTTCCTCCAATCACCTCCCCTGATGTTGCATTGATGTCATTTCCTCCACACCCCTTCTTGTGCTGTATAAAAACCCTTTGCACCATTAAATTAGATCTCTTTTTTCCACCTGTAAACTGTCTCCAACCTCTTCATTTTCCCTATTCCCCTTTTTCTAAACTTATCAGGGTCAGCCATTACCACGTGGTGGGCTCCCAGGACTGGTGGGTCAGATCCTGGAAATAATCTTTCGTAACACCTGGCATTCAGGAACAGCAGCCCCTAGCTGCTGAGCCCCACTTCCGGGAGCCCTTGGATCAGTTGCAGAACTGGACTGCAACAACCATGGTTTTATACAGCACACTTCTCCTCTTACAGGGGTGGTAAAATTTGACTTCCTTTGTTTAATGCAATCCTATAAACTTAAAATAATGCACAACAGTATTATGCAAGGATCACTAAAATTCAAAAACTAGGATTCGTTATTCAATCTCCTGCGTTTTGGCTTGGTTTTTTTTTTAAAAAAATTACATTAACCTCTACTGTTAAATGAACAATAGATCATAAATACCCATTACATCACTTTGTTACTATTTGCAGTATAGTACACATTGCTACTCACGCTCATAATACTTTGCCTGAAACTTTTTCTATTGTGCTCTTTGCCATTATAATCTCTGAAGTTCTTTTTTTTTTTTCTTGGCTGTGGAATCATGACAACCATCTGCTTACACTAAGATTTTGTTGATGGTGGGGTGGGGTATGAAGGGTATCTCTTCATTTTTAAAAAATAATTGTTGGCTTTTGTTATACATTCATTTCCTGACCTAAAAGCTAGTGAGATTCTTTCTAAAATTTCGCTTTTTTCTTTGGATGAGATGGCACAGTGAGCTGGGTCCATGTTTGTTGCCTCCAAACATGAACTTTTCCCTATCTTGTCAAAGGAAACTGCTCTCTCCAGGTCTGACTTGGCTGAAATCTTACTACATATATTCCCAAGAACTGACTAGAGAGGCAGTATATGAGACCCTGGATTTTTCCTATAATTCTTTTCATTCTTAAAGGTGTAGACCTCAATTTCTTCTTCCTGAACGAATACCTAGAAAAATCTATTTCAACATTAACTAAGTATACGTCTCAGAACATCAAAGATGCCCTGGAGACATGACATACAGTCCAAGGGACTTTTAGAGGTTTTCTCCAGCTCTAAATTTTTTTTTAAATGATTCTTTGATGAGTCACCTTCCTTATGGTTTAACTTGCAGAAACATATGTTTCTGGGAAGATCACATGTTTGGCTGTTTTTGCATGAGCACTAAAGACACCATTTAGACCCTGTTAGGAAGGCCCTGTCACCAGAGAAGACCCCTTTAGGAACCCATCCTAAAGACCCTGTCCCCATGAAGGCTGGAGAAATTTATCCAGATTTAATGGGTCTCCAGGCCCTTAAATCCAGATTTCCTGCAGACCCCTTTAAAGGTGTCCACAATCTGGTCTTCAGCCTTGAAGACTGGATTAAAGGACATGTACCTGCACAACTTACCTGCCGATGGGGTCCAGCCGCAGCCCTAGCAGAAGCAGAGCTGCCAGGGCAAGCGGTGTTGGTTTCACCCCACCACTCACAGCTATGGAGGCTTGCACAGACTTTGTAGCTGTCTACAAAGCCAAGCACAGGCTGCGTAGCTGTGATGTAGCAGTCTACATAGCTGTCCCTGCCCAGGAGGGAGTCCTGCCCCAGTTCCACAGCTGCATCGGGGAGGCGGCTGAATTGGGGGGGCAGCAGATTGTGGCTGCTTGCATCAACACTGCCGCCTCCTGCCACTGATGCCCCACCAACAAAGCAGCCTCATCGTGTATGCATGTGTGTGTGTGGCAGCAGCATTGATGTGGCAATAATTGCACCTGCCAGCCCAAGCGGGCAGCTCTGATCGCTGTCCCGCCCCCCCCCCCGCCATGCAGCCACGGAACTGGGGCAGGACTTCCTCCTGGGGACTGACTTGGGCCTCATGAGGCATCCTGCGGCGTCCACATGGCACCCTGCTTAGTCCCCATTGCAATTTGGAGCTAGTGGGCCCGTGTGGATGTATGAGGTCCTTGCCATGATCCGGGTCTTTCAAGACCAGATCCAAGGAAGGACGCCATCTCCAAGATCTGGATCTTCGGAGGTCAGTGCAAAAGGAGGGTTTAACTTTCCCCAGGGTCTGACAGGTGACGTCTCTACTTTCTAATATCTTGTCCAGAATTTCCATAGCTTTCCTACAAAGGAGCAAGCATCTTTTAATTTTGTGGCTGCAGTCACAGCCTGTAGTGATCTTTGAGCCTAGATCTATATTGAGAAAGGTGGTCTGCCAAGTATGCTGGTCCAAAGTTGGTAAGAGTCGTGTATGCCAAAGAGAAAACCGTAAATCTGGCCCAGGAGCTAACTGGGAAAGGAGTGCAAAGCAATAATCTAAATGGTAGAAGTTTAACTTCTGCAATATCTGGAGGGCTGTAAATTGACCACCCTTTCTGTAGGCTATATTCTTCAGTTTTGTTGGATTTAACGTTCACTGTAATTTTCCCTTTCCACATTTAATAAAACAAAAGTCACATTTTGTTTCTAATTATCTGAACAAAAATATGGCAAGGTTCTATGATGTTACTGTTGATTAAGGAGTATTTTATAGAATATTTTCATTTTATTTTAGTGAATGTCATGGCACTGTTATTTATGGCAGTTTTGCAAGCATGGGTTGTGAAAAAAATTTATTGCCTCAATCACATATACCAGAAACTCAAAGAATTAAAATTCCTACCAGAACTGTTGGCAATCTAAAGTCATCGATCTTCTTTTCCAGGTCTATAGGGACTGGATGTTCACTTTCTGAGATGCCAGCTTTTTAAAAAGTAAATAACCTGAACAGCACATTGACTGTATTATTTAAAAAAGGAAAGAACAGAAGTGAAAAAGTTGAGGGTTTTTTTCCCCATGGTATGTCTGTCATAGCTTCCTGTTTATTTCTCTCTGTCTATTTCCCCCTCACTATGTACTTTTCCCAAGTGTCAGATTCAGGAAAATCAAATTCCAACATGTAAGTTCAACGCAAACAATTCTGCAAAAGCCTACAGTCATACATTTTACATGTCAGGTGCAAATTTTAAAACTCTTAAGGCAGATGATTCTATGAATGCACCATCTGGAATCTCTCCTTCTAATTATTAGCTGTTTCAGGAACCTTGAGCAAAGCTGTTATCCTATATGTACACTAACTTGAGAGTAACTGTCTCATTGATCCCAAGGGGTCTTGCTGCAAAATAACCATAAGCGGAAATAGAATACACATGTCCTTGTAGTTAAGACAAACATATAGGAGTCAAGAAAAACAGCTTTCCTAGAAACATAGTATAGGACATTGAGCATGTCCCCCTCCTCATTCATTTTCTCTGGCCAGGAAACGTAATCAAAACTTAATGTAGCAACATTATTTTTGTGCTGTTCAAAAGGTCCTTGGATGAAAGTTGAATGCATGGAAGAACAGTAAATGTGCCCAAGTGATAGAGTGGTTTTCCATATGCACATTATACTATTTTTAATTTAATGGACTTTCAGTGGTCCCATTGTTTTGCTAATATCCAAGTATAATGAATACTGAACCAAGTTTTATCTTGTTTTGAACTACTCACTCTAAATTTACAACATTAGACATTTTTAGGGAAATAAGGCAAGACTTACTTTAAACCAGGTGTTGCTAATACTGCATTTCAGGTGTGATTTTTGTCCCAAAAGCTGATTCATTATTAGGAGCAAAGAAGCATCCCAATAGCACGGTGCCCATTTGCTATGTCCTCTTTTTAATCCATGGCTTATCAGGCTTCTATCCTCTAGCGTTTTTCAGTGAAATATTACTCTGAGCATATGCAAAGTCTCCTTTTACCACTGATCACGGACAACCAGTTCTGCATACATCTGGGTTTGGGTAAGAGTATCACAAAGGGAAAACTTAGGCTGTGATCACACTTAAGGCTTACTTGAACTTGAGTCCACTTTCAGGGTGAGAATATATATCAGCAGAGTGACAATCTGCTTTGTTTCAGTGTTAAATAACTCAGAAAATTCACCTTTGGGATAGATAATGTGGAAAGAATACTACTGGTCACTTTGGGGATGTTTTCTCTCAGTCTGAAAGTGGACAGAAGCTGGATTAAACCTTAGGTGTGACCACAGCCTTGGATGCACACCTAATCCCTTAAGCCTTTTATTTATCAGTATACTCCAAATATAAGTTAAACTTAGAAATAAGCTGCATTGTGTTTAGCAAGGTTTATTCCCAATCTTCAGGATTTATAATTGCAACTTGAAGACTTTGATATTTCTCACTTGTTGCAGTTTTGGGGTTGTTAGGTGGTGTTCCACAGTTCTTCTAAGAACCTGAGCTTTCAAATACAGTATAGATATTCAGAGGATCTGACTTCTGGAAAAGTCAAATCCAGATGATTTTGGTATGAGTTCTGGCAAATGTTGTTAAAATGTCAGAAATCCAGAATTAGAAATCATTCCTTCAATTATTTATATACTGCTTAATCCTCTAAAAATTCCTGAAGCCACTACAGTATAAATCTAAAAACAGATTTGTATTTAAATTTATTATATTTCAACTGGACAGAGCATAGAACAAGAACTCATTCACACTGAGAAGCCCTTAGCGAACTAATACGTTTTTAGGAAGTGCATACACACAACACACAGCCACTTCCATCTCAAAGAGGCTCCAAGCACACGGGGACATCCCAGATGGAAGTAATCCCATTTCCACTTTAGTTAAGTGCAAGGAACCTTTGGGACAAGGCTGGCATTCACAATGCAAATGCCAGCCTTCGTACCAGATCTTAATTTTCCTGGGACAGTGTCCCAGGAAGTTAAGTGTGAAAAGGCCCTTACGCTTGCTTCATCATCTTCTTTCCAGTTGCCTCCTGGTATGTTTCATCCTCTGAAGCTCCTTAGAAAACAAAAGGGCCACTTGGGCTTACCAGTATAAGAAAGGACACCCTGGAGCAATTGTGCGTATGACTTATTATGTCTCAGCGCTCCATACGTCCATAACAGAAGTATCACCACCCTGGGCTTCTGGAAATTCCTCAAGGAGTATACAAGAACCCATCAGATTCTGTAAATTCTCCCACAGAGTAACTTTAACCTTCAAGATCACTATGCTGGGGTTCTCGAGAACCCCAATCACCTTGGTTGGGAGCTGCTGGAAAGCTGTGTGGGTGGCCCACCAACAACATTCCCACTCTGTCTCTTTGGCCAAACACTGGATACAAACCTACCTCTATCTAAAGGGATTTCTAGTGAGAAGAATTTGCTGAAAAGAAAAAAAAGGGACAATATTTAAATGCTAATATAATGCTTTAGTATATATTGATAGTGTCAGAGCATCTGGAAAACTGTGTGCAGTTTGGATTATGATATCTCAAAAAGGATGTAGCAGAACTGGAGAAGTTTCAGAGGAGGGTGACTAAGACGATCAAGGGGCTGGAGGAGCTTCCCTACAAGGAAAGACTGCAATATTTGAGACTTTTCAGTCTAGAATAGAGGTGGTTGGAACAGGACATCATAGAGGTGTATGAAATTATGCATTGTGTGGGCAAAGTGGATAGGGAGCAATTTTTTTCTCCATTCCTTAAAATATTAGAACCAGATTTTTTTTTTTTTTACACAACAGCTACATTTTGTAATTTGATACTGCAAGGTATAAAGTTAGTTACTATGCTGGAATGTTTCAGAAAAGATTGTGCCAGTTCATGGAAGTCAGGACTATCAGGACTACCTACTGCAAAAAGGCTCTTAGATGGTGGTTTCTTTTTCAGATGCAATCTGCAAGAGGTCCTCATTTGCCTTCCCAGTCTTTTAAAAATGACCAGTTCATGTATTTTTTTCGGGGGGGAGAGATCAAATGTCTAATTTGATACGTTTAAATCTTATTGTAACCCGCCCCGGAACCATCTGGTGAAGGGTGGGATATAAGTTTTCTAAATAAACATATTAAATAAATAAATAAAATAAGTGGAAAAAGGGGGAGATCAGTTAAAGGTGTGCCTAGGCACCAAGGTAAGTAGAAGGACCTTATCAATCTGAAAAATGTTATTTAACTAAGCATGGAAAGACGTCCAGTGATGAGATCTAAGGTCCCCCATAGCGTGCTCTATGTCTGCTTTCAGGGAGAACAACGAAACCAGTCAGCTGGCCTCTTCCTTGCAGACTGGAGTGGCTCAGTCCACACCGCTTCCCGAGTGAAAGTCCCGTTGCCCTGAGCACCAGACTGCCCGGCTCCCTCGCGGCCCGCAGCTCCCAACAGCCACCTCCGAACAGCTGCGGCAGCTGCCCAGGATAGGAATGCTACGAATTCTGCACGGCGGCGCGCGATTGGCTCCTCCTCCGCCAAGCCTGCAGGCCTTACTACTCCTCACAGTTAAGCCACCCCCTCCCCTTGGAGCCCGCCTCCTTCCCTGCTGCGGTTGGCCGAAGCCACCACCAATCAGCTCCTCCCGCCCGGACCTGTCATGTGCGTCAACTCGGGGCGACTAGTCCCTGTCGAGCGGGCGGGCAGGCGTCGCTCTCCTATTGGAGGGCAGTGATGTCAACTCGCCAACTAAGGGCGGAGGGTTTATATCGCCCGCCTCTACCGCGCTCTCGGCTCGTAGCAGCGGCTTCTCAAGCAGCCCGAGAGTCTAGTGCGATGTAGCGGGAGAGGAGGCTGGCTGTGAGGTGGCCGGTGAAGGGACGAGGGGCTGGATCCTAACACGCGTCGAGAAGCCGAGAGCCGGAGGCGCGCAGGTGGGTCTCCCCGGCCGCTGTGTGGGAAGTTAGAGCAGACAGGGCGCCTGGGCTTCGAAGGGAGGAGGGTCCTCGCCTAGGGAGAGGCTATCCTGTAACTCGCCCATCTCAGCGCTATTATTTGTTCCTCCCTCAGCTGTTTGCTCTCTGTGGACTCTTGCAGGGCCGTTTGGTAGAAGGAAGAACGGAGGAACGAGCTGAATCGCTGCAGGATGCTAAGAAACAGAGTCTCTACCAGGGAAGGCTACTGCTCTCTCGTGTTCAGGTAGGGATTTTTAAACATAGAAAAACCTTCTGCGGTGATGTTTGGGGGCCCAGGGGTGGCGGGTTTAGGTTGTGAAGGGGAACAGGACGCTAAAGGGGATTTCTGTTCAGGAGGAAAAGCAAGTTTCTTGTCACAAACGCATTTACCTATAGTAACGTGTTTCCAACAGGGTGCTTGTTTTTCCTCCTAGTAAGATGCCAGCGTTAGGTTGGTAAGCGTTGTTTGGGCTCAGAAGCAAAGGTGCCTAAGTATTCCCCCTCACTAAACTACGCCTGGCTTATCTGACTTCCTGATGGAGACAGCAGAAGTTAACGTGTCAGGGACTGATCTGAGGGTGTGACATAGAGGGAAATGGTGACCTCTCAGAATATTACTCATTGTCAAAAAGTGCTAACGAAACTCAATGGGCTGCTCATAATTTTGACCTCTATGCTAGTCACTGACTCATACCCTGATAGATTTATATATATATATATAAGCTTGATTTTTTTTGTATGGTTCAGCTTTTGTCCAGCGTTTCCTCTGTGCAGCTAAGTCTTTAAACTGTCACTGATAAAGAAACTTTAATTACTCGGGGGGGGGGTAGAGAAATTTGTTCTGAGGAGGTTGTAGAATTTTAGTAGTGAAATTGGTTGAACCCTCGTGAGTAAAAATGTCTAATAGTTTGTTTATTATTTATATTTCTTTCCCTCCCTATACCTCAAGATCTCAGGGTGGGTTGCAATAATGCCACAACAAAAACATAAAAAATTTGAAACAAGTTTAACTTAAATGATGACAGTGTGTGCAAGGAGAAGAGATGCTGTTCCCTTAGTTGAAAGCCAGGGTAAAGAGGTGCGTCTTCATCTGTCTTCAGGATGCCTGACACACCTTGGAAGGGAAATTCTTGTATAGCTTGGGGGCTACAACTGAGAATGCCCTCCCATGTGTTTCTACTCTCTCTCCCCCCCCCCATTACTGCAGGTGGTGGGACCACCAAAAGGGCCTCATCAGCAGATCTCAGGGCATGGGCAGGTCTACATGGGGGAAGGCATTCCTTTAGATATTTGGGGTCCAAGCTGTTAGGGGCCTTATAAGTTAACGTCACTATCTTGAAATGGGTTCAGTAGCAAATAATAAGCCAGTGCAGTTCTTTTGTGCATTTGGCCAGCAATTGCTGCTTCCAAACTGTCTTTGAGGGTAGCCCCATATAGAGTGCATTACATGAGTCCAATTTGGAAGTTACCAGAGCATGGATCACTGTGGCCAGTTAGCACATTTGAGTCCTTATAGTCAAAATTATATTAGTTCCATAGTGTTTGGACTTGGGTTACATCCACCCGTATATATTTCTTTCCCACCTTTTGTGTTCTTAATAGAATCTAGTATATAGCACTTAATAATGTTTTGTGATAAGTGAAAGGATAGCATGTCTTACGTGTGGAACTTCATTTTCTAGCACAGTAATAGCTCCCCAAAGCACCATAACAAAGTGGTGTATTTGAAATAGATCTAATATAAGGAGACCAAAACTTTTTCTTCAAGGGGATGACTTGTGCTAGAATCCACAAGAACTGATTACTGGATTAAAGCATCTGGCACACAGCAGAGGGCAGTAGTGTGTGTATTAATGCACTCAAGCCACCTCTACATGTCTTGTTTTTTTCTTTTAAATTTTGCCATCATATTTGTTTCGGAACTCACAAAATGCATACGTGCCCATACCAATTGAAGGATGGCCCTGCAGATTCAGCATACTGGCCTGACTGAGTTTCAAGTGTGCTCATTGGCTGCAGTTGCATTGGCTCACCAGCAAAGAACAATGGTGTTTGTCCTCTGCTGGAACACATCTGTGAATTATGTCCTGTGACTCGGGGGTCTGAAAATCTCAAATGGGGTTTAATGTTGGGAGGGGAAATTGGGTAGACACAGTGGTAATAATGGAAACATGTGGTCCTCTTCCTTTGCAGCTGCTTCTGCATTTATGTGTGTGTGTGGAGAGATCTTTTTTAAAAAAATGAAAAAAGCAACTTAGAAAAGAACAGTGAGGCTCTTGATACATACACAGGAGGGATGGAGGATTTTGTGAATGAATTATTCCCTAGTTGCCTAAGGAGTTATATCAAATACTTTCTTTTCTTCTGTATTTTAAGGTAAAGGCAGTGTTCCCTGCAGAGTCTGGAAGGAAATTTCAGTGCAAGCTTCAGGCAAGCTTGCATTGACCTAACTGGAAGCTTCATGTTGCTTTAAATAAGATCCTTCACTGCCCCATCTTGTAAGGTGAGAGGTTTCCTTTTTGAGAAGGAGGGTGGCTCTTCTCATAGCTCACTGATCAGCTATCTTCAAGGAGTGTGAGGGGAGTTTCAAGAGTAAGAGGACTGTCAGAGACCTTCAGCAAGCCTCCTATTTGCCTCGAATTCTGTGAAAGCAAAGCGTCCTTGACATAGTTCAGTCTTCTGGGAAAGAAGAGAAAAGAGCCTTTTCTGGATAGCGGAAGCTGAGAAAGAATCTGTTACTTTATTTTAAAGCTATAATCCAAATCTGCTGCTGTTTTTAAAGACTCTAGATTTAAAAAGTGCCTTTTGAAAATTTCTTGATGCCATCAGCTGTTCTTCAGAGTCAGATTGTTTCCTAAAATTACAGTAAGAACTCGGCTCAAAATCAGGGAAACACAGGTTTGTGGAGAAGATTCCCCAGCAGTTTACAAACCAAAGAAGCTAATATTTAAAACCTTTTTTGTCGTACAGCAAGTTTGTCCCAAGGATTTGTGCCGAAGAATTCTTGCCTTGAAAGAAACTGCAGGGAACATTAAACCAGACCTTACTGGAATCAGCTGCGGTTTCTTTGCTGGCTCTGGTGGGCATCTCCAGGTCTGGATTTTGCTTGATGGGGATTTTTCCTAGGGAAGCAGATTTTTCAACCAAGGACCGAATTTTGGGACTGGAGAGCTTACTCTCTATATGTCGAAAGGCATATCAACTTGACCCCCAAGCAAAAGTTTTTTTTCTTTAGCAATTGCCTTCCCTAATATATCATTTGTTGAAGTCTAGAGAAAGACCACATCACCGGGCAACATGACAGCCAAGCTGGAACAAAAGGAGGCACATCACAGCAATGGAGTGGTGCTGCCCATTGTTTCTGGGCCTATAGACTGTCTTTCCAGCCCCGACAGAGAGCATCTGGTGGAATCTTCTGAGTTTTTAGGACCTGACGGAGCAGAAGGAGTGGAAGTAGTGGTGATAGAATCTCGAGCCAATGCCAAAGGGGTACGTGAAGAGGATGCCTTGCTGGAGAATGGCAGTCAAACTACTGAGAGTGATGATACAAGCGTGGACAGGGGCCCAGAACCTACTTCACCTCTCAAAGAGACTTCCTTTTCCATTGGGCTGCAGGTGCTCTTTCCTTTCCTGCTGGCAGGGTTTGGGACAGTAGCTGCTGGGATGGTGCTGGACATCGTGCAGGTAAGATAAAACACATTCCTTGTGGAAAAAGGCTCAGAATTACATACTTGCGTTGATGATGGAGGAGCAAGCTAGAGTGCGCTGAAATGTGTGTTTTTAAGATCTCCTTAGTTTTCCTGCCTTGTACAATACAAGCACCTCCACTTGTCTGTTATATCTGCATTTGCACTTTTATTGTTGGAGACTTTAAGGGCCTGAAGGAGAATGTTGTACTGTTCATGCTGCTGGAGAATGACAGAAGCTTGTCACTAAATATATAATTAGCTATTGGATTATATTCATAATTATTTCAGGTTTTTTCCTTCAAGGATCTTGGAATAAGTTGGAAGCAGTCATACTTCTGATAATTTCTAAATCTGAATGCATTTCTTCCAGTAGCTCAAGAACCATCTTATTAGCTTTAAGCAAAATAGGCAGGCAAATCTATCCTGTCATTTAAAACTGGTTCTGTTCCTTACAATAGAGTTTTGGAATTTAATGCTTTCAGGTTTCAGTGTTGCCTGTTTAGAACTGGTTAAATTATTTGATTTAGTTCTTACATGTAGCTTTGATCTGGCTTTGTCTAAGTTCAGCTCCCTTTTCTGTGAAATAAATATTAGAAAAACCCAAGGTGCAGTGGAGATTTCCATCAGACATCTCTCAAAACACAAGTTGCCCTCCTCTCAAATGACACTTTCAAGTTACTGGGTTTACAATGTCACTTTTCTGTGAGCTAGCTGACAGATCACATGAAAGGCCAAGATCCAAACTTTAGGGAATTATGGCGTATATGCTCATTTATATATGTCTTACCCATGCAAAGTTGGTCGTATTTTGGATGAAAGCTTCTAAACCATGGACATCTTGCAAAACGACTAGAGCTTTTTCCAGATAGCAGGAGATAATGTGGGTTCTAAACAAGTTATTCCCCATATCACAGTTTCAATCTGTTATACTTTCCTTTTTTTTTGTAACAGTAAAGCTGTAAATTATGATCTAAGGCAGTGGTTCTCAACCTTCCTAATGCCGCGACCCTTTAATGGAG
>MTQE01001134.1:71816286-71827199 GCA_014337955.1 Aspidoscelis marmoratus | reverse complement strand
TTGACCCCCAAAGGGGTCCCGACCCCCAGGTTGAGAACCACTGATCTAAGGTCTCAGGGTATGTTACAGTAATTAAGGCAGGTAAAAAAAAAGTTTTTTAGAAGTTGAAATACAGTAACAAGAAGCAATGACATAAAGTAAGCTGGTTGGTATCTTCTGTGTTAGCTGTTGGATAAAAGGAGGTTTTGTTTTTAAGTGGAAGAAATATTTTGTATAAGACAAGATTCAAGTTGCTGTTCAGTGTATAAAAGTCATAATCTCTTAGGGTTACCTTTTTACTAGGAGTGTGCATGTGGTCTAATGAAAGGAAAGGAATTGCTTAGTGACAGTCATATTTCAAAACCTTCTATACCTCTATTCTTCAGTGACTTGGGCTCTTACATATGCTGGCATTTAAGCACAGTAGAATTACATGAAGCAAAATATACAATCAAAGCCAGCATCCTAAAAAATTGAAAGTACCAACTATTCTGTTTGCACTGACTGCCTTTCATTAAAATCAGAGCTTATAGTACCTTCAGGCTCACGCTGGTATTTAGATTTTTTTCAGATTTTTCATGGCTCAGTGAGAAATCAGATCAAGCTCAAACCTTTCTGCAAAAAGGTATACTATAGTTCTCAAATGTCAGTTTCATGAGGCTGTTGGCATCTCCTGAACATAAATTTTGTCTTGAGACTCACTCATATAACTAGTTGAAGTTTCTTTCATGCTTTGGGCACATTTCATGCTTTTCTTTCCTAAATACCACTGGTTTTCCTCATCCCTGTGCCCCAGTTTTTTAATTTCCAGCAGCATGACATTCCCATCTTATTTATTATATTTTTCTTATCCCTCTGTTTCCTCCCAGGAGCTCTGGGAAGCAGCTGTGAAAGGATGGTTTGCCAGTTCTTTCTTTATTTTCACAAATGAGTTGAGTGAAGACCTTTTCCTGGATTAGAGATGAAAGAAGCTGCCATCTGTTCCCTTGCTTCAAAACTTATTCTGTGCTTTCAGCAATAACATGAAGCAATGCATTATAAAGTGCAGACACGAGCAACTCTGTGAACAATTTGGTCAAGGATCTTGCCTTGGGGTTTAAAGGAATGATAAATAGGACGTGGATGTATGTACGTTTTCTTTTAATCCAGGTTTAATGTAGTCGGTAGTGGATTTAGCTCTTTTGCCACATGGTGTGCCTTGAAACCTCAGTTCTTGCCTTGAGCTGTTGTGTGCCTTATGATGGTGGGTTGAAGGACAGGAATGCCAAGGAATGGATTAGCAATGTTGTAGGACGTAACATTTCAGGATTCATAGTAAACAGTCTCATCAAGTTATCGTATTTCTCCTTGACTTTTTAAAAGACCTTCAAGCGTGCCTTGGTACTTAACAAAGGATTACTGGAGGGAAACAGTGAAGTTAAGTCAGATTTGTTTTCCTTTGCTTGGTTTCTAGTTCTGACAAGAGTGGGTAAGAAGAGTGCTAATCTGTGGCCCAGTCATGCAAATTGTGGACATACTATACATTTTGGTCAAGTTTTGAGAAGCAAATCAGAGTTTTAAGATGGTTGTACTAAGAGCTTTTATTTGGTGGTTTCATTGGTTAAGCTACAAAATGGAAATTTGGTCAGATGTGAATTTTCATTAGCTTCACCATTTAGTGTCAAAGATAAGTCCAAGGCACTGAAACTTGGCAGAGACCTACTTGCTATATGTCAAATGAAGCACCATTTGTATCTCTCATCTTTCAAATTTTCCTTCTCACTTTCTTTATCCCCTAAACATCTGGAGTTAAGAACCCCATGGGAGTTTGCATCACTGTTTGCATCTGTCTGACTGATATACTTTTTAAGTACCCTTGCCTGATCGTCATGTAAGGGCATAATGAGCCTGCCCTGCAATCTCAGTGTATCAAGAAAACCTGTGCTGCCCATGTAATGGGAAAGGGAGAAGACCAGCAGCTTGACACTAGCTAAGAAAGTTTGTGTTGCATTTTCTTCTTGTTCCTTAGCTGGCTGCAGTGCCTCAATAACCTGTCTATCGACAGGCCTATGCTTTTCTATGTAGGCTTGCCTGATTGGACCATCACTGTGTGAGCAGAGCTGTAAAAGATGTTGTGTACCAAAGGAAAGCCTAGAGTCCAGGGCCACGTGATTTTGGAAACTAGGCTGCTTTTAGGTGAGAGTTAGAAGTAGCCAGGACCGTCACTGACCATGAGTATTCCAGCTCACAACGCGTTTCCACGTCCATGAACACCGTCCCCTTAGTGATGACAGGAATATCACGGTCCTGGGTCTTAATTATCTGCTGCGTGCAGTTGCTCTGCGTGCACCCTTCTTGCGAGGTAGGACTTTCTGGTGCAGTTTGTTTCTGGATGTAATAGCTAGAATGCACCTCTTTTTTCTTGTCCTTGGCCATAGCCATGGCCTTAGGACACTGGGCCTTGAAATCCCCTGGTTTGGAGCACAGGAAGCATCTTTTGTCCCTGCTACCAGCATCACCTGTCCTAGGTTTTGCCCATCCTGGACTAATATTCCTTTCTGGTGCCTTATATAGCATTTTCTTTTCAATGGGAAGGGAAGGTTTACTTGTTTGGCTGTTTAGCAGCTGGTAGCCTAGCTTGTGCGCAGGCAAAAAATACTGTGTGAAAAAGTAAGGAGGTATGTGGGTGGGTGTAAAAGGGGAGTGAGCAAGAGTTGGATTTGTGAGTAGGATCAGCATGCATTGTGGACAACCTGAGTCTAGGTAGTGATCCTGGGGATGGGAGCAAGGCAGATAGTGGGGAAATCACTAGGGATGCAGGGTGTGTCTTTCTAAAAAGGGCTGTTGATTCTTGCAAGCTGTTTCCTTTGCCATGCTTTCCCTATCAGTCAGATGCTTGGATGCTCTGTGGTAGTTACTATCCAGAGTGGTTGTACTATTTAATTCCAGGCTGGTTCTTAAAGATGTTGTCTTGGGTGTTTTGGCCAATTCTAAGATTTTTTTTCACATTCTTAACATTCACAGTGAATGGGATGGCTTGGGGTTTCGTAGTTTGTTCAGTTTGTCATAAGTCCAGTGCACAAAGCAGGGCATACCTCAGTTGAAATTTTTCATCTTCTCATTCCCTGAAATTGTGAAGTGGGGTATTAACTCTATTACAGTCATGGTCAGATCTTTTCCTGGTAACTTTTGGTTTCACAGAAGTTGTTAAGGATCTCTGCCTGAAAAGGTTTTCTGAAATTTGTGATTAATTTTCTGGAAGATAGAAGTCTCAGTCTTGCCTTGGTCTCACTGCTGCCACTGTTAACACCGCTGCCACATGATAGGCAGAATAATATGGCCTTAACTGTGCCTGGTCAGATGCATCTGCTGACCTGCCTGCCTCATCACCCTCAGCTCAGCAGAAACCTAATATGGGTTTGGTGCTGCTTTATAGTTTAGTTTTTAAATAACTTTTTAGATACTGCTGTTTTTAACTTTAAACTTAGTAGGTAGCTTGTTATGTTGTGTAATGGCCAATGAGAAATTAATGAAATAAACCTAAACTAATATGATCTGAGGGTTTTACAAGACCATGTTGGGCAATTGGGAGAAATCACACCATCCATGACAGCTAGAAATCCTCCTAGAGTGTTTTCCAAAATGTAATGACTTCTGTTAGTCTCTGAGGACTGAATGTAGAAATAGGTCCAAGGATAGGTGTTGGATCAGGCCACAACCCATCTAGTCCAGTATCCTGTCTCACACAGTGGCCCACCAATTGTTAATGAGCATTCTCAGGCAGAAAATGAAGGCAAAACCTCCACTTGCTCTTGATTCCCTGCAGATGGCCTGGAGAGGCATCATGCCTGTCTTTGTAATCCTGAGGTGGTGCCTAGGTATCCATTCTAGATAAGAACATAAGAAAAGCCTACTCTACTCCTGTTTTGGAGGAAAGTCCTTAACAGCCCAAAGAGGTTGATCCATCCATGACAGTGGACTTAAAATTAGTCTGCCTGTCAACAACTGTCCAATACCACTTAGCCCAAATGCCATATTGAGCATATCTCCCGTGATGAACTGAGGTAGCCCCAAACATTTAGCAATTTTCAATACACTAATTCCTGTTGATTTTCTTGTTGAATGTAGTGGTTTTAGATGTTCTGCTTATGTATTTTGATGAGTTTTCATTAATTTGTCTGAAGTTGTTTATATTACCCGCCCAGAGACCTTCGGGTATGGGGCGGGATAGAAATGTAAATAAATAAATAAATATAATGTATACAATTTAATTTTCTGTTTTTGCACACTCAAGCCATTGACAAGGATGATAGGTGAAACGTGTTTGAGTGAGTTGTAGGACTGGATAGGTCCACAATATCTTATTTATATGATATTGGTATTTCACCTTGAGACAAGAAAAGTATCACCATTAAATGTCCCAAGTTAGCTGCAGATCATGAACAGCAGCAGCTGCAAATGCACAATGATTCCTTCTCTTACTGACTTCTTTTTTCCACTTCTTTTTAGAGTTTTTTTTAATGATTGTTCTCATTATCTTCATTTCATAATGTAATACATTTATTTAGATATAGGTTGTCCTGGAACTTTTGAGTTTTGTTTGGATTGTTTTGTGTCAAGAATATAGACTGCTTAAAATGCCTCCTACTTCAAATGTAAGGGCTTTAGGCACCTGTTCTGTTCTCATAAAATTAAAATGTGCCTTCCAATAATCCACGTTAGGCACCTGTATTAATTGCTTTTAGTGCCATCGTGTTCTGCTTGAAATGATACAAATCAGCAATTTATCTAGGAGCATTCCTGTAGCCTTCTTTTATTCTAATATTAATAATGCTCTAACAAACTATTTGCTTGAATTTTACAGTAAATAATCTGTCATAATAGATACTTTCCTTTTCTCATCATCCATTTATAGTTAATTTCTTTAAAGAATTAATACTGTTTCATGAAGTTTCATTGTATTTCGTAAGCTAACTTGAACTTACAACATCTTTTGAAATGCTGCTTTTTCTCTTGCCTAGATTAAAAAATCTTGTACTGCTTCCAGAAGGAATGGGGTTCCAAAATGTTTAGCTTTGACTAAAAGAGGCTTCTCTGTATTTATTTTGTACTCTTTCCTTCACTAATTGCATCCTATTCATAAGAAGGTCTCATTGCGTTCTTTCTTTCTACAGAACTTGTGAAATATTGGTTTTCTGCATAAGGTTGACATTTCAAAATTACTCATGCCGAACCAAAGAGAATATTGTTAAGAACAACTTCCCCAGTTAAGTTTCTTATTGAGTGCACGGACAACAGAGTTTTGCTTTTATGCAGTCCTATTTTCAAGGAATTCAAAATGATGGATACAAGGGTTACCATCCTTTTTTTTCCAGCCATACCCCAGATTTGCTTAGCATATTTTCTCTTAATGACTTACTCTCCAGTGTTTTATCTCAAGATCCTACTTATCTAATTGGTTCAGCCTATGAAACTGATTGAGTATCCAATAGCTGTCATAGTCTTTGCATACTAATAATGATCTCCCATGGGAACTCAACTGTAGAAATGTATTGCTGGAATCAGGAGAAAAGGATGTTATCCTTTTCCAATCTCCCTTCTCCAGATATCTCTGAGTGATGGAGTAAAATCTTGGTCTCAGAATCTGACACACACACCAGAACATGATCTTGAAGGCAGCCCAACAGCTCCAGGGACTTTTGTATTTGTTAGCTTTTGAAGTTGGGATGTGATCCATCTTTGGAGAAAATGCGATTAATAATGTTTGAATAGAAGGTGTTGAGAGCTGTTCTCGACTCCAAGTCCCAACTGCAGAGTGAGACAATATTTGAAAACTATGCATTAGAAAACAGTATTTGAACCACTCCTGTTCACAGATAATAGACTCTTCTGGGCTTCAGATTGCTAAAGCTTCCAGGGCAGGAAACTGCATCTTCTTTAAACTACTAGTAGATAATTTTGTAGATCAGGTTTTTGCAATCTGGTATAAAGGGAAATTTATAAAGATATGGTAACTAATTTGCAAAATTACCTGGGTAAATATTATATATGGCAGAAAAATTCCTTGAATTGTTGAGAAAATATACATCTGAGATGTGAATAACATCATTCAAGAAAACCATTTATACAAGGTCAGAACATGTTTGGCACTTGGATCCACCTTTAGTTTTCCAGCCATCTTTGAGAAATTCACTTGCTTTTGAGTTGTATGTGGTAGAATAGAAACTTTTAAAATACTTGTGCTTCACAGGCATATCAGTATTGGCTTCTTTACTTTTCCATTTGAGGTCTATGGAAGATTTATTATAGCTTGTATGATTTAATTGCCTTATTAGTCTTTCTCTGTTTTGCAGAGGATTTTATTTGTTTCTCTACGATAGAGGTTATGATCCTTTTCTACATAAGATGATCTGTAAAGCATGCTATCATCTCCTCCCTCAGTTCGGTCTAGTGGTTGGGGAGCTGGACTCTTATTTGGGAATACTGGGTTAGATTCCTCTCTCCTCCATGAAGCCAGCTGGGAGTCCTTGGGCTAGTCACAGCTCACTTCTGAGCTCTCACAGCCCCATCTACCTCGCAGGGTGTCTGTTGTGGGGAGAAGAATAGAACATTTTGTCAGCCTCTTTGAGTCCCCTTAAATGGGTGAGAAAAGCGGGGTAGAAAAGCCAACTCTTCTTCTTCTTCTCTTTGAGTCCCCTTAAATGGGTGAGAAAAGTGGGATAGAAAAGTCAACTCTTCTTCTCATTCCTAGTCTCATAGCATCTAGTTTCCAGTGTGTATCTTCATGTACTTATTTGATTTGTAACCTGCCTCAATGCCTAAGGCCTCACGACAATTTATATAGCTAAGCTAGACAATAATTATGAATATATAAAAATATAAAAGTCAAGGGCAGGAAATGTCATTTTGAAAGAGAAGGGTTTTCAAGGCTTTCTGAAAGACTATAAGGGATTGTGCATTCTGTATTGATAACGGAAGACCGTTTTGAAGCTGGTGAGCAGCTACCAAGAAGGACAAGTTTCACATGCTTGTTAGCTGTGCTCTTGCTGATGGCACATGGAGTAGGGCTCCTTCTGTTGACAGTGTGTGGTGAGGAGTATCAGTTGGAAGAAGGAGATTTTTCAGATACTTGGGACCAAAGCCATATAAGACTTTAAAGGTGATGGTCAGCACCTTGAATTGAATCTGGAGGAAGATGGGCAGTCAGAGTAGTTCTTGAAGGAGAGAGAATGTTATGATCCCATCTATGGGACCCAGAAAGAACGCTGGCAGTTGCACCATTTGAAGCTTCTGGATGTTTTTCAAGGGCAGTTCCATGTAGAGTGCATTGCAGTAACTTAGTCATGAAGTGACTAGAGTATGTGTTACCAGTGCCAGGTCTGACTTCTGAAGACAGGAATCAGTTGATGCGCCAAGCAAAGAAGTTCAAAGGCTCCAGGCTGCAGCTGTTACCTGTCATCCAGGAGCAAAGCCAGGTCCAGGTGAATTCCAAGCTTCAGCCTGTTCTTTCAAAGGGAATGCCACCCCATCCCTTCTCTGACCTTGTTCTAGTATACCCAGAACTGGTCACAGTATTTGAGATGCATTTTGACTAGAAATTTAACAGATCCCTAATTCAGATCCCTTGCAGGTTTCAAATCTTGAGTAAAAACCCATATGGCACAGGCTGTATACTAGTTTCAATGGGTAAGAGCTCAAGCAAGCTAGAGAAGAATTTGAGTGGGGAACCATTTCAAAATTCTTAATCTGCAGTATGCATGGAAGCTCTAGCTAAGTAGTCTGTTTCCGTCCCCTCTTAATGCAAGGATTATCCAGGATTTCTGATGAAAAGCAGAAGAAACTTTTTGTACTGGATTACTGTAAACTTGAAAGTAAACAAGGTTTTCTATTATTGCTCATCCTATTATAATACCTTTCTTCATCTGGCCCGTAGCCAAGTACAGAGTGTGTTAGGAAATATATCTGTTCAAGAAATGTAATATTCAGTCCTTTCTCCCTGCTACATTTGTAGCAATATTTACCCTGGGCAGAAACCAGCAAGATCCTGATCATGGTTATAAATATGCTAGTGAATTCAGAGTTGTACATTAAAAGTTGGCAGGAACCTTGAACACTATCACCTGATGCAAGTTAAGAGAGTGTTCCTCCCCTCTTGGAAAATACTTTCTACCACAGTGTTGGATGCCATTCCCACTGACTCTAATTACAATCTGTAATATCACTGTATCATGAAGGGAGATATTTCTGAGCTAGAGAGTAAAACAGTGAAGATCTTGTTCAGCTGTAGTGTATCTGACAACAAACTGAATTTGTGTTGTATATAGTAGCATATAGGTATGTCTGAAATTCATGTGGCTCTGGTGCAACTACTGCTTTCAAGGGAGAGGTTTCTCTTCGATCCCTGCAAAGAAAGAAAGGCTTTTTCTTATACCTGCTGCGACGTTAATAATTATCAGCAGCGCTCCTGATACAACTGGCACATAGTCTGGTATGTTAAACTCATTTAATATTGTGCCTGCTTTAATCTTGTGGGAAAGATGCTGCTAAAGAAACAAGGTCAGACAGCTTGTCTGCTGGTGCCAAATACTCAGTTTTCTCAAGGTTTTCTTATGCCAAAGTCATTGTTCCAGGCTTCACTAGAGAACATGCAATCCTGAACAAAAATGATTTGAGACATTCATTTAGTTCTTCTTAACAAATGCCAAAGAGGAATTATGAAGAGTGCTAAGCTTATTCCCATTAAATATTCTGTGAGAACCAATAATTAAATTTAATTCTAATTAAAAATAGATAGCAAAGACATCGTTTATCCTGTTCTTCTTGAGCTGGTAGTACTGCTGTTGGGAAAGACAGCATGTGTTTTTCGTAAAGATCCATGATGCTAGATGCAGTAGTATGCTTTCAGCCTTAAGATTCTGTAACGATTATGATTAAATGCAACATGTTGAACTTTAGTTACTGTGTACCTATATAAATTTAGCAAATATTTGTTTACTAAATTAAAAATTGTGGCCATATTCTTATGCCTCATCATAAAATTTGTTGGCATGCAAGTTACCTTATTGCTAATGTTTTTAAATAGCTGTCATATTTACAGCTAGCACTTATTACAGTATTTGAGAACTCCTTACCTTTCTCTCCAGCCTTTCCAAATTGACTTTTACAGCTGATGATGTTACATATCTTCATTTTTCATGCTTGATTGAAAGAACTATATCAGGCTAACACTATTTTTTAGTGTGTTAGGTGTATGGCATAGTTAGGGCCCATCCAGATGGGGCGTTGCTATGCTGAGGTTGCTTTAGGTATTGTAGGCAACCCCACCATAGCCCTGCTTCTCCCCAAAAACACCTGTGAAAACTGTTGCTGGAAACCCCAGCACTGGTCACGGGTTTTCCAGCAGTAACATTTTTTAAATAGGGTGCTTGCCTTTTGGGCAGAACCACAGTCCTAACTCTCTCCTGTGCACATGCATGGAGGTTGAAACAGGCTTCCACACACATGTGCAGAAGTGGAAGCAAGAACACTCAGGCACTCCGATGCCTGGATGCACACAAAAGTAAAAAGGCACAAAGACAGCACCAGTCATGGCTCTATCCAGCTAGCAAGGATATTTGTAGGGGATCAATATCACACATTATGCCTTGATGGCATGTTATTTGGTCAGCAGTTGTTGGCGGTTTAAGGATTAGCATATGTTAACTTACATGTTTTTGGAATTTCCAAATTTCAGAAATGTTTGCATCATGGGGATAAACACACTAATCCCCTTATTCAACCTCTTCCTATGTGGATTTTCACATACAACAAGGTCTGAGTCTTTTTGTTACCTCATTTTTGTAATGCAGAACAAAACATTTAACTAAATGAGGTAACAAAAAGACTCAGACCTTGTTGTTGTGTATATATATGTGTGTGTGTGTGTGTATATACACACACACACACACACATCGTATTGTGACTGAATATTATGGTTTAGTTAATGAAATGGCAAAGGCATCTGGCCAGTCTGTATGAATCTAAATCTTTAATTCTGTCTTTGACTGCAATAAATGCTGTTTGACTGAATCTACTTCAATCCTTTGTTGCTTAATTTTAAGTAAAATGTTATTAATTATTTTTCATTCTGTTTATCGCGTTACACAACTTTTTCTTTATGGCATTGGGCATAAAAACTCAATATTGTTAACCAGTGCTTGATGCAGAATCTGGGGAGCTTGCAGGGAGAACAGTTCTGCTTACTATAGTCTTGCACTGCTTCCTGCCAATCAGTCCTAAAAATAATCATTGAGGAGAATGAAACTTCTTGGCTTCTATTCTTGACCTTAAAGAGAAGGGCCATGAAGTGCTGCTATGCTAAAGGAGCTTTTTAGAGGTCCCTGCTTAACTGCAGGATTCATGTTTACTTTCTTAATGCACTCTTTTTCTTCTTAGACATTATAATAAGAAGAAATGGATTCTGAAAGGTTTAAGTACACTTTTCCAGCTTCTTCAATGAAGAGCCCCTTCAGGCTTGAGCTAAATTGAATCCAAAGATTAAAAAGTTCAGCAGCCTTTGTGTCCTCCTTGCTATACTCTCTCCAAAAGGTTATTTATTTAATGTGAAAAGCATCAAGAGTTATTAAATACAAATAAGTATGAATTTAAGATCTATATAAAACACAGATTTGCACTTGAAACAGCGATAAGTACATATATTAAAGAAATAAAAACAGTTTTTTTCTTGCCCAGAGGGTAAAAACCCATCCTGGATGATTTGTCTGTTTGTTTATATTTCTATCTCACCCTCTATTCAAAAGTCTCGGTGCAAGTCACAATAGAATTACTATAAATACAGGTAAATAAAATAACTATAAATATAAGCCCAACTAGCTGCTGAGAGAAAAAAGAGTGGAATGCTTTCCTTTCGTGATCATCCTTAAGTAGCTCTAGAATCTAAGGCAGTGGTTCTCAAC
>MTQE01001134.1:71804387-71816276 GCA_014337955.1 Aspidoscelis marmoratus | reverse complement strand
GCATTAGGAAGGTTGAGAACCACTGATCTAAGGGATTATGTTTAGAACAGAAAAAAATGTGGTGTCTAGGGACAAATCCACCACAGTGCTGGATAGCCTTCTACCTTTTTATTTTGTTATCCATGTTCATCTAATTTTCACATAAAATGCTTGTTTTGTTTGATTTTTGGGAGCAGTGTGTGGTACTAGGAAATGTTTTGATTCTTCTTATTCCCTTATATAGTACTATAGGAATCAACAGTTCACCTATAAAGGAGCTTCTTATGCATATAGACTAGTGGTTCCTGACCTTTTTTCATTTGTATACCCCTTGGCAGCTGTATCCATAAATTGTAGTTTTCATAATAGTTGCTGTTATTTTACATTTATGCATTGTAACTAAGTGTCTTTTCCCACCATTATTCAGGTTTAACCCGCCCGCACGTAACCTTAAATGTCCCATTTGATTCCTCTGGGGGTACTGTACCCCAGGCTGGGAATCACGGATAGAAACAATTGAGATAATATCATTTGTTGGGTCCTGAAGCCCAGGGATCACATTAATTAGAACCATTATAATGTATTAGGATGCTGTTCTTGGCAAGGGCACTTTCTCTGTCCAGACTACATGGTTAGAAATTGATTAATAAGGGGTGACATTCACTGAACTCTGCTTGACATCTGGTGGTACTCCATTTGTGGAATGATCTCTCCAGAGACACTGTGTCTGTTAACTCATTTGACATCTTACTAGTACCAACTCAAAGCATGACTATTCTCCCATACATGTAAGGCTTGACAGTTTTATTGTCAGGCTGCTTCTGGGGTTTTTTTTTACTTCAGCATGGGCTACTTTATACTTGTTCCATGGGACATTGTTTAAATGATTTTTACTTTGATGGAGTCTCTTCCTCTTTGAATGTGTCATTTTCTATTTTGCTTTTTTAAAATTTTAAAACAGGTTGGTCTTGGCTTGATATAGAAAGCCAACTATAGTACTAGTAGCACGCATCATAGTAATATCAATCACAATTACAATTAGTTGTGTACCTGCTTTCCTATGAGTTACTTGGTAACATGCAATTCCGTCCAGGATTGTTGAATGAAAGTGTTTATTCTGTGATCTGGAATGAAAATGTAGAATTTGATTTTTAATGTTCCACTGAACTTTCTCCCTGCATTCCTCAAAGGCTGCTATTTATTATGAGTAACTTGTGAGATACCTGTTCAATAGTTGCTTTTTAACTTTATCTCTCAATCTGTAACTCAAGTGTTACTGTGTTAAAACAAGGAAAGGCAGCAATATAAAAACTCATGGAGGAAAAGTTTTAAAAAGCATTTAATGATTTTATTTTTGAAGCTTTTGTTTCTCCCTGTGGTCTCTTGTTGTTTTCCCTCCAGCTGTCCTGCTGCCACAGAGTCTTCACCATGCAATTAACATTGCCTAAGAAACCCATATTTTGCCCTTTATAGAGAGTAAACTGAAACAAGACAGGATGTTTACACGTTTTTGGACGAGGGAGAATGAATTTATTTTTGTTTAGGCTGCTCGCTTTTTTCTCTGTGTGTGTTTGTAAAGGTGGAAGCAGATTTATAGTGTGAAAAGCTTTGACAGAAATGGCCTTGTGACAGACACAGTTCCAGGAATCTGAACTAAGATTAGTGTACTCAAATGATATCAGGTGCATCCTGAGTTCTTAATGCCCCCAGAATTTCTATCCAGACTTAACTTTTAAAACTGCGCTTGTTCACAATAAGCCCTCTCCCATTTATGTGTTGCATTCAATATATCTTACCGATTTCCTTACTGCAAGTAAAATAACTGAGTAATTCTTTCAGCATATAGTACACGCCATTTTTGTCTTTTGTGCCAGGCTGTTTGGCCTGAATGAAATGGTGTTGTTGTTCACTCTTCACATGAGAGTGACAGGGACTCTCTTACGGCAAGAGAACAAAGTAACATTGAGTATTTTTCCAGGTAGCCTATATGCCACTGCAGAAGCCGACAGGTTTTCCCCAATTATTATTAACCATAATACAAGTTAAAAGTTCCACAGTGGTACTTTGACTTCTGGTAATCACACAAAGTCATGCAATTATCAGTAAAACACCTTGTGGTCTTCCAGTCAAATAACGAGTCCAAAGTTACTAAGATTCTAAGGTTAGACAAGACCCACGATCATTTGAGTGTTATGTTGAGTGTCTTAGGAAAGCAAAGAGCTAACAAATAAAATTATGAAATGAATAAAAACAGATCTGAAAGAAGCAATAAAAACTAATCTCATATGAAAAATAAAATAAAAACTCATCAAAAATAAAATAAAAATTTGATTTCCCCTGTCAAGAAAATTCCTATAAGATTTTGAATTGATTTCCTTGGTTTTTGCAGCATTGGGATGTCTTCAAATACGTAACTGAAGTATTCATCCTGGTTCCCGCACTCCTGGGGCTGAAGGGGAACTTGGAGATGACACTAGCGTCTCGACTTTCTACAGCTGTGAGTATGTTTATATTATGGCTGGTAAATGAATAGCCTTCATGTTGAACTTTTTCCCTAGATTTGCGAACTTAAAGTGATTTTTTGTTTGGTTCTTAAGATTAAAGACTGTATGTTTCCAGCCCTTGTAATCTCATCTGAAAAGAAGATGAGATGTCTGAAAGAGATGGATGCTCTTGAAAACAAGGATTGTCACTTGTGTCAAATTAGCTTTTATTTTGGATAGCTAAATTGATAGCCATTGTTTTCATGTTAATAAGTCAATGCTTATTACTTACAGACTATGTGGCTAGGTCCATAGCAAATGCTGTTTCCCTTGCAAGAATTTGAAAATTGTTTGCTATACCTTCTTCCAGGGAGCTATCAGGGATCAGACTCGTGATCTTTTGCTTTTCAAACAGTTGCTCTGCAGCTTTTAATGAGAAACACCCAACATAGCTAAACAGTTCTGAATTCAAGCAGTGAGGATACACATCTGTCCCTGTGGGCCAAATAATTCTGAATATAAACTAATTACCTTTACTATATCTGCATGCTCTTTTCATGTGTGGGGGTAAAACTGAATAATCCTAACTGCCTATTGTGAACAGGCCATTCATTTGCCTAATCCCTTCATGCATATTTTCCCATGGTTAAGATCCTTTAAAATGATGTATCAGTGGCTACTAGAACATCTTTCAGGCCGTGGGGACAGGCAGGATATTTCTAAGGCCTTTTGCTGGGATTCAAGAGAAGGAGAAGGTTTGCCCTTGTCTCTGCTTGAGATGCCCCTGGGCAGTTGGTGTACGACAGGATGCTGGACTAGATGCGCTGTGGCCTGATCCATCAGGGCTCCCCTTATGTTCTTATGACAGATACTGTACAGGGGGAGGAATGATTTGACGGAAATCAACTCAGATGAAAATAGAGAGATAATTTGTCTTATATTTTTTACTATTCTGACAAATTCAATTCAAGGACAGAAAATCTATTTATATTAATGGTGGATGGAGAACTCTGCTCTGTTTCTCTCACTGGCCAGTAATACTAGTCTTAGATTGGTTGTATCTTCATAATTAGTATCTTTTGACTGCTGATACTGAACTGTTATATTGTGGAATATTTCTTTTGGGCACACTGAGTGCCCTCATTGAGAAACAGTGCATTACATTCCTAAAACATTGTGAATTATAAGGGAGAGAGAGGAACTTTCTTCAGCATGTTAGCTAAAGATCTGTCAGCTTTAATATACCTGAGCAATATTGAACTCTTTGGAAGGGAACTTTTCATTTTCTCACAGTAACATACACAGTCATTGAGGGCTGTTTTTGTTCCAGGAGAGGAATCCAATGTACAAAAGGGAACTGATGGGTAGGTGATTTTTAAAATATCTTAGTTAAGTTCTATAGTACCATCATTTAGGAAAATATCAGGTGCCAGCTGTGAAGTAATCAAGAAATTTGAAACTCTTCCCTTCTTAATTCTAGCAGGGCAGGCCCCTTTAGATGTTAGTTTATGTTTTACTTTTCTCAAAATGTGAAAAGCCAGCCCTTCAAAGAAGAAAAGAGGACATTTTTAATAGCTGTGCAGAAGATACTTTCTTATGCATATATAGCTCATAATGCAGACACTACTTGCTGCATTTTCTTTTTCCTTTTTTGTACAACTGTTAAAGGTGCAGGAATCTTGTCCTTTCCATATGGCAGACCTAGGTGCTATGGCTTAATTATGCAGTAAGGGTGCACCCACAGAATAAACATCCTGTTCCTGGCCCTTAAGATCCAAAGGAACACAAAGCTGTTCTGATGTGAAAAGATTTCTTGCCAACAACCTGCCCTGTAGGATAAGCTTCAGACCAAAAAGTCACATGGCTGAGTGTGGGTCCTGGTATGTGAATTAAATCAATTTTATAATGAGTGCCTTTTTTTTTCTTACTGAGTAAGAATGTTTGGTCATTGTAGCCAACACGATACCCTCCAAATCTTGCTGGTATAGCCAGTTGTTAGGAGTGGATGATGTTGTAGTCTGTCTAGAGACCACATTGGACTTCCAGTATGGGATGACATATGCATCCCATATAGACATTAAAAGGAAAAGCTTAGTGTGTGTTTGTGTCTAGGTATTATAGGGCTATAGGTCCTGCAGAACAGAATTAACTAGGGCTACGCTAGCTTCTGACTCGGGACATGAAAATCTGAAAAGATGGTCCTGGAGAAAGAGCTACAGTGGTACCTTGACATACGAGTTTAATTCGTTCCGTAACCTTGCTCTTATGTCAAATTGCTCGTATCTCAAAGCAATTTTCCCATTAATCCATTCCAGCTCCCAAAACACCACCTCAGTTGTTTTTGTTATGTACTGTACTGTATTTACATACTCGTATCTCAAATCTTGCTCTCATCTCAAAGCAAAATATCACTCGCTCGGCGGCTTGTATCTCAAAACACTTGTATGTCAGGGCACTTGTATGTCGAGGTACCACTGTAATTGCCTGCATAAATTGGAAGAGATGAAATACGGTTCCCCACTTGCTTTTTATTTACCACTCTCTTCAATAAAAAATCTGGGAGGAAATTTACTTTGGCTCTCTAATGGGAAAGATGCAATTAATACTGCCAAACCAAAATTTACATGTATTCTACCACATGGCTTTAGAAACCAGGACCAAAAATTGGTAACTAGTTTTACATAATGTACCGTATTTTCCGGCGTATAAGACGACTGGGCGTATAAGACAACCCCCAACTTTCCAGTTAAAATATAGAGTTTGGGATATAATCACCATATAAGAAGACGACACCCGGCGTATAAGACGACCCCTGACTTTTGAGAAGATTTTCCTGGGTTAAAACGTAGTCTTATACGCCAGAAAATACAGTATATACCAATGGTCTTAAAGTAATATTTGAATGCCTTCATATCTGAGTTTGTTCAGCTTTTTTCCCCACTTAAAACAGTTCCTATATCCTGACATTTTTTCTTTCTAATTACTCCAAACGATGCCTTTCATTTGGCACGTCTCCACCACATGCTTTATGAAAGGAGATTTATCAACCACACTTTTCAAAAGGGCAAAAATAAAATAAATATATCCTATCAAAAATGGAAATGGATCCTCTATAATATCAGTGAGATATTATAACTTTAGACCACCCCAGCATGTGACAGGGCAAATAGTGGGTTCTATCTAATCCTCCGTGCTGTGTGTGTGAATTCATTAAAGGAGTACTTGATGCTCTTTTAGTGTTTGTGTGATTTTGTCGTACAAGTTGCTGAACCAGTGGGACCAGCTTGGAAAGATGCTGTTTTCTTCATCATCTCCTCAGAATCAGAACTCCTGCCAACACTGGGATAAGCAGCATCATAAGACCTACCAACATCTGTGTTCTAACTCTACTTTCAGAGTGAGAGAATACATCTGTAAAGTAACAGGCTGTTTTCTTCTGTTGCTCTCTATCTTTGTCTTGTTGCTTCGCTGATGTGTTCTCTGACTCTGAAGGTGGATTAAAACATAGATGTTGTTGTACCCGTAGTGAAGTAAGAGCATAGGAATGTGTTTGCTCCTTTCTTCCAAAATAATACTACTTCCTGGCTTCTGGATTTTAGGTGCCCTCCTGAGACGTATTTTTTTTAATCCAGGCATTCCGGGTGTGAATATATAACACATTTTTAATTAACCATTTAAAGCCTCAACTATTCACACACTGTAGGATTGATCTAGATCAAAGGAGATGCTTGCTTCAGTTTAAGTGAACAATAAGCTGCCATTGGTTGAAGTGATACAGTGAAAGAACATTTACAAATGCCCGCATTAGTCCGTTTGCTCTACAGCTGGAGCAACAATAGAGATACAAGCCACTTTCAAGCCATAGTTAATGAAGTAGCTCTGTTCTGAAATGATTTATCTGTCTCTGTGTTTGTAATTGTGAAATGAAGGAGTAATGTATGGGCTATTTCGCTTTCCCAGAATACAATGTTGGGTATATTCATTACCTGGAAAACATTAATTCTGCTGTTTCGGAGTTAAAACATTAACTCTGCTGTTAGGAATTGGTCCTGTTTTCTCATAAGGAAGGGGCAAAAGAGAATTTTTTCCATTCTGTTTTTTTACATTTCCAAACAACATCCTCTACAGCTTTATTAAGCAGAGGTGAGCCTTGCCATTGGAAGCCTTCCTTGCATGTCTGTTGGATAGTACTAGCATTGCAAAGTTATTTGATCACTAGTTTCTTGTTTTCAAAAACTGAATTCCAGAAATACCCCAGTAATATGTAAAAGACAACATATTCTTTATGGTATACTGCTGAAGGCTTTCTATAAATAATACTGAGGGGTTTCATGGTTTGTGTGCTACATTCACAAAGTTTGCAGATACATTTATAGCACAACTGGGGGAAAAACAGTTTCTGACACAGGATTGCACTCCTCTTTAAAAGACTGTGCTTATGATCAGAGTATACAAAATTTAGCCTTGTCATCAGAGGCTCAAGTGGCCTTTGTGGGTTGACTTGCATTTAGCAGCTTCAGTTGATTCTCCAGCAATGTCCTTGCTTGCATGATGATAGCCTGGCTATGATTACTAATGCTCTGGTAATCTCCTGTTAAGCCAAGTGCAATGTGTTATAAAATATATATGGTGCCTGTTTTGAAGAGTCTGAAAGCTTCATTTGTTCCAGAATATCCCACTAGGACCCACATTTTGACCCCATCATACCAGTTGCCTCTCAACTGCATTTTTACCTGACCTTTTCCAGGCTCATTTTAAAGTGTTAGTTCTGACCTTTAAAGTCTAAACATTCTTGCCAAATGAAGTGATGAGGATGGCCAAAAGGTGAAAGGTCTTTTCAAACTTTGTGTCCAGACTGTGGAACAGAGAGATTTACTTGGTGCTGTCACTACTGTCCTTTAGGCATGGTTGGGATTTTAATTTGTCTTTCAGTTCTGCTTTTCTACTGCTTTTTATTTGCATTTGTATTCTATTCATATTTGACCATTTTAAATGTATTTGAGGCACTCAAAACTTTTACAAATGTTTGTGAATGGCTGTACAAATACAGGAAATACATTTCTGAAATTAGGTAACTTTCTGAGGTGAGAATAAGAGAAGAACCTCGCTGGGTTAGATCAAAACCAATCTAGTCCAGCTGTCTATTGTTTCTCCTCATTTATGTTCTCCAGAATTTAGAAACAGTTCCATGCAGAAGAAGTACAGAACCACTAATAGGGCATAGGGCAATGTTATGGATGTTTTACTCTGCTTTTGGCATAAGTTTGGTATTCTAGGCAAAAAAGAAATAAAATAGAATGATATTCCCTTACTAAGCAGAAGAATATCCAAGTGGTTTGGGTCCCATCTTATAACTGTCATTTTTATTGGAGCCTAGAAGATTGTACAGTCTTTTATATGCAGCAGTTTTATCTGTACTTGCATTAAGGCTCCACTGGCTGTGATTCCAAAGTATACATACATTAATGCATAGACCATAAAACCTATGAAATCATAACCTGTGCCAACGGAGGCCTGACTTCAACACATTCATTCAAGCTAAGCTTACCCTTCTTCATTTTTTAATATTGTGCATATGTTCTAGAATCACGTGGACTCTTTTTAAGGAAAGATATCAAAGGGTTGGCCATTGCAGTTGGGAAAAGTCAGATGGGCTTCATAAAATAGATCTTCTGGAGACTTGATCATTAGGCTTGCTGCGTGGGAAGGAAGCTTAGCACAGTTTCTCATTAGCTGAGCCTTAGGACTCAAAATAAGTTGTTGCTGTTTATGAGATTTATTTTTCCTCCTCCTGTGAGGAGGATTAAAAGTTTATTTTTTCCCACATCCAGGTTATGTTGATCCCTAACCTTAATTCCAAGGAAAAAGAGACCCCTGAGCCAAATTTTCAGCTGAATTAACTACAATCTTAGCACTGCATGAAGGGAACATGTTGATTTAGGACTCCCTGCAGCTGCTTTCATTTTTGGAAAGTTCTATCACTGGAGCTGGAAAAATGAAATATGCAGGTGGCGGCAAGGTGGTTCCTTTTGTCCAGCTGATGGCAAAGGCATTAAAACAAGTTGTAAACAAAGTAGCTGGTAATTCTTGTGCTTTGATGGATCTTCAGGCAGCCATCAGTAATAGACATTACTGCATTCATAGTAATAATTTCTAAGTTTACATGTCAACATTTTTTCTGTGAACAGTGTATTTTTTTATTTCATGGCTCTAGCAGTTCATTTATAGAATGTTTTTATTCTTAAGGAGCCATAAGTTTCCATCCTTTCTCTGAAGCAGCTTCCTACTTTTTTGCCAGTTTGTATATATATATATATATATATATATATTCAAATACTTTTGTCTTGTGTAGACACGGGCTGAAGTCCAACATGGGGAGGGGTTTTGTGATTTTCACAATCCTAAAAGAATGTGGAATTTAATAATTGTATAGTGTAGTTAGCAGAAGAAGTGTCCCCTATCTGCCCAATAGCTTACTGGTCTGTTGGTGGAAATACTGTGTAAATCTGAATACTAGAGTTTGCCAAGAAAATTACAGTGCTGATATTTCACTAAGGCCCTGTCCCCAAAAGACTTATTAGCCCCTCTCGGCTTCCTCTGCTGTCACTCTGTTATAGCTGACTTTAAAAGTCCCCTCCACTTCCGGAATAAGCGTCCCCATGGTAGCCGTGATCTAAACGGACTTTCCGTCCCCAAGGAAGCCTGTTTCCTTTCCCCGCATCTTCCCCCCCCCCGCCCCCTCTCTTGTTAAAAGGAAAAATAGCCAGATCTCCGTCTCCTGAAACGGCTTCCCGCCCCTAGCAAAGGCAGATGATCGCTCATTCATTCACTTTCAGCACTTACTTTCACTCAGTTCTCTGTTAGAAAAGGCTTTCTGCCCCGGCAAAGTCAGCGGCTGCAGGCATCGGCAGCGCGATCCTTCGCTCATTCTCTTTTAAGGCTTTCACAGATCACTGATAACAATGTTGCAATTCTGAGCAATTCTGGCTCTTTTTACAAAGGAAAGGAAGCGAACCTGCTGCATTTCTCAGATGTGTGAATGCTTTTTGGCTGTGTGTGCAGGCAAGCAATCCCCGCCCCTTTTGCCATGGAGCGTCCTCAAGGCAGATATACCGAGCAAAACCTGCGAATCGCCGAAAGAGCACTGGAACTCTTCTTTAAAGTGCACGTATTTTATTGCAGGTGTCTCACTTTCCTAAGCTCCCTAAGCGCCTTGTAAAGCCTGGAATGGGGCCGCTCAGAGGCAAAAGAAGCGTTCCAGCAGACTTTCAATTGCATGGGGACAGGGCCTTAGGGAAACACTGTGGCTCAGTTTGGGTGGGTGGGTAGGATAAAGGAGTGGAGAGTTTCTCCTACAGCACATAATGCCTAATAAATACCAGAATCTGTTGTTCTTAGAATCCCCCTCATGGCCAGAATTGCACCATATTTGCTGTGGGATCAGGTTGACTATTTCGACACTATTTATTTTTCTATCCCATCATATACTTGAATATCTACAGGGGTGAAGATGCACCCCTTTTCTCTTGCCTTTGGCTAAATGTGGGACAGTTTCCCACCACCACAGACATTATTGTTTTATATATATATATGGTTCTATTTTAATATGTCTGTTTTTAAATGCTGTTACCTTCCCTGACACCTTAGTAGGGCAGGATAGAAATGTAAATATAAATAAAATAAATAAATAAAACTCCAGTTCTACAACTACCTACATATTTTTACCCACTGTAAATTATTGGTTATGCCCACAAGTCAGTGAAAACTCATAAGCCATGTTGCCTTATGCTGGCATGCATTATTCAGTCTGTATTCTTGTCTTGTAGGCTAACATCGGGCAAATGGACACCGCCAAAGAGCTCTGGAAGATGATAACAGGGAACATGGCTCTGATACAGGTGAATGCTGATGTGCCAGGGAGGAGTGGGAAAAAAACATTTACAAGGCAGCCAAAGACCTATCAGTTTTTTAAAGAATTCCATCGTGCATTGGTGCAGTCCTGTGCAACATTGTCTGGGTTGAGGATATTTTAATTTGCACTCTTCCTTTTACAAAGCAAACGATATTCTGGCTCTTTAGCTGTGGCAACCAATAAGGAAAGTGGTGGGTGAGCACTGGCAGCAGTGAAGATGAAATATTTGACAGGGTGCCCAACCAGCCTTTGCCATCTGTTACTAAAGGTGGTAGTTGGCTGTTCAATGGTTACCCATGAGTCGGAATGGAAATAGTGTTTTTTCCCCTCCAGCTAATACTTAGCCTCTTTTAGGTTCAAGCAACGGTTGTTGGTTTTCTGGCTTCAATAGCTGCAGTGGTATTTGGCTGGATCCCAGATGGACACTTCAGCATTTCCCATGCCATTCTTCTCTGTGCTAGCAGTGTCGCCACAGCATTCATAGCTTCTCTTGTATTGGGTAAGAAGCAAATACTATGAGATACCTTGCTGGTCATGCTTTTGCAGCAAAAGTGTTAACCTGTTTTCTTTTCCAGGTATGATTATGATTGGGGTAATCATTGGCTCCAGAAAGATGGGCATCAATCCTGATAATGTAGCTACACCAATTGCTGCAAGTCTTGGAGATCTAATTACACTTGCTCTGCTATCTGGAATCAGCTGGGGACTGTACTTGGAACTGGGTAAGCCTAAGGAGGAACCTTTACTTTGTTTTGTTTAACACATTGTATGAGTTATCCGTGGCAAAAAGATGATAGGTTCTCCCTTTCATCTATTTCTTAATGCATGGTTACTGCAGTTGGGCTGGAACAGATATAATGTTCACCCCATAGGAGTAAGATTTGCAAACTGGAAACGTATGTCCGTTCTTTGTCAGTCTTACCATATACTAAGCAAGTTCTGTATCCATGATTAACAGATATGGTTCCAGGTGTTAGTTCATGGGAAAAGGATGTTATTATTTTCCCCGCTAAGCCATGAATAGTCCTGATAGCAAAACAGAGATGAGTGTTGCTGGGGGACCCAGATTATAACTTTCAGAAGGTGCCACATCAGACCCTATTCAAATATCAGTAATTTATTCCTGTAATACTTGGTGAAAATAGGTACTTCTGCATTACTTTTGGCTACTTCATTAGGGATCAAATTACATTGCCGTTGCTTTTTTATTACATTCCACCTTGACTACATGGAAGTAATGGCAAAAACATTTAGCCCCTCCCCCTTCACCCTTGTCTCTGCCCTCTGATTTAATGAAAGCTTCACCACAAATACCAGATTCAATCTGGGTAACTTTGAAGGAGAAAGGTTATACCACAATCAGAGATTTTTTTCAGGGACATTTCTGAGATTTCAAGAGAGATAAGAAATATGATTATTAGCTCTGAAAACTGGCTTATCCCAATGGCAATAAGGAACTTTTTCTTGAAACTTGAGAATGAAGGAAGAGGTACATGAGACCTTACCCCCTTTGAG
>MTQE01001134.1:71785508-71804285 GCA_014337955.1 Aspidoscelis marmoratus | reverse complement strand
AACTTGAGAATGAAGGAAGAGGTACATGAGACCTTACCCCCTTTGAGCAATTAATTTTGGATGATAAAGCAAGAGACAGAGGCATATCCTCCACTCTGTATAAAATATTGATAGACTACAATGTGGGAGAGCTTCAGGCAGTGAAAGGGCTCTGGGAAACAGATTGTGGAATAGAAATTGATAATGAGAATGGTTAAAAATTCCCAGTAGGATGTTTTCATCATTTAGGTCTCAAGCAGAAAGGGAATTGTCTGTTAAAGCATTATTTCTATGGCACCACATCCCGGTTGCTTTGAATAGGATTAATAATACTTTTTCCCCACTGTGTTGGAACAAGTGTGGAGAAAAAGGTACATCCATCCATCAATGGTGGCAATGCTCTAAGGTTAAAGTGTTTTGGGAAGCTGTTCAGGCAAAGATCAGTACCATTGGTTCTCAAAATGTCGAACTATTACCAGCTATAGTGTTTCTACTTTCTTTTGAAGAACAAGGGGTGCCAAACCATAATAGGGATTTGATATGTTCGCTGATCACCACTGCAAAAGCAGAGATTGCTCTCCACTGGAAATCTGCAGATCAACTAAACATAGATAAATGGATCAGTCGTACATGGTCTTTATTGATTAATGAACTCATCACAGTGCAACAGTATAGGATGCAACTCCTGAAACAAGAAGCTCAATTTATCGAGAAATGGGCACCTTTTATCATTCAGGCACAAATCGATCCCAGACTTCGACCGTCTTCCTCTTTCTCAGTACCATTTTTGAAAGAAAAAATATTGATGCTTTTTCCAGATTTTCCATTCTAGACTGTACTGGATAAATCTTGATTGAACTGTATGAACTGTGCGATCCTCAGAAGTGTATATTTGGTTTATGTTATGGGTTTTTGCTGTTTGTTATACCGTATATTAAAAATAATTCAAAAATTAAAAAAATACATCTCTTTGCTGTTCATTTACAGTTAGTGTATGAATATAAATGCTTCTATATTAAGAACCAATGGCAGCATTTTATTCCTGCAGTGAACCTTTCAAACAGCCAGAGGGGAGGGTAAATTGCTGTTTAAACTCTTACAGTTGCTGTTATCAAGTACAGAACGAACTGCATACTTGTGAACATCTGCTAATGTCTCAGGCTAACATGTTTCACAAAATTTGTAAGGTAAATCAAATGGAGGCATAATGTGTCAGACAAACTGAACTTGGAAACATCAACACATATAAATATAAAAAATTAACTTGAACTCATTGGAAACTAGAAGCTGCAGCAGAGTGTGTCCCAGCATGACTATGCACTCAATCTGAATACTAGACACAGTAAAGAAGCACCTTCAGAACACCACATTTATTAGTATCATTTGCATGTGATTGAAGGGATAATGATTTGTCATTACAATGAGTCAAACTGGAACATGTGGCTAATACTGTTGTATACCTGTGTATTCAGTGGCTTTTATCAGGGGTCTTGGTCATTTGTTTTGCGTTTTTAACAGCAGCCTGTCTTATTTTCTGAAGAAGAAAAAAATCAATTATGTCAACTGTTCTGTTATGTTGCATTAGTGCATTACCCTGTATGCACCCTGAGCTCCAATATTTTCTTTCTACACAGAGGACAAAGCCTATGTGAATCCTCTAGTGTGCGCTTTCTTTGTTGCGCTGCTCCCTGTTTGGATCATCATTGCCAAGAGAAATCCAGCAACTCGAGAGGTCCTATATTCTGGCTGGGAACCAGTCATCATTGCCATGGCTATTAGCAGGTAGGAAATCTCCAAGTAGGTTTTCTCACGCTTAGCTGTGTGGTTTATCCATGGCTTGGGAAGTAGATATAATTAGTAAGAAAATGAATGGGTCTCCGCTTTAAATAGATCTGAGCTTCAAAGGGTATAATTACATGTACTTCGAGCTTTGCCTCTCAAAAGAGATTCATTTAAGACACTTCATCTTAAAAAGGTTACACTGTAAAAGGCTAGCTCAAATTTAATCTCCATAGATAGGGGGAACAAGTTGTATCCTGGTTTTCCTTTCCCAAATGCATTAGAAGCATTTTGCTTTATCCAAAGGCTATTGGTCTAAAATATGAAAAAATTGAAGGGTCTCCTTCAAAACCACATACAATGAGATGATTATTTAAGTTATGATTTATTATACATCACATGGCACCTTCTGTTTTTGAAAGAAAACACCACTCAGAAATTCTGTACTGTGTTTCTGTTCTGAGAGGCAAGTTTGGGGGAAATTCTTAGCCACTTTTATCCCATTTAGGAACCAATGAAATCCACCTATAACATAGCCTGCTTCCAACTGTTTTTGCTTCCACTGTGTATACTCCATAGCATTGACTACACTCAAAAGAAAATTCTTGACAATATTTTTATGAATTACACAGCTCAGCAGAAGGCATGCTGCACTGAAGATAGAGACAACAAAATAATATTATGGTTATAGCAAGACACTCTTTCTTTGTGAAGATAGCTGTTTTTTCCTTACATTTTCTATTATATTTCTCTTTTAGTGTTGGAGGATTGATATTGGATAAAACTGTGTCAGATCCAAATTTTGCTGGGATGGCAGTGTTCACACCGGTTATAAATGGTAAGTTTATCTTTGATTGAGACAGTCAGAGATGGTAAGTGGGAATTTTCAAGCGTTACAAGAATTTTCAAAAACTTTTTGCCATACAAGTTCCACTTTTCCACCTCAAAATCTTTCTAAAAAATCACTGTGCAGCTTTTACCCTGAAGGGGCGAAAGTTCTGCAGTGGTTAAAATACTTTTATAACTTTCCTTATTTATTTACTTCACAGTGGGAAGACCGAGCTTAGCTACCTCTAGTTTCAATCTGCTGTTTTCCCTTACTCCTTCAAGGAAGGGATGCCCTTCACCCCAAACAGATATTTTTTTTGCTTATTTTCCTTTTGCTTTCATGATACAAGGAAGACACCTGCTGGCAGTTGGACTCTAGGATGGCTCGTTTTCAGTTTTCCCCTTTTATAATGCCTTTAGCTTTCAGTCAGTAAGCAGCTGTTATGAGGAATACATTTTAGGACTGATATTAGTGTGACTTACTGACTGAAAGATGAAATCACCAAGGTTGATTCCAAGGAGTATCTTTGTAAGTTGGTTGCAATTTACAGCCTACACTGATTACCTTCGTTTTTTAAAAAAGTAGGGATTGTAAAGCCTCTGATACATGCAAATGGCCAGTGAGGGAGCTTGATTTAGGCTCTGAGATTTGAGGCATATTGACAGCCCTGAATGCAAGGGGAGGAGGCATCAGGTGTTGTTTAACCCTCCTACTGATCAAGAGATGAGGATGTTGGCTGCCTTTATGGCATTAAAGAGGTCAAACCTTAGTGATACTGCTCCATCTGCATCAGCATCTTCACAGATGAATCATGGTCAGCAAGAGGGGATGGGGCCAGATAGAAACCCACATTCAAACTCCACACAGCCACACTTGTATGATTATACAGCTTGCTTAAAATGTATTTTTCTTAAATTATAGATGCATCATATGCATCAGTGTGACTTCTATGGCATGAAATATAGTTGATCACCTAATATTTTACTATTGTCTCATTCTTGTAATTTTATTTTATTTTCTATACCATTCTGAAACTGTGGTGAAGAATAGAACTTCTATAATAAATAAATGAAATAAAATTATACTTCAGTGGCAGCAGCAAAACTTCTCCAGCAGACTTTCAGTTATAAGAAAAAGAAATGCACTTATACTATGCTAAGACCTATATCAACTGTCCAATACTTGAAATTTGCAAAACCTTATTCTCTGGAGAATGAGACAGACTTGATCAACAGCAACAGAAAATCATGCAGATTCGCACATGTCACTCTCACTATCATCTTAGCCACAAATCCAGTTGGATTACAGTATATTCTGGTGTTTAAAACTACTTTTTAACCCAAGAAAATCTTCTGAAAAGTCAGGTGTTGTCTTTTATGCCGGGTGTCATCTTCTTATACGGCGAGTATATCCCAAACTATATTTTAACTGGAAAAGTTGGGGGTTGTCTTATATGCCAGAATATACGGTATATAGGTGAGGTTGCTATAAGCATTCCTATCCCCGCTCAGCCGTGGAGATGTACTTGGAACTATCATTGCCACTGACTGTAACCTGTCTCATAGGATAATTGCTTTGAGTTCTTTGGAGAAAAGACAGAATATAGATGCTTAAAGAAATAATCACAGTAGTACCCCCTCTTTATTCTTGCAGGTGTTGGAGGCAACCTAGTAGCTGTACAGGCGAGTCGCATCTCCACATACCTCCACATGAGTGGAATGCCCGGCGAAAGCTCTGAGAAAGCACCTCGCAAATGTCCAAGCCCCTGCAGCACTTTCTTCAGTTCAGGTGATCTTACCAGATGTAGATTATTGGAACATTTCCCCTTTGAAGTCAGAATACTCTTAGCTATGAAATTTGAGGTGTGACTGCTTCATACAGAAAAGGGCAAATGAATGATTTCCTATGATTCAAGCCAATGCATTCAAATTCCCTGTTTTGTGGAGTTCTCCACTACCCTAGATAATTAAGGGAGATTTTAATGATAATTGTTATTGCAGTTTTGGTTTTACTGTAGCTTTTGTAAACCTTTGTTTAATTCCCCCCGCCGCCGCCCCCCCCCCACACACACACTCTTCTGATTAGCACAATATTATCCTGGTGTTTACGTTAAAGTAATTGAACTATGCAAGTTAGCAGTTCACTAATCTTTTTCATACAGTCCTTGGAAATTGCTGGATTTAATCAACCTTCTCTCCAGTTCCAGCATGATCATCAAAAGCAACAGTGTTTTTAAAAAATCATAAGCTGCCAATGCAAGCCTATTTTAACAAATAATTTTTCAGGCAGAAATCAGTGAACTGCAACACTGTTGTATTATGCAAGGAATGGTCCCTTTTTGATAAATCACATTAACCTATTTCATAAATAGGTTAAACCAAGTCCATTTTATTTGTGGAGTTTCCATCCTGGAAAGTCCAAATTGAGGATGGAAATTCCAAAATAAAATGAATAGAAATGAGAAGGTGTAAGTGTTGCGATCAGAAGATGGACCAAAGAAGATTTAAAGTATAGAGATAATCACTTCAGGACATTATATTTCAATGTTGTCACCTTGCATTGAACTTGGTAGCAAATCAGCAACTAGTGCAGGTCTCACAAATGCACATTCATCTGTGAGACACACCAGTCAGCAGCTATTTTGTACTATTTCCATCATTCATCTTTATTGGCACTCAAGTATACAGCATATTATGATGACTTAATCTGAAAGGAATCGGAGCATGTATTACTGGGTAAAGGTGGTTTTTTTTGAGGAAATAATTTGAGGTTATTTGGAATATTTGAATTTAGGAAAAAATATATGCCATGTATTGTAATTCCCTTTTAGGCTAATCTTATTTGTGCATTGTTCAAAGTCTTTTTCACTGCTAGTTTTTTCTGAATCCATGATAAATAATTATCTGATATCTTGCTCAGAGATAGAGTTAGATCTTAACTAGCAGTTCAACATTCCATTATATTTCTCTAATTTTCTCTAAATTTGGTGGCACTCAAATCTGTGCATATATTTCTGGGGCTCGACAACCATGCAAGGATTCATCCCATCTTAATCAACATGCCTTGACATTTCTTCCACCCCACCCTTGCTGCATCCACTGCAGATGTGAATTCCCGGTCTGCTCGGGTTCTGTTCCTCCTGGTAGTGCCTGGCCACTTGGTTTTCCTGTATACTATCAGCTCTATGCAAGGTGGCCACACGACTCTCACCTTGATCTTCATAGTCTTCTACATGACTGCAGCGCTTCTCCAGGTAAAAGGAGCTTTATCTTGTCTGCTATTAACTGAAGCTTTGCTCAACACCATAAACAAGGATTGCATTACTTAATTACCTGCACTTAATAGGAAAGGATGCATTCTCTCCAAATAACACTTTTTTTCTAATCAGGCCTAATATACAGCATGGCAGGATACAAACACAGTTGTTTCAGCACAATGAAACTCATATGCCATTAAAGACTGTTAGCCATTTGTGAACTGCAGTAATTTTCTTACCTTATCGCCACGATTCAAGACAATAATTGAAAAACTTCCCAATTAAACGTCATTAGAACATAGGCAGCCTCCTTTTACAAATTCAGATTAGTACCATATGTGGCTCAGTATTGCTCGCACAAGCAGCAGCATTTCAGAGTAGCCTGCTGGGATCTTCAAGGATATCAGATGCTCCATTATTGAGAGATTTCCCTTTTGCAATTCTGTATGGCTGTCTGGTTCTTCAATCAATAGTGATAGAGCATGATGGCGGCGGGGAAAGAAAGGGTAGATAGAGATGTTTTATTAAATTGACACATGAGAATCTTAATAAAAGCCTAGTACTTCTTCCAACTCTTCAAAATAGTGCATTTTTTAATTATGCTGGATGTTTTCTATAAAGCCCCCTAAGCTTTATCACTAATTACTTACTATTACTTAATTCCCTGTACCGTGGGAACTCAGGATTGATAATGTAAGCCCTCACAGATGCTATCCTCACAGCAAGTGACAAAGGTGAAACCTCAAAAGTGTTATTTCTGGTGGTGTGCAGCCCCATCAAGAACAGGATGCTATGCAGATTCCTAGAATACAGATGCTCACGATTTGTAAAATTTGTAAAACATTGGCCATCTTCTAACTATAGCTTCAGAATTTTGAAGAGATTCAGGTGCTCTCTTAAGATAATGAGCAGGAGGTTCCCCATACACAGGAAAATTGGGTTTTAATGCATCTCTCCATCGGGAATTTTGAATTTCTCTCAACTCCATTGTACTTCTTTTGACTGCACTGTGGACCCACTTTACTTGCACCAAGATTGGCTGTGGTGCCTTGCACTACTGAACTGGAGCTAATGCTATTGAATATCTGAGTGGGTCCAGGGTGGGTTACAAAGTGAAACATATTGAACATTACAAAACATTTAAAGACATAATTATTAGGGATGTGCACAAATGTTCTAAACATTTCAAATTCGATCGAATTTGATCGAATGTGGACATTCCAATTCGAACAGAATGTCTACACATTTGAACATTTGAACAGATTTTGAATGTTCCCAAAAATTCATTTGAATGATTTGAAACATTCACATTTACAGATATGTATGTATTAGATACGAATCTCATACGTGTCGGTACGCATTTGCACTGATAGTAATGGGATGAAAATGGGGATAAAACAGGATGCGTACAAAATGCGTACAGATAAGTATAACACTTACAGATGTTGTCATCATTCATATCTTCAGATTCGTATCTAACATTCGAACAAATAGATTCAAATGTATTCTATTCGAATCAGATTTTGTTGCATTTGGATTCTAAACATTTGAATCGAATAGAATGTTTTGATACTTGATTCAGTGTGAATGCGAAGAAAACATTCATGCACATCTCTATTAAGAAGTAGATTCTCTTTTGACGTTCTGATATAAGATTATTCTATTCTGAGATGGGAGACGGGAGAGTCAGCCACTTTGAGCCAGAATATGGTAGCAGCTCACTGGTTTCCTTTCTTCTTCACTTCCCAGGTAGCATTGTACGCACATATGTATAACATTTGTTTCAGTGCCCATGTTCAAAATCACATGTGCAACAGAAGTGATAAAGGAGAACCTCACATAATATGAGGATTAGGTTCCCGGAAAATGACATATTCTGCAAAATATGCAAGATGAGCAATTTAAAGTAGTTGAAATCTGAGGCGGGTTGAATGCAATCCAAGGGAGAGGAGGGCAGTTGCTGAAAGAGAAGCATAAGGGATAGGCAGGAAAAACCAGAGGAGGCAGTGATTTGTGGCATTTCAGTAGGCAAATGCACTACTGGCAAAGGACATTTGCCAGAAAGCCTCTCTGCACATTCTCTGTGCTTGGCTGAAGACGGAAGGAGCTTGTACAGGCAGAGGTCAACACCACAGATTGCTGCTGCTTCCAGATTCTACTGCAAGCCTTTCCTCCTTCCTTGATCAAGGCACATTTGTGCCTTTGCCTGTCTAGTGCCATACACTGTCTCTTCTTTTGGCTTCTGCTGCTTGTTCCCCACATTTATCTGAAGGTGAGGTCCCTCCAAGCAACTACTTCTTTTGGCCATTGTTCTCCTAGACCAGCGGTTCTCAACCTTCCTAATGCTGCGGCCCCTTAATGCAGTTCCTCATGTTGTGGAGACCCCCAGCCACGGGGGGGGGGGACAGCTGGGGGGGGAGGGAGGGGTGGCGGGAGATTCGTCGCGACCCCTCTGAAAGGGTAGTTCGACGCCCAAAGGGGTCCCGACCCACAGGTTGAGAACCGCTGTCCTAGACCCTGAAATTTTCCCCGAAATTCATTCTCAAACACTACCAAGTTGCAAAATGGGGGGGAAAAGAATCACAGTTTGTTCTTGCATGTCATATTGAGAATGCGCTCTCTGAATACACACTACGGGGAGTTTAATGTATAGTGTTTGCATTTCCTTTGATTTCTCAGTCAGTGCCAAACATAATCCATTTCTTTTCTGTCTTCCAGGTCCTTATTCTTCTCTATATTGCTGACTGGATGGTCCACTGGATGTGGGGCAGAGGCCTGGATCCAGATAACTTTTCTATACCTTATTTGACAGCATTGGGTGACTTGCTTGGGACAGGTCTCCTGGCCCTCAGCTTCCATATTCTTTGGCTTATCGGGGACCGAGACACAGATGTGGGTGACTAAAAAAAAAGCCTTTCTCAGCTTCTCCACACCCCATCTCTCTCTCCTTCAGTGACATTCCCCTGTCCGCCATTTACACAAAGCCTTGCTACCATCCTCAGTCTCTCTTGAGGGCTTTGACACCTGGATTCTCATTATTTTCAATGGGAATTTTATGTAGTTTATATTTGAAGCCAAGTTTGTACAGGAAAAAAGGAGTTTTAGGAAGGAAAGAAATAGAAAAGATGTAAAGACAATCACCAAGTGCAATTTCATAATGGTTAATATCTGAACTACAGGATATAACGGGACAATTGATTAGCAGGTTTTAAAGAAACCTCACTGCCCCCATTTTGCATCTGATCAAGACACTAATTGTGAAGGGCCACTCTTTGTGTGTGTGAGAATGAGTGTGAGTGTGTGAGAGAGAGAGAGAGGGAGAGGGAGAGCATGCGCACATGTATGTGGAGAAAGCGAGCTCCAGTATTCAGGTTCTTCACATATTATCACAACGGGTTCTGAAATTAATTGGTTTGGATGTTGTGCATGTTCACTTCTCTTTGTCTACAGAAGTAATCTGATTGCTTTAACCACAAACATGGTCTAAACATGGTCTTTGACTATAGAAACGGGCTGCTCAGAATTGTTAATCAAAATGCTGGTGACTGGGAATGACTCTTTAATCTTGATCAAAGATCAGGCTACCTGGAGTAGTAATCCACTCCCACCAATCATTCCAAATTGATTCCCTCTTAAGGAGACCATGTAAGCCTAGTTCCAAGAGATACCTGTACTGCTTGCTGCTGACATCAGCCATTTTATGGTTTTTGTGTGCTACCACCTGAAAAAGGACTGAGCCACACAAATTTGAGCATGTTACATGGAACTGGATGCCATTTGCCTTGCAGCAACATTATGATCCATTAATAGAAGACTGGCAGAAAATATAGTAGATGGAGTCTCGCTGTATTACACAGACCTATGTATTCTGGATGCTTATTCACCTGTTGCCTTTTTAAACCTATTGCCTCTTCTGTATGTCTTTTTGTGGTCTGTTTTCATCTGCAAAAATTGGCTTAATACACCCATGGCCTCTGATTCTTAAATGCCTGTTATGGAGATAACTCTAAATTTTGAAATCAGCTCATGGTGCTTTGCATCTTCAAGATCTGAGAGCAGCTATGTAGAAATTAAATTCCTCTTGAAGTCAACCAAGAGCCACACAGAGATTACTATAAAAGATCTTCACAAGTGTTTTTTTTTTAAAAAAAAACCATGAAGAATCAACTTGGAGTGATCTAATCCCTTGCCAAGCAGATTTTTGCTCTTCACAGATCGTTTTCTACACATTGGTGATAAAAATTACAATATTATGCACTGTTTTTGTGTGTGTAGATACAGTACATGGCAGCAAACTGTCTTTGTCCGCAGTGACATGTTTTGGGCAAGGCATGCAGTATTGAAATTGCTATTTTGTACTATGAATATGAAAAAAAATCAATTTTTGATATCTACATGGTCATAGTCTGACACTGCTTTTTTTCTGAGAGTCTCTACATTAAATCAGAGTGTTGGGAAACCTAAAACATGAAGGTAGCTGTGTGCAGCTTGTCATGAATTCCATCTATATTGTCAGGGGAGCCTGGACTTAGCAGTGAGCAAGATGTTTCTCTTAGATCGTGCTTGATAGACATTTTGCATTTCAATTATTTGAAATTCACAAAGGTTTGAAAGTGGAATCCATTTCATTGATCATAGGCTTGTGAATTAGGTTGAGGCTCCAATCTCTCCCAAGGGGCAGTACAGAATGCTATTTCTCTCACTGCAAAACTTGATCCTTCATGGCACTATTATCAGTTAATAAGGTTTGGGATTCTTTCTCACTTTTGCTGTAATTTCTAAATGAAGCTGAAGCAGAGGGAGAAAAGCAGCAGAACAACAGTAGTTCTATGAAAAACATCGACTTTACAACAAAAAAAGTTTAGCAGGGCAACCTTTGTTAGCATCAAGGCTTTCTTAAACTTGAAATGTTAAAAAAAAAGTTATCTATGCAATTTAAATTCAAGGTTCTGGGTTTAATCTGCTTCAGTGGTTGCAATTTAGAGGCCTTATATGTGGGTAAAATCATATTCATTTTGTAGCCAAGGCAATTCATACCAAAATGGTTCATAAAGGGCTCTGTTTGACCTGTGAACTCATAAAGCTGTAATGCTAAAATTGGAAGTATTTTAGGTAGCCATGTATCTTCTAATGAGGCATGTTCTAGAGCGGAACTAGTAATAAGATAAAGAGGCTGCAGTTAGAGCCTCCACTTTGGTCTCTCCAAGCCCTGTCATGGTCCATTGCAGATCCAGACGTAGTTCAGAGGGAACCAAGATTAGGATCTTGATGGTTTTGCTGCAAAAACTGTTGCTGTTTTACACTGTGACCTGAGTGTTGCAACCAGTACATGCTAAAAAATTGTCCAGAACAAAATTATGGGACCATGGTAAAAAGGTGTCTGGGGAATACTTTCCTATGGCCTTCCTTATGTAGATATGTAGGCTTTATCCTTGAATTGTAGTAGCACTGCTGAAAGTGATAACCTTTGACTTTGGATTAATAATATTTGCAAGTGCTTGGTTTCTTTGTAAGAATGGCTGTCAGGTGTCAATAAATCTAGGTTATTTAGCCTAATAATATTCAGAAGGAAATGAGGTTTTAATTCTGCCCTTTTCTGAATCTTAAGCTCGTTTTACACACTAAAGAAGGTCTGTTTCATGTAGAGGGGTGTTTGTGTGCGTACATTGTGTTATTGGATAATATGCAAGTTTTCACCTTCTGGACACTAAAGCAATCAGATGCTCATTAATCTGTTTTCTTAATTAAGGTCTGAGATTGTACACCTAATGGGACAATTTAACTTTCCTTTAACTTCTGTACCAGATTTAGCCCTGTATTCAGGAGCTAGCGTGTGTGTGCTATTCGAGTGGTGTCCATACATTTTATAATGTCTACAATGGGATGTTGTGGGGGCAGTGTGGGGTGTATAGGAACAGAATTTCATCTTAAAAGCATTGAATAATTTTATTCTCACACTTGCACTTAAATGCATGCATGTGTAGACCTGGCTGCAAATATCGGTTTACACTTTTATTATGAAAGAGAAAAACAAGAAAAAACTCCTTAAGTATTTATAGTTGTCATAACTGAATTGACAGATGCCAATTTAACTGATAAATTATATTTGGTAAAATAAAGGTTACATTTATTTATATAGCTTTGGGTACTTTATTTTTCTGAAGTCCTTCTGTACTTTGCAGTCTGCAGTTTGACTCTTCTATGTCTACCTGTTCCACCTGTGTAATGTGATACCTCTACAATGTGATCCTTCTCTGCTAGGACTTGCCAGGGAGTGCAGATCTGAGATCTGCTTTCATCACCGTAGCTGAGTTCTGAAATACCAACAAATCATATGAACAGCATGTACACAATGTCAGTCATTTTTCTCCATGCTTCCATCTAATCATTTAGCATAAGCGTTCAAAGGGTCCCTATATAATTTTACACAATCTCCAGCTAACTCACAAAACTCATGCATTTCAGAACAATATATACAATTGCCTTGTGCTGGAAACTGCTCAACACATTCATCCTTGCAGAATACAATTTGGATTGCTCTTTAAAGTAATATACAGTGTGGCAAAAAAGTATTTAGTCAGCCACCAATTGTGCAAGTTCTCCCACTTAAAAAGAAGAGAGAGGCCTGTAATTTTCATCATAAGTGCATTTTAACTGGGAGAGAAAGAATACAGGAAATCACATTGCCTGATTTTAATGAATTTATTTGCAAATTATGGTGGCAAATAAGTATTTGGTCAATAGCAAAAGTTCATATCAATACTTTGTTATATACCCTTTGTTGGCATTGACAGAGGTCAAATGTTTTTTGTATGTCTGCACATGAAGTTGAAATGCTTCATACGAAACCACTCCTTCGTTGCCCGGGCAGTGTGTTTGGGATCACTGTCATGCTGAAAGACCCAGCCACATTTCATCTTCAATGCCCTTGCTAATGGAAGGAGGTTTTCACTCAAAATCTCACGATACATTGCCCCATTCATAGTTGGGAGTAGGCACTCATGGCCATGGCCTCCACCTGAGCTTCAAGTGTTAGCGCAGAGTCCAGGAGTACCCCCAAGTTACGCACCTGTCCCTTCCGATGAGCTGAGTTTTTTCTGAAAAGTTCTACTTTGGTTTCATCTGACCGTATGACATTTGCACAATCCTCTTCTGGATCATCCAAATGATCTCTAGCAAACTTCAGACCAGCCTGGACACGTACTGGCTTAAGCAGGGGGACACGTCTGGCACTGCATGATTTGAGTCCCTGGTGGTGTAGTATGTTACTGATGGTAGCCTTGGTTACTTTGGTCCCAGCTCCCTGCAGGTCATTCACTAAGTGCCCCCGTGTGGTTCTGGGATTTTGCTCACTGTTCTTGTGATCATTTTGACACCACGGGGTGAGATCTTGTGTGGAGCCCCAGTTTGAGGGAGATTATCAGCGGTCTTGTATGTCTTCCATTTTCGAATAATTGCTCCCACAGTTGATTTCTTCACACCAAGCTGCTTGCCTATTGCAGATTCAATCTGCCCAGCCTGGTGAAGGTGTACAATTTTTTTTTGTGTGTGTCCTTCAAAAGCTCCTTGGTCTTGGCCATGGTGGAGTTTGGAGTGTGACTGTTTGAGGTTGTGGACAGGTGTCAGATTCAAAGAGGTGCCAGTAATACAGGTAACGAGTGGAGGACAGAGAAGACAAAGAAGAAGTTACAGGGCTGTGAGAGCCAGAAATCTTGCTTGTTTGAAGGTGACCAAATACTTATTTTATTGTGGAACTTACCAATGAATTCATTAGAAATCAGACAATGTGATTTCCTCTATTCTTTCCACCCACTTGCAAAATTGGTGGCTGACTAAATACTTTTTTGCCCCACTGTATGTTTTTCTCTGTTTTTTTTTCTATTAAAGGGTTATTTTTAGAAAAAAAACTGGCCTGGCCTGAAGGCAGCACCTTAAGAAGCAAAGGAGCTTGCAAATCAGTTTGTCCTCCTTTTCAACAGTGCCACCAAGTGGCTGCTTCCAACTTAACTGCTCTTTAAGAACTTCAGATTCTCTTTGCAAAATGTGGCATGTATCTACACTTAAATTTAATCCAGCTTCAGTCCCCTTTGAGAATGAGAGAATACTTCAACAAAGTGGGAAGCCGTTCTCTTTTGGCATTATCTATTTCAAAAAAATCTAAATTATAAATTAATGTAGAAATATTCCACACTTAGCTGATGCATTCTCTTAATCAGAAGGTGGACTGAAGCTGGATTAAATGTAGACAGGCCCTTATAACCATATTTTCCAGTAACTACGCCTAGCACTGTTCTATTGTGCAGAGTGATAATTTGATCTTCACTATTAGGAAAGTAACCTATGTCAGATCTTATTTGAATGCCAGCATTGGCCCTCAGTGTGACATGCCAAATTCATGTGGCGGTTGGCTCCAACAGAGACAGGCAGGATGCTTCTAAAGCAGGTGAGGGTTTCGCTTTTGTCTTCTGCTTGAGAATTCCCAGAAGCAACTGGTGGCCCACTGTGTGAGACAGGATGCTGGAATAAATTAACTGTGGTCCAGTCCAGCAAGGTTCCTCTTTATGTTTTCAATTTAACAGGTGTCTTGCATGATGCCTCCAGTGTTGGATTGGTGGCAACAAAATAGGTGTGGGGGAGTGTTCATGCAGTTGCTATCAATTCAACATGGAAGGATCCTCATCATGTTTATTTTGTACCATGGAAGTACCTGGATCTGTATCACACAAGGAAAACACCAGCCCTGCACTGTTTAGGCAACAAGCAATTCTGGAGCGGTTTTATTCTGGAATACCACTTGTTAGTGCAATTTTCAGGCTGTGTCTGGAGGCAGCACATGTTTATCATTTGATTTTATAGCTTATTCTTCAATCTAATGTTATAGTTGTCCTGTTAATCACATCTGGGCATTAAAGAGGGAACAGGTTTAGTGTCTAAAATTAAAAAAAGCCTTGGAATGACAAAAACAAAAACAAAAAAACCCCATGATGGTCCCTTCAAAACTCTCTCACACAAATGCCTCCTACTTTCCCCTCTTAAGCGTTGAGATCCTTCAAGTTTTTAAGGTAACAACTAACACCTTGATTGGGACTAGAAGAAAAATGGCGCCCAGTTGTTTTAGGTCAGTTTGTGTATTTATTAACATCATCATAGCCAAACAATTCCAGATATGGAAATAGTCAAGCTGAGAGGAATCACACAACTCTGTTAAGGTCTGTGGTAGTGATATACCTTGCTGTGTCAGGGATATAGGGAAAATTCCGCCACAAATCAAATTTGAGAATATATATTCTATGGAAACAGATTCTTCAAAAGTCTTTATGTTGTAATTAACTGGACACGACTATTCCCAGTCAGAATAGAGCTTGTACTCCCAAGACACAGATCACTCAGTCAGGCTCTATAAACACTACATGTGACTCAAAGAAAATAGTCAACAAATTCCCAAACAGTGTGCCAAGTAAGTATGCCAAAAACATACCATAGTGAAAACCATATGCATCCAATCATGGCAGAAAACAGCACAGAACAGAGCTCTTTTGTGATGGAAAGTTGTCCACATGTGTATTTTTTGGACAGTGCCTGATCATTCAAGGGTGGAAGTCACAAGGTCTTCATATTCTGTTAATCAGGCTAGTAGCTGCCTGCAGTTTAATCTCACAGCAATAGATGCTAACTCTATGAAAATGGAACAAGACGGAACACAGATCATGTCTTGTCCATTCCTCTATGTTTCAAACATCCTACCCAGGTGTGAATTCTCAATGCAAGATGCTCAATATGACTTTATGCTATTTTAATTTTTTATTAGACTTTTTTAAAGTAACATCATACAGTAAAGTATATGGAAAAACTGAATACCAATTCAGGATCAATTTTATCTTCAGATATTTATAATACAGTCGAACCCCTGTATCTACAGGGGATAAATTTTGGCTCCTCCCGTGGATAACTGAAACCATGGATAATTGCAAACACTCCTGCCGCCGACTTCCAAACGCTTTCTGCTGCCCGCTTTTGGCTGCCTGTCTGGTAGAGCGGTGGTGGTGAGCTAGCTAGTCGGCTGCCGAAGACAGGCGACCCTCCACTGACAAGCAGGCAGGCGACTCTCCTCTGCTGCTAGTGGCAGTGGGCTAGCTAGTGGTGAAGCAGGCAGGTGCCAAAGCCACCTGCCCGGTAGAGTGGCAGCAGCATGCTAGCTAGCCCACTGCCAAAGCTGCCACAAGCCAAAGCCATCTCCACTGCTGCTAGTGGCAGTGGACTAGCTAGTGGTAAGGTAGGCAGTGGTGGCAGCTTCAACTTCCAGCAATGGCAGCTTCGATTTCTGGCATTTTCGGCAAGCCCCGGCGCCAAGCGGGCAGGCAGTCAAAAGCAAGCCAGCGGCAGCTTCGGTTTGTGGCAGGGAGCTTGCTAGCTCTAATGGCGGCAGGCGGCCAGCCGAAGCTGCCGCCACCACTAGCCCTAGCATGCTGGCCAGCCCCACCGAGGCTTGGTTAGGGCTCAGAGGAGGGATGAAGAGCTGGCAGTGGCAGGGGAAGGGGGAGGCTGATCCGGCAACCACAGATAACAAACCACGATTACTGAATCAGCGGATATGGGGATTTGACTGTAATATAATATCATACCATGCAGGTACGGTGGTAGCGCCACAGGGGCTATCGACACTTTAAAAAACATTAAATTTGGAAGATACAATACATAACTTCACAATAATTAAAGCTTGCCAAAGTAGAAATGCTTGTTATAAAAATCTTGGGAACTTTGTATTTTTCTGGCTTTCAGTTTTGTAAACACTGTACAGCGTGTCATCTTTTACTTAGTATTATTCAGTTTTTCTTTCCTACTAGCCTTCCGCCTCAGTGCAGTTGCCAAATTTACCAGAATTCAATTCCATCTACATCTACATTTTAATCCAGCTTCAGTCTACCTTCAAAGTGAGAGATCCCATCAACAAAGAGACCAGTCATTTTCCTTCCACCTTATTTAACCTCAAATAGAGTAACTGAAAGTGGACTGAGGCTGGATTAAAATTTAGGTCTAGATGGGCCCCCGGGGGACCTGTACATAAGAATGTAAGAGGAGCCCTGCTGGATCGGGCCACAGCCCATCTAGTCTAGCATCCTGTCCCACCCAGTAGACCACCAAGAAGCCAAGGGCAAAACCTTCACCTGCTCTTGAATCCCAGTAAATGGCCTTTGGGGGCATCCTGCCTGTCTCCCCAGCCTGGATAACATACCTAGACATTGATATACCTGACATCCATGAATTTATCTAACCTTTCTTAAAGCCATCTATGCTGGTTGTTGTTATCAACTCTTCTGGCAGCAAATTCCATAGACTGATGAGTCTCTGGGTCAAGAAGTACTTTCCTTTGTCTGATCTGACTCTCCTATGCATCAGCTTCATGGAGTGCCCCCTAGTTCTAGTGTTGTGTGATGGTGAATTTTTCTCTATCCACCTTTTCTATACCATGCATAATTTTATATACTTTAATCAGGTCTCCTCTTAAATGCCGTCTTTCACGGCTGAAGAGGCCTAGATGCTGCAGTCTTATTTCATAAGGGAGGTGTTCTAGTCCCTTCATAATTTTGGTTGCCCATTTCTGCAACTTTTCCAGTTCCACAAGATCCTTTTTGAGTTGTGGTGATTAGGGGTATTTTTCCACTGTCACTTGAAGTACCCATTACGTCCCCATTAATGGGTACTTAATGGGTACTTTTAGTGACAGTAGAAAAAACACCCTAGAGTTGTACACAATATTTCAAATGTGGCCTTACCGTATACCTATACAGAGGCAAAATGACACTTGTTTTTCTATTCCCTTCTTAATTATTTCTAGCATTGAATTAGCCTTTTTTGCCACTGCTGTGCACTAGGCTGACACTTTCATGGAGCTGTCCATCAGAACCCCAAGATCCCTTTCCAGGTGTGTTGAAGAAAGCTCAGCCCCGGTCAGTTGATAGACATTAGTATTCTAGCCCCAATGTGCATTACTTTGCACTTTTTAAGACTGAATCACATTTGCCACTTGGTTGACCACTCACTCAATGTGAACAAGGAGAAGAGTTGGCTTTTCTACCCCACTTTTCTCACCCTTCAGGGTACTCAAAGCGGCTGACAAAGCTTTCTCTTCTTCTCCCAACAGATACCAAGTGAGGTGGGTGGGTCTGAGAGAGCTCAGCAAACTCGCTGAGTACGAGATATGAGCCCAGCACTCAAACCACAGGATCAGACTGGCTCCCTCTGCAGCTCTTCGCAATCTCTTTCAGTTTTTACTATTTTGATTACTTTAGTATCATCAGCAAACTTTGCTATTTTACTATGTACCCCTTCTTCTAGATCAGTGGTTCTCAACCTTCCTAATGCCGCGACCCCTTAATGGAGTTCCTCATGTTGTGGAGACCCCCAACCACGGGAGCGGAGCAGCTGGGAGGTGGGAGGGAAGGTCATCGCGAGACTTGTTGCGACCCCTCTGAAAGGGTAGTTCGACCCCCAAAGGGGTCCCGACCCCCAGGGTGAGAACCACTGTTCTAGATCATTAATGAATAAATTAAAAAGCACCAATCCCAATAGTAAACTTTGCGGGAGCCCACTTTTCACCTCTTTCCACCCTGAGAGTTGGCCATTTGTTCTACTGCAAGTAAGAAACTTTTAAAAACAAACTTTATTACTTGCTTCCTTGGGATGTGCTCTATCCTGGAACGCAGGGTACAAATAATTACATTTAATTATTTACATTTGTGCTGCACTATTGCCCTTGAAGGCATTCACGAGGCACAGGTTAGAGCTGTGGCTGCCACTCGGCCTGCTAGTGAGGCCCATTAATAATCGATTGTGCACTATTATGATAATTTTTGCTAAAAAAATACACACTTGTACTGTGGTCACACTTATTTATTTATTTATTTATTTATTATTTACATTTATATCCCGCCCC
>MTQE01001134.1:71675266-71738579 GCA_014337955.1 Aspidoscelis marmoratus | reverse complement strand
TTAATGGGTACTAAATGGGTACTTCTAGTGACAGTGGAAAAACACCCATTCTGTTCCATGTGGACATTTTAGACCAGTCCTAGCAGTGTCACATCGACCTGCTACTTATAACAATTATCTTTTCTCACAACATTACAACGCTTATGTCTGTGCACTACTGGAAAACAGGATAAAATATTATATTACATCTGCTGTTGTTCAGGAATAATGGCCTTGAGGCCTAGTGATGTGGGCTCTGATCGTGCCAGCTCATTTCACAAGAGGAGATGTCCTGATGGGTTTGAAAAAAACTAGCCCGTTCAGATACCAAGGTTCTATTGTCAGGGTGTGTCCGGCCCCTTTGCTAGCCATAATGCCAGACAGAAGAGGGAAGATCCATCTCTGCCAGACCCATCAGTGTGTGTTTGTGTGGTCCCACCCTGCTAGGCATAAAGCCAACCAGAAGAGGGAGGATAATCTTGGACAGCCCTTGTCGCGGCTGTAGATAGACGGAGCTTGGAGAGGAAAAAGGAGGAGGAACCAGCATTGTTGCCTCTTTTTCCCCTCCCCCAATGTTTTATATAATTCTCATAATATATTATTCTCTGTGTGTATAATTTTATAATATATTATTTAGTTAATGTATTCGTGTATTTATTTAATGTATGGTGTATTACTTTGTACTGCATTTTTTCATGGTTGGTGTAAAGTGCCTTGAGTAATTTATTAGAAAGGCGGTATCCAAATAAACTTAATGAATATTTACTACCTAGGAAAGGTGGACTATTAATATAGGAATAAACTTTTACAGGAAGACCAGCTGCACAATAGGTATGGGGAAGTATACATTTTAAGTATGCAAGTAAACATGCCAACTACAGTGGTACCTTGACATACGAGTTTAATTCGTTCCGTAACCTTGCTCTTATGTCAAATCGCTCGTATCTCAAAGCAATTTTACCATTAATCCATTCCAGCTCCCAAAACACCACCTCAGTTGTTTTTGTTATGTACTGTACTGTATTTACATACTCGTATCTCAAATCTTGCTCTCATCTCAAAGCAAAATATCACTCGCTCGGCGGCTTGTATTTCAAAACACTTGTATGTCAGGGCACTTGTATGTCGAGGTACCACTGTATTTCCACAAAGATTTCTTTAAATTGGTGGTCTTGCTTTTTCTCTGAAATTTCTTTTGGAACTTCAGAAAGACAGGTAGGAGATTGTCACTGACCTTATCCTGTTCCTCAGGTCATAAGCAAATGGGGTGGCAGTCTTAGAAAGCAGAGTACTGGTAATCATATTATCAGTTGTGGTCTAATGGTTCTTTGATCTGAAAACCATCTCTGGATCATTTCTGAAAAATACTGAAGTCCAATAAGATGTTCATCACAGCTATGCTCATCACAGCTGTGATCCTTTGGGTGGGTGGTGTGATTTGCTTATGTATAACTGATAGAACAAAATTACATGCAATATAATGCCTTGCCTACTAATTCATAGTTTACGCTAGTCATTTGTTGTACACTGAGAATCAGAGGAGAGTGTTTTGTTTGTTTTTATAAAAATGAACTTCAAGTTCTCTATATGGTCAATTAACACGCTCAGTTAGGACAATGCTTTGCATAATGAATACCACATTTCAACAGCCAGTATTACCTTTCTGGAAGTAGGTCAAAATTGCATTCATGTGTATGTCATAAAGATCCTTTAAAAGTTTAGCGCCATCATTTTTCAACTTTTGACAAATCAGTCTTATATAGAATAGAATCAAATATAAAAAGATATTTTATATAAGTGAAAGGTGAAGGGTATGATAGTGCTTGTTCCACCATGTATTCCAGATTTGCATTGAGTGTAAAGTTGGTGTCCTGTACCCAGAGTGCCTTTGATTCAGCAACAGCAGAGGAGATTTCATCAGTTAGGTCCTCCGTATGTTGTCTGTGTAAATAAAACAGCAAATTATTCCTCTATATCCCGTGTTACAACTTCAAAAAGTGCTAAACTTATTTTGACAATTAAAATGCCTTGATACTTCAGAGTTCTCACTTACAATCTTGGGAAAGTATTTTATTAAGTATCTTTTTATTTCTGGAACAGACCATAGACACCACAGAACTGAGGATATATTCATCCAAACATTTTTGTTTAGAAAATGCAACCTTGATGTTCCCTCCTCTCATCATCCTCGTTTAGTAGCAAAATAATAATTACTATAGCAGTTGGATTAGAGTTGTTTAAATTATTTTCTTTCTTTGCAGTGAGGATTCAGAGAAAGACACGAAGACAAAGAGGGACGATTCTCATTCAGCAGGTAGTTCCAACGTTTCTCTGCCTAGATTTACTAGAGACCAGTGGCATCTTAATCATCATATCAGATGGTTGCCATTCCAATGCTGCAACCTGAAACCCCATTGGTGTTATCCCGTAGTATCTGTGACAGTGTAAAATTCATTTTTTATTTTGTTCAGCACTTGTTCGCTGCTCCACATGCATTATCACCTGAAATAGTTTCCTTTCTTGGAATAGATTGAGATTTCACTGTGATTGAGATTTGTGTCCCCTCCACCCACCCACCCCCATCATTTTTGCTTCAGATGAAGATTTTGGCAGTGAAGATGATTTAGGAGCAGATGATGGCAAAGCAGATAGTGACTATGAGAGTTCTCAGAAGAACAAAAAAGGCAAAAAAGCCAAACCTGAGAAGAACAAAAGAGCAACTTCGAAATCTAGAAAAAGGGCTGCAGGTAAACAATGCTATTAATAATGTTAAACTTCAATTACAGATAACACTTGTAAGTTTCAGGAAACCATAAAAGACTCACTATCTTTAACTCTGGCTTATGTTAGGAGCTTGATTGGAAGAATTACTCATTCAAAGCAGCTGTTAGTTCTTGGTGTGATCTTAGTTTCATACAAATAACCAAACTGTTTTTATTATTCCATATAATAATACTTTCTTCTATGGCATATTCCATATATCACTATTTATTCATTTTGAGAATGCCACTAAAATGTCAATTGATGACTATTCTCAGTCTTTGGCCCTTTCTGTGCTGGGCCTTAATCTAGACTACTGTATTTTCTGGCGTATAAGACTACTTTTTAACCCAGGAAAATCTTCTCAAAAGTCAGGGGTCGTCTTATACACCGGGTGTCGTCTTCTTATATGGCGAGTATATCCCAAACTCTATATTTTAACTGGAAAGTTGGGGGTCGTCTTATACGCCCAGTCGTCTTATACGCCTGAAAATACGGTATATCCCAGAATTGGGGGTCTGTTGTTCACAGACTAGTGCAGACTAGGCAAAGCCTATAGATAGGATGAGCCATAGTCTGCACCAGCATGTGGATAGAAAGACTTTATACCAGAATATAATCCAGAATAAGGCCCAGTTCTGGTTTATTATTTTTTGTTGAACAGGCATTTGCGTAGATTGTGAGTGAAAGATATAAGAGTGATTACACTGGAGAGAGTATTAATGTTACAAATAAATACAGTACGACCCCCTGTATCCCCAGGGAACACATTCTGGCTTCTACCATGGTCACTTGAAACCGTGGATAATAGCAAACAAGTGCTTTTGTGGCTTACGGAAAGCCTATTTCGGCCTTCCTAGAGCGTTGGAATAGGTGTGTGATGCCATCAGGAGCCTGCCCCAAAAGGTAAGGGAGTGTGTGGGAGGTGGGAGGGAGGTCCCCAATGGCATTGCGCGCTTATTTCAGTGCTCTCCAGAGCCCAAAATAGGCATTTCCGGTTGCGCAACTCCGGAACCAGAAGTGCTTTTCTGACCTCTGGAAGGTCTGATTCAGACTCTGGAGAGCACTGAAGTAAGCATGTTACGCCACTGGAACTTGCCCCAAAAAAGTAAGGGGGCACGTGGGAGGTGAGCGGGGAGGCATCCAGTGGCATTGCACACCTATTCCAACATTCTACGGAGGCCAAAATAGGGCTTCCAGAGGCTGAAATAGGCCTTCTGATTCTGGGTACTTTCCCCTTCTGGTGCCGGCTTGGGGTGTGGTCTGATCTGTTAACCACTGGAAATTGAAACCATGGTTATCGAATCAGCGGATTTATGGGTCTGACTGTACAGTACAGTAATTTGCTCTGAGAGGAGGTTTGTCTTATGAATAAGTCTTTGTGCCTCTGTCTGCACTGAAGTGGAATTTGTATTGTATTGCATTTTCATTTTCCACTGGTGATTTTGTAACAGAAGACAGCGAGGATGAGAAGGAAGACCACAAAAATGTGCGCCAGCAGCGACAGGCTGCATCTAAAGCTGCTTCCAAACAACGAGAAATGCTGATGGATGATGTAGGCAGTGAAGAAGAAGATCAGGAAGAGGAAGAAGCATCATTCCAAGAAAGTAAGTGGAATAGGGACATTTTCTGTGAATTACAACTGTGCTTTTTGGAGATACTAGATTCAAATACCTAGACAGGCTAAGCATCAGGTAGCATTCATGTTAATATACCTGATGTCCAGCTTAGCTGTTGGAAGTAAAGAGTGGAGGAAAACTTTATCCCTCATGTTTAAGGCACAAAATATTTACAAGTGTGTCAAAAGTTTCTGGACAATATTTCTATTAGTAAAGAGAAAGCTGCTGTATTCGTCACTGTTTTATCTTCAGCACTGGGCAACAAACTGAACAGGCCATGTAAGAATACCATCCTATCCTATTCTAGTCCCTAAATTAAAATGAATGCATGGCTATAGGCCTGAAGCTCAGATATTGGTTGCTAATTTGTCTGTTATATAGCCTGGCAGATATTCTAAATGGTGGATGGTACATGAAGTTTACATTAAAACATATACAAATAAGCCACAGAATACTTGTGAACTGATGGAAGTAGAACATGGATGCCTTGCTTGAAAGTCTGGAAATCTGTTACAGGAAGCAGTAAAGTACTGCTGTGCAGTATATGGTACAGTACTGATGTTTGCTTCATTGAGCACTTCTTCAGCTTTCTACAAGATGGAAGACAGAAGCGAACAAGAGAACAGGCATTACATAGGCTGGGAAGGGCATTTTGAACCTAAAGAAACGGTATAGGAAATGGTAGGGCGTAATTGCTCTAGAGGAAATGAGGCATTTTCCTTTGCTGCTGTTATTTTAAAAGGTGGTATAATTTGTCAGCAGCCCTAAAGCAGATTTATATGGGAAAATACTAAAGCACTGAAGTCGTGATTTCTCCAAATTCTAGCAAATAAATTACAGAATGTAGAGAAGGCAAGAATCTTGACTTCTATCCCTTGATCAACCTACCAGACTCTCTTCCTCATTCTGTCTCTCTTCCAAGTGAACAAGGACAGCCCTTCTTAGAGACATTTCATTCCTCTCTCTCTGCACAGAAGATTCTGGCAGCGATGAAGACTTCCTTGTGGAAGATGATGATGATAGTGATTATGGAAGTTCAAAAAAGAAGAACAAAAAAGTGGCTAAGAAATCCAAACCAGAAAGGAAAGAAAAGAAAATGCCTAAACCAAGGCTAAAGGCTACAGGTGAGCACACTTTGCTTCAAAACTTTCTTTGCACCTCTTAGGAATAGCATAAGAGAGATTTGTGTGCAAATACTTCATGAATCTTCGACTCTTATGTATAAGGAGGATATGAATCAAGCCATTTTCAACCAGCAAATCCATATGACGTGGTGAAAGTAGTTAATGTTTGGGTATGGATTCCCCCCTAATTTCTTATAAATGGATAGCTGATTCAGGATAGGATTCTGTGATTTCCTGCTTGCCAATATTGTGTTCAGGGAACTTGCCAGTGCTGATTAAAACAGGTGATGTTTGTGCCTATTACTACAATATCAATGAATAGTGCCTTTCAGAGCATTGGAGACAATGCAGAATGGCAAATCTTTACCGAGAGCTATATCTCAAATAATTTTTTAGTTAAGCCTTGCTTTAAAAAATGAAGTTCAGTATGAGTACAAGCATTTATTTGGTGATTTTTATATAAATTGTTACTAATTGGGTAAAACTGATACTGAATTGTTTATAAAATATGTTATGCTTCTAAGAAGGGGGATACGTTGTTGCTTACTCACAGTTCTTTAAACAGGTGAATGCATTCAAATTACAATACATAAAAATATATGTTATTTAGGTGCATGTAGAACCATCAGATTGGAAAATGTTCAGTTTATCTTTTAGAAGTGCAGAGCTGCCTTCATTTTTCAGTCTTTTGTTGTAATCGTGGGTTGCTGAGTTTCTCGGAGAAAAATTGGACGGCAGTCATCCATACTAAGAAAGTTTTGATGTCAATTTTTAAAAAATGTGTGTTAAGATCGGTATAATTTGCTGTGTTTTTAATACCACTTTGTGTTTTTACTCTTGTCTTTAATGGTTGTTTTTGTAAACCACTTTGAGATTTTTATGAGAAGCAGTATAGAGCCATTTAAGTAAAATAATAGCCGAAGCTCAGGTGGTGGTGGTTCTTTCATTAGCCCTGTTTATTTCAGTTAAGTGTTTCATTTTTTTCCTGTATGGCTAGCTTTGTTGAGGTTACTAATAATGCATTTCTATATTACTAGAAAGAAAAAAACTTCCTAGATTGGAAGTGTGGGTCCAATTAGGGTCAAATTGATCCACGAACTATTGTTATATCAAGAATTTGTGTATCTTAATGGGAAAGATACTATGTTATATTCTGGTACTTTTCTTCCTTCAGTTACTCCTAGTCCAGTGAAGGGCAAAGGGAAGGGAGGCCGTCCCACAGCTTCAAAGACATCAAAAGAAAAGACCCCATCCCCTAAAGAAGATGACGATGAGCCTGAAAGCCCTCCAGAAAAGAAAAAATCAGTTAGTCCTCCTCCAGACAAATCTGGGGATGAAGGGTCTGAAGATGAAGTCCCCTCTGGTGAAGATTAAATGGTGGTGTGGGAGAGAAACTTTTTTGAGAGCGAGAGAGAGAAAGAGAGAGAGAAAGAAAGAGAATATACTTAGGGGGTAGAACATGGTTTTGTTGTGGCTTGACTCATGGGCTTTGAATGCCACCTTTACTTTAGCTGTTTTAATAGTACAGTACTTCCTTCTTTTCTTCCTTTTCTTTTTAAACAGAATCTTTACACAATGTTTTGATGTCACAGTCTCTGTTGGTCATTACCTTCTCCCCAACCAAATTTGAAAGCCACTTAGATTCAGATTAACAGCTCACTAATAAAGTTGAGGCACATGGAGATCATGATTAACAGATAGTGTAGGTTTTCCAAAACTGGGCCAATTCTTCTAAGGCAACTGTTGCTTAATTGAATCCAAAAGAACTATATTACTGCACATAGCATTTTTGTTGACATAAATTTACTGTTAATTTTATTACTTTGAACTCAAGCATTATGTAAGTTCCAATATTCTGAATATTTAGGGTTCCAGAATCCAGATTTAATGGCCAAGATTATACTTCACATAATTCTGAAAAGCCCTAATTTTAATTTTGGTACTGTTGAAAGCCTTGCTTCTTTTTTGCTAATATTTCCCCCCAACTCTTGTTGCTTTTGAAACACCTGCCTTCTGTGATTATTTGAATCTGCATGAAATGTAAAGCTTGATTCCAGGGAGCTAATGGGAAAATGAAACAGCTCTTTTGAAAACTTTGGGAGAGGGTTTTGAGGAATGTTTTTCTTAACCAATATGATTTTCTATAATGACATGGTCTCTTCTGTTTCAGCCCATGAGTCACGGTTTTTGTGTTCCTTTTTACTGATAACCCTATAGGTCTACACAACTTTGCCAACAAAAAATACAATTTACCCCCTTACCCTCCATTTCTTTGTGTAATTATGTTCCTAGTAGCAGTTCTTTCTCTGCTACCCAGCCTTGCTTACGCTTTCAGTAACAGAGAACGCTTACTCAGTTGTAAGTGAGGCTGTGAAGTGGGTGAGTTAAGCAGTGTAGTGAAAATACGCTGCATCACAAAGGTTGAGGATTTTGCCAGTGAAAATTACATTGAGAAATAGGTCAGATGCTACAGTTTCTGAAGTTTTGACTAGCTCATTAGTATTGCCAATATAAAGATGTTTTTTGCCTTTCTGCCCTAAGTAGCATAATTGCAGTATTGTATTTAGTGTAGACTGAAGTGCCACCTGCTTTACTTTTTCCACTACCTATCTGTAGTTAAAACATTTTAGTCATAATGGTCTTTGCAAACTGCGTTAAGTAGTAAGTATTCTAAAGCCAGATAATTTGTATTTTCCTAAATAATATGATACATAAAAGCTTATGAGTAAAATTTAGAAGTGTTGTCTCATAAGGACCAGACTTGCCTGCCTAGTATTGGAAAACCAAAGTGAAGAATGCAAAAGGAATGAAATGCTATGGTAGATATTCCATATGCATGCACATATTTGCATACATGCACATTTTAAACCCTTGACTCATGCAGGCATTTTTTCCCTACTCCTGACAGTTTTACTCATGTCTATAAGATAAATCTTTGGAGGTTTATCTTCATTGTCTTTTGACTTGACAGCTTTTGTCTGGATGTTGCTAATGTCCTGTATTTTTGTACAAGCCTAGAAAGTGAATAGAGATTGACAACCAATTTGGGCAGAAATCTGTCCAACTCCAGCCATTTTGGCCAGTTTAACCAATGTTTCATTGTTGGGTGATCTGGATATTATCAGCATGGAAACTGAATTGCTTCTTCTGTGGAGTGTTGATAGTATTTTCCCATCATATAGATGTAACACAGTTATACATCATGATTTAATCCGTTTAACTACTCCAACTACTCTTAATTATTCTGGTTAAGCCAAGTGTGTATTATTATCTATATTTCTACTGCTGATTCAGAAAGATGTATGCAGTTTTTTCAAAGAATTCTTTTGTTAACAAATTTTTAAAAAGTTGTAGGGAGTTTTGAAAACGGTTAAGAATTTTTTCCTTTCTTCAAATGTTTAAACTTGTCCTCACCAAATCTTAGGAAACAGGTCTCTGTTATTTATATGCTGGAACAGACTTGTGTGTAAACCTCTGAAACTCAAAATTTTATGCTGCTCATTTATTGGATTTTTGTCTGTGCTCTCCAGAATCAAGAATTTCACACATCCTAGTAATGAAATCAATTATGGCTTGGTTTCTCTCCCTATCCACTCATGTGCTTTGTAACTCCAGAGGCTGAAGAAAACTAATTTTCTGAATTGTGTGTAAGAGTCGCAAAACAATTATTTTACTGAATTCACATTTTGTATTCTGCTTTTGAGTGCAGTATTCCAGGGAGGTAATAGCTGTATCAATTCTCTGCTTTATTCTGGAAAACAAGATTGGTACATATTTATCTTATTCGCGCTACATCAGTTGCCTCCTAGGAATGGCAGGCTATTTTAATATCCTTGTTTAATATTTTTCTTGCACATTTTATGGAAACCAAAAGCAAATTTATTTGATGTATCTTAAGTTAAATCTGTGCAAATAATATAGAAAGCAACAAGAGTATAAACAACATTTCAGTATGATTTTTAGAATATGTTTACTGCTTACATTTTGGGCTTGATCAGGTAATGGTTGCCATGGTTCTGAAGAAAGCCCACAGATCTTAAAAGTGATTATCCAAGTACATTTTTGTAATGGCTTTTAATCAACAGATCAAGCAGATTTAATAAGATGGGTAGTGATTGCTTTAATCTAACATAAAAATCATGTTTAAATATTGGGAGAGATGGGGAAATTTATATACATTTGGGTGGTCTATAAATCCTTCTGGAATCATTAGAAGGGTTGATGAGATACAGTTGCAGAATATGCTCAATTGTAATATGCCTGCACCAGGCTCTGAAATGGTTATATTATGTGGATTGAAAATAATTTTTGCCCTGGGTATAACAGCTATGTTAAAGAGTGGAGCTGAGGAAGGGGGAAGCTATAACGTGCTGGAAGCTTATGAGCTGTAGAAATTGGTGCTTTCGCTTTATGTAATTTTTCTGTGGAGTGTTTATTTTTTTATAACAAATCATAATGTTGGCACATGATTTTATAAAATTAAATTTATTCCCATTATTTTAGGTATTTGGGAAGTGACATTAATACTTGGTGGGGAGATTCCTCCCCCAATCTTAACATAGCTTTGTTCAGTAGGCTCTGGGGTTGTGACTGAATCCTAACACCCCTTGCTGCTTCTCCCCTCTTTCCTCCTCTCCAGTTACATTTGAAATAAAATACTCTTGGACAACTGGGCCCAATTAAAAACTGGACAGTGTGTGAGTGAGAGAGAGGGGGGAGTTAGTCCACAATGACTGAAATGAACTGGCAGTAGCTGGGTATGAGTATACCTTTAGTTATTTAAGGGCCCATATTTCATAGTTTCCATAGATCAGCAAAACTATCCTGATGGTTGCCTTGGGTATCCATCCCCATTCCCCCATTCTCGTTTTGAGTTTTATGCTTTACTGGGTAGCTCATGCTTTGTTAATTTCTATTAAAAACATTTCTAACTTTTTTTAAAGCAGAAATTTATTCTTCTCAAGTCTGTTGAAGCATTCGCTACATGCTGACTTTATGTGTTGAAAATATCTCTTACCTGCTCTTGTACAAAACTGTAGAAAATGGAATTGTCCCATCACTTTAAGCATGCTTGGTGTGACTACAAGATACCATTATGAATATCCTTTGTATATTGGGGAGGGATTTTTTTTATATAGGGGTTTGGGACAGAACAATACATAAACCTGTATTAGCCGCATTAACATGAAAGACCCCTTCAGGTATCTTGTGTGACTGGGTGTGAATGTGCATGTGTGATGTCTGTCTGACAACTTGATGTGTGTTAGAAATTTGTGGATTTTACTTTTCCTGCAGAAACAATTATTACAAAAATTGTATATAAGAGAATTACATAATTTGTTTACCAGGAACCTGTCACAGTAAAACCCTGAACTGTTCTCAAACATAAGTAAAGACTCTCAAGTTGGGCAACATGCTCTTAATATCAGCTGGGAGTTGATAAAATAGAATGCAGTGGATATTTGTCTGGGTATTTACAACCCTGTTGGCTTTTTGTCTTCTCTGGATTTTTCATTGAAAGACGAGCTGCCAACTAAAAGTTGAAAGAATATTCCTGGCCAAGATCACCAGTTATGGCAGTAGCTAATGGGGTTGTCAGTCCATTGACAATAAATTCTGCAGCATGGTACTAGGAGTTCAGTTTGAATGTAACATTAATGCTTTATTTAAAAATGCATTTTTTAAAAAAAGTGGGTGGGGGCTGAAGTGAACATGACGTTGTTGACCATGTTCGTGAATTATAGATGCAACATGATTGGTAGACTTGTGTGATGGTCTTTTGTGCTACTTAATTTTACATATTCCAGTCTCTGTATGTACTTGCAATTAAAAAAAAAAAGAATTAACAGTCCCTGCTTTGCTTTTTATTGAAGGGTTTCCAGGACTGTGTATCTGATCCTGAGCTCTGTTTTAAGTATGTGTATCCCTTGGCTTGTATTTTGTATTAAAAAAGAACATGGAAATGAACCCTCTATTGTTCAGCATGTTGGAATTGTGTCCTCATTTTTCCTTCTTTTTTGTTTTGTTTGGAATATATTAAACAACTTACTCTTCTGTATCTTAATTTTCTTTTGTAAACTTCTTGGTTTTGTTTAAAAATGGCTTTATAAAAAGGGCTTTTATAACCCCTATATGTGGCTTCTGTGATTTTTCCACTCTTCATTGTGTGTTGCCTTTTATCAACTTGTCGTTTTATTTTAAAAAATAACTTAGGCTGTGGTCTGCCATTCCTTACACCAATATGAGGAAGTGTAGATAAATGAAGCTTCAATCTAAAATCTAGTCTGGAATTCTGCATCCTATAAGCATTAGAGAAGTACAGTTAATTTGGCCTTCTGTAATACATGAGTCATAAACAGCCACATAAATTCTTGCGTGGTAACCACAGCAAGAGAACATGGAAAGGGATTAGTGAAGAAGCTGAAGTGCTTGTCCCATCCTGTGGTTGATGCAGGTATGTAAAGGTATAATCTTTCCTTAGCGTGCTGGATCCTTTTTTGTAATCCATATCAAATTGTGTATAAGCAACACTTTTGCTGTGGAAGTGAACCTACCTTTGATTTAGGATTTCATCCTCTCCAGCCTGCAAGTAGATTGCAGGTTCTGTTAGCACATATACTAAAAGAAAGAGCACAATTTGACAGTATAGTTTAGCATATGCTCATAACCCAGCACAGTGTGCTCACTCTTAAATGTGTTGCTTATGATTGCCTCTGAACAGATGAAATTATTTACAACAGTTATAGGTAGCTTGTAATTTATGATTAGCCCCCCCCCCCCAACAACAGTTGTAATATACTCTGAGAAGAAGCACTGCATTCTTAGGCTGTGGGTTAGATCAGGATTTTTATTATCCTCATTGGACGTAATTGTGAGACCCATGTGCCATTTGAACTGCCATTGAATTGAGAATAATTACTAAATTTAGTGCCTATGCTTGTACTGCCAAAGCCTCATCGCACATAAATAGGGACATGCTGTTGAGTTTCATGCAAGTACAGACAGAGGACAAGTGCACATGTGTATCTGGTAGTTCAGTGGCACATGAAAAAGGGTAAGAGAAAGAAAGTCTAATTGGTGAGAGTGAGTGAACTAGATAATTTTGTCTCAATTCTATCTAGATTACTGTTTACACTGAAAAACTCTTTTTAAAAGTTCTAGGTAATGAAGAGCAAGTTAGTAAAAGACATTAATGTGGAAATCAACAAGTCTAGCTTGAATTGGACTTAAATTTGTTCAATACTATCCTAAAATTATATTAGACCATAACACCCAACATTAGGTCAGTGAGGATTAAGTACAGGATTATTATTGCCTATGTGAATAAAAATGAGGATGGAAAATAGAATTAACTGGAAATTGGGAGCACACCAACCTACAACTTCTTCCTTTTCAGATCTCAGGTCCTAACTTTTTTTAGTTAGCCCAATCCCAAGTTCATTGGGGCATTGAAAGTTGAAATTAGCATTTGATATTGGAGCTGTAAGTCAGCTGAAAACTTTGGTGTGATGGGATCAAATGGCCAGTCCCTGCTAAGAACCCTGTGGCTGTATTGGACCAGTTGGGGTTCTCAGACACTTTTAAAGACAGCCATATGCAATAATGCAGTACAGTTGTCAGAGATTAATCCCATATGAGAATGGATGCAGCAGATGTTATCAGTCAAAAGTGATAAAAGACCTCTGAGTACCAGAAGCCACCAGTGACAAGACTGGATCAATAAGCATCCCCAGATTTCAAACCTCATTATTCAGGGGAAGCAGAACTCCATCTAGGATAGTTGGTATATAATCTGAATCGATGAACTACTAACCACTCTTATCTGGAACTGATTTTTGATTTATTAGTGCACCCATTCACTGCTTTAGGGTGTTCACTGCTTTCCCTGGATCTGATGAAAAGCTGAGATAAACCTGGGTGTCATTTGTGCATTGATGACATATCAATGCAGTAAAGACAACCTCAACACCGGTGAACAAATCAATGCAGAGTTTCTTTGTGATCGTAGAATCAAAACTTTTTTGTGGTGGTAAGGAATTGTCCTGGAATTGCCCAGAATTGCAGAGGAAGACTATTACAAGTTTTTTTGTGTGTGAAAATAAGATTGTGAGGAGCTTCAGAGGGACCTTTTGACAATGGGTGAATTGGTAACCCAGTGGCAAATGCATTACAGTCTTAGGGGTTCTTTTGCATTTAAGTTACCTGGTGTCCAGGAAAGCTGCTAGCACACTCACAAGCACACAGCTGACAAGAGATTGCTCAGCAAAGGTACAGCCCAAACGATGTCCGAAAAGAAGAAATCCAGAAACAGTCCATGTCCAGGGTTAACGAGAGTCATACAAACAGTCCAGTCCGAGATCAGGGCAGCCAGAAGGATGGTCAACAGGTACGTTCCAAGGTCTAGGGTTTCCAAGCAGTCCAGGAGTCAGATACAGCAGCTTTCTCTTAAGGTAAACAAATAGTTTCTGACAAAGGGCTTGAGTGTCTGCCCTGTGTTTTAACTTTGCAGATTGAGCTCACAGCTGCAGGTGATCCGCATGTCTCTGGGCAAGTCTTTTTGATAGTCTTAACCCTTCCTTCTCTGCTCTCCTTTGCTTAAAGCTGGGGATCTCTAGGCTCTGCTGTTCCATGTCTCGCACATCCTGCACTTCTGCTGTGGTAAGGCTGGGCTGTTGAACCCCAGGCTCCAATGGGGCTGGGGGGTCAGAACTGGGTCCTGGCATATCACCTCAGGTTCCTCCTGTACCTGTGGAAGTGAGTCCTCCTCCTGGTTGACCATGACACCTGGGACAGTGTCCCATGGAAGTTTAAATTCAGGAACAGTGGATGGTGTTCATACTGTGGGAGCCAGCACCGTCCCAAGCTTACACAGGACTCATTGCAGTGAGGATGGTTCGCCCTGGACAATCTGCATTGGTGAAGCAGTGGCTGCGGCAACTTCTGCCTTGTGCTAAGTTCTTGCTACGGTGATCACAATGTGACATGCAACTGTGTGGCCACCCTGCCCCCTCACAGCATTCAGCCTCTTCACCCTTGAAACACAATGTTTAAGAAGAGATTTGATTAAGTACATCAAATCATGCATGGTGTGGTAAAATTATCTATTGCAGAAATGTAGAACCAGGAAGCACTTCTCAAGGTGAGGGTGAGATTGGCAAGGCAAAGTATTTTTTCACTTGGGGTCATTGGTCTATAGAATTTACTATCTGAAGAGATGGTAACAGCAATTAGCCTGGACAACTTTAAGAAAGAGATACAAATTCATGAAGAACAGGTGGATCGATGTCTGCTAGAACTGATGCCTGGGTACCACCTCCAGGTTGGAGAGACAGATGGGATGCCTCTGAAGGCCATTTACAGAGAGTTGTGAGTAGGTAATGGTTTTGCTTTTGTTGGGCCACCGTGAGACGTGATGCTGAACAGAACAGGCTATGGCTGAATCAGCAGGTTTCCTATTAGGTTCCTATGTTAAAATGCAGAGATGCCACTTAGGGAACATTATTTTAACTTCGTGCAAATGTTTCTACTGCTTTGTCTCTGATACCTTTGCACGTTTTCACATAATTTGGTAGAAAGCAAATTTGTCTACAAACTCTAGACAGAGGGCCAATTGATACCTTTCATGGGTGCAATGGCCAGCTAACGGCTGGAATGGTTCCGGCCTCCATTGTTGCTGTAGTGACCTGGCAACGTAGTGCACAGCCACACCAGCAGGCATCTAGTATAGCTGTGGAGCACAGCTATGCAAGTGGGGGACACTCTTGACATGCACAGAGCTTTTAGGACAGGAGCAGCTCCATGCGATGCGTGTGCTCCATACTAGGGTGTACCAGAAGTTCCTCCTTTTCATGTAGTAAGAAAAGGCCCAAATAGCACAACACCGTAGTCTTCAAGTGCATTTCCCTGAAATGTTAGCTGAAGAAGTACTGCTGAACCTTGCTTAGTAGTGTGAAGTTGACTGGCAATGGCAGATAAAGCTAGGCATATAAACTTAAAACAGCAGAGGGCGTAACTCATCTTCTGAACGGCAGTTGAAGGAATCTCAAGCTGTGTTTTGTTTGTTATTAGGAGAGCTAGCAGCTTTTAAAGTTAGCAATTTTCAAATATTCTCTAATCTTGATCTCATTTGCACTATCATCATCATCAACATCATCACAGTCTGCTGGTACTATCAGATCCTTCCCAAAGACCTAGGATAATCAAAGTTACCACTGTAGAACATGTGCTAGATGATGTGATGGTGATGATGATGATGCACAAAACAACAGCATCACACAGCCACCAGATCACCAGCTGAAATTGGTCTTCACCACACATTGAGTAACTGCCATCATCACTGGTACCACAACTGCCAGTTTATGCCAGTCTTTGCACTTCAATCCTCAGGTCTTCATATCTGGCTATTTTCTCATCTTGTTTCTCATTGACTCACCAGGTATTGCAACATTTTCAACAATGGTCAAATCAGGTGTGTTATGTGGTAAGACCCTATCTGTTTGAATATGAAAGGTTTGTGATCCTGCCAGGTTTTTTGTTTGTTTGTTTGCTGTTGTCAAATGATAATTTTTGCTTAATCTGTGCACAGGAAGCAAGGCATTCTCATCAGCTAGGCCAGTGATGGCTAACCTTTTGAGCTTGGTGTGTCAAAATTCGCAAGAAAACCTAGCTTAACTCGGGTGCTGTGTCACTTCCAGAAATATCCATAATTTTATGATATTTGTAGCTCTAGTAAGAAAATTATATTTTTGATATATGTATTTTATTAAAAGCAAAAATGAATAATTCTTTACATTTGCTAAATCTTCAATTGAAAGTTGGTATTTTGTACACTTCAAGAACAAGCAAGCACTACATGCCCAGGTGCCAGGGTGACCAAGTGTGTCACCTAAAAGGTCTTGGCGTGTTACCTGTGACACGCGTGTCATAGGTTGGCCACCACCGAGCTAGGCTAAGAAGAGACTGATCCTATCAAGTCTTCTTCTTCCTTCAACAGCCAGAAATAGCCATTCTATTCAGCTGTCTTCAAGAACCTCTTCCTTCTGCTGCCTGAGGACTCTGCAACTCACCCACTCCTGTGATAGCAGTAGTATATGCTGCTGGCAGAGTCACCAAAACCAGATTGATCTCAACTGAGGGGCCAGACAACCCATTAACTATGGTGAGACAAATAAAAAATCTATTCCAAATTGGTCTTCACCTGGGGCAAATAAGACAACATCAGGTGCTAGAGTCCCTGAACACCCACCAACAAGAGGGCTACAGGATGCAGGAACTATCGTTGGGAAATCAGGGCTTAGTCCTACGTGGTTACTGGAAGGAAACCATCTACAAAAGCATCAGAAATATTCTCTGTCAGAGAACTGCATTGTAGTTATACATGATATCTCAGTTACCGGTTCTTTAGCTGGTGTTGGGCTTCATTTCTCATCAAGTTCTTCCCAAGAACATAGGATGATGTAATACAGTATATTGGTGTAAGATATGAGGGGATCCAAGCAATGTGGCCTTTTGCAGTTGACCAACTGAGATTTTGCCAAAATGTAGATGTTCTAAATGCTGTCACCACCACCACTACTACAATAGCTATACAAATGTGACAACGCAGTTGTAAGTTTTGTAAGTTACAAAACTGCCACTTCAATACAGGCGGTAAAGTGTTAGGGGACTTGGGTACCACTGTTTCATGGCAAAGTCCTGCTTGACTGCATAGTCACACTTGACTGTGCTGTGGTCACACTTAAGCTTTATTCCAGCTTCAGTCCACTTTCAGAGTGAGAGAATACATCAGAAAATTCACCTTTGGGATAGATAATGTGGAAAGAAAATTACTGGTCACTTTGCTGATGTGTTCTCCCATTCTTAAGGTGGACTGAAGCTGGATTAAACCTTAGGTTTGACCACTGCCTTAGACTTCAAGGCTGCCCCATAAACAATTCTCTGCATAGCTCCCAGTCTATTGTTAAATACTGTACATTGAACTGAAAAGGAATACACGGTTCAGTAAGAAAGCCTAAAGAATCATCAGGTGAGCCTTGGTGAGAAAAGCTTTTATCCAGCAGCCATCTGCATTCCTTCTTTGGGTGGCTGCTCTTGGATATTGAACAATCTCAGTTCTTGTTGCATAGAGGGCAAGGTGTCCTTTCCCATAACCTGGCTGCAAACCTAAACAAACAAACAAACAAACCCCCCACACATTTCAGGCTGGCCCTGGGTGTGGACGCAGAAACCAGCAATGCCGTTAATGAAGCAACAATAAGGCACTGAGATACTTACTGGATGTCTGACTCCTGGTTGATACCATGGGCACTTCCAAGGGTGTTTTATGTAACTTTCTTGGCAGAGATGAAGTGGGTTGGCCATTGCCTACTTCCAGGCAAAGGCTGGCGATAATACTGCTTTTCGGCTGCTTGTATTAACACTGAGTGACAGCCCCTCCCATTCAAAACACTAATTACCAAATAATGGGCCAATTCACGCCTTTCTTCGGTGCATGGCCAGATAAGTTCTGGAATAGATAGGGTGTAGACATTTCAGGATGCCTGATCTGTCCCAAACTTAGCCGGCACTTCTCCAAGCACTGGCTAAGTGCAGATTGCCTCCATTATAGAGGCAATCAGATTGCTGTGGTATTGCACAGGCCTGCACAGTGCCATTGCTGTGTTAACTGGGTGAAGCAGCACATAACCATACCTGCGCCATGCGATCACATGCTCCATTTGTGCCTCTTCAAGAGGTGCAAATGAAGTATGGAGAGCTGTTCTGGCCAGCAGCTAGGTAAGTTATGAAGCACAGAACATTCTGGCATGTGTGGAGATGCTTCATACAGATAATAAACAGTATGAGGGAAGAGGAGAACCCAGCAAAACTCCAGTGTTCAAATGCCAAGGGACTGAGAAGTTTCTAGCAGCATTTCAGGAAACAAAGGTCCAAGCAGCAGTGTGTCTATTACAGAGCAGCGTTTCCTGAACCTAGACTAGAAAGCCTTCACGCAGTATATCAAAATTGATCACATCAGAAGATGCAACATAGAAATCTGCACAAACCTTTTTTTATTTGAATCAAATTAAACCTTAAGTGGTTCAGTTTGATTTGAAACTTTTTGAACAGGTTTGATTCTCAAAAACCCCAATTTTTTCATTTAAAAAGTTTTTAAAAACTCCTTTATAGGGAAAATATGGCAACCCGAACTCAAACAGTTATAATTGAATCAGCCTATTTTAAACAGGGGGTAGTTCAGTTTGAATTGATCATCTTCAAACTGTTGTTTAATTCAAATTTTCAAACATGAACCAAACTTGGCACATCTCTACAGCAAAGAGATCTGAAAAATAAACAGGACTTCTTTCTTGACACAAGTGGACAAGATGACTAAGTCACATCAAATCAGAAAAGCAGATTTGGATCCTGACCAAAAAGGATCTAAGTATGATTTTTCAAATCTGAAGCTCTCTAGATGGCCTTCCCCACGCGCACTAGCTACGATGTTTCAGAATGATCTGAAAAAGGAAGACTGGACTATAATAGTCATCTTGTCAGTTTTTATTTCATTCAACTCATTTATTTCGTATTCCTCACATTGTTGCCATTAACATATTCTCTTTTTTCATATCTCTTAAAATTTCTAGTTATATGAGGAAACCGAGATCCACTGTCTTGCTTCTTTTGTTGCCACTGTGGCACATATGTTTTATTTTAAGTGCATATTTCCTCTGATAAAATCAGTAAAACAGTTTTCTGTAAACAGGACCTCTGTGGCCAAAAGTGAACATATGGACTTTGCACTATATTGAATCAATATGAATTTCCAAAATTATTCATTTTGCTCAATCCTGATAGAGTTGACCTAGGGTAAAATGTATGGTTGATTTTCTTCCCATCACTGCATTGGAAAACTTGCTCAGTCGCTTCTTGTTTCTCAAGTTCATCCAGTGCTTATCATAATCTGGCAGGTTGCTTTAAAAAACAAAGGAGACAAGAGTGTATGAATTCAGTACATAATTCTACACATTCCAAAAACTATAACTATTGAATACACACTGTTCTAATTATGATTCAAAGGTCTTGTATTTTAGCAATGAAGTTCTGGACTGCATTCCTCTCTTGCCTTCCCTCTGTCTGTGGCTTCAGTCATAGGAGTATTAGCTGGTTGCTGGTAAATTCAAGTAAATGCTGTTTCTTGGATTCTTTCATCTTTCCTGATTTATTTGAAGTTACTTATTAACTAGCCCTATTGGAGCCTGTATCTTGTTCCTTTGTGTACTCTAGTATACAATGCACTTGCATTGTTTTGATGAATAGAAGTGCTTATTTACACATGGTACATGCTGTCACTTGCTGGTGGGAATTAGTAGAGTGGTGAATATATGATGCCAAATCTTGCCTATGAATCAGAATTGGCTGCCAGGTACAGAATTTGGCAAAGGAATAAGGGGAAAGAGCATTTTTTGTCATTTTTAAACCATGCAGCCTAGTCCACATGGTTATAACAGTACAGCCTGAAAACATAAGCAGAAGTGAACAGATCTGAGAAGCTTGGAAGCTGGAGCTTCACCACTTGGAATGGAAACAGGCTTTGAGAAGCAGCTTTTTTGTTTGGAGGAGGGAAATAAGGAAGAGAAAGGTCAAAAGTTTCAATAAAGGATGAAAGAACTGGGTAAGGGAAATTCATGACAGGAAAGACAGAGCCTCCAGGAAAGGAAAGAAAATGGGGTGGGTAAATATTTGGTTTGATACTTCAACAGGTACAATCAAGTTTGCTGATAGGTTTTCCTTCCACAGTTTCAGACTGAGACCCCCTTTCAAGGGATGTTGTGAAAGAACAGTGCCTTTTAATTTAGCAAGAAAAAGGCTGTATCCAGACATCACTACTTATTTCACCCCTTCCCACTGCAGCTGCCACTGCACTATGCAGGGACACAAGATACCAATAGTGAAAAGCTTGCATTCCACATATAATGTTCTCTGTGTGAACATTCCAATTATCCCTGTATCACCTGAAGTTGTACATCTTATATAAACAAAATGTTGGGGCAATTCTAGAATATGTGTCATAACCCATGGGATTCTATTAATTTCTCCCATTTTTTATTTTAATTCTTAAAATTACATTACTATATTTAATAATATATTTTATACAAATGTTAACAAGAAGTGTATTTATCCCTTACCCCTCCCTCCCCAATCCTTCCCTCACTGGATAGACAAAAATTTCCTTAAATGTTTATGACAACACACTATTAATTCTAATGATTTCCCTTTAAAATATTGTGGTGCTTTGTGTTTGTTAACAAAATTTATAAAATATTTCCAAATGGAAGAAGTCTAAAAATATCAGATTGGTACTGTTCTGTAATATACAGTATTTTCTGGCATATAACACTACTTTTTAACCCAGGAAAATCTCCTCAAAAGTCGGGGGTTGTCTTAGACACCAGGTGTCGTTATATGGCGAGCATATCCCAAACTCTATATTTTAACTGGAAAAGTTGGGGATCATCTTATACGCTGGAATATACGGTATTTATACCATTTCACCAGAGACCATTTATTTCCATCCTTCTGTCCCCAAACTATTGTGTTTTGTGCTGGTAATAAGAATTTGTCTAATACATAACATTGATCTATTAATGATATTATCTCTGTTACAAAAACTGCTTGGATATTCCCACATGCTAGAGCTTTCATATTAAAGGTTTGGTTTTACAGACTTGCAACTGAAATCTGGTTCTTAGGGACAGAAGTAACTCGGCCAATTGTGATATAGTATTTGTTTACTGAGTCCTAGGAAGCAAAAGAAAGTTTACCTATTTGCAGCAACAAATCAGACACAACTGGCAAGAGTGAATGGAGCAGCAAGATCCAATTTACAAGAAAATATTCAGCCAGTCGAGACAGAACAGGGAAGGTTGAGTTCTGAGGCATTACGGCAAAGTTCCAAACCCCTCACTACCTGAGAAGAAGTGGTCCGGTGAATTAAACCCAAGTGATTCACTAGATCAATTGTGGCTACCTTCCTTGACCATTAAAAACACAGAGATTTGTCCATCCATCCGTCTGTCTGTACGTCCGTTCATTCATTCCAGTATTTATATCCCATACTTCACTTGCAGGTTCCAGGACAGTTCTCATACACGATGGGCTGCTTGATTCAGATGAAGCTCAAATCCATCAACATTCCAGCACTCTGGCAATTTCTTACAGAGGTATGGGATTTAGCTGAGCTGCCTCAGCTAATTGTACCAGGAAGTTCAGGGAAAGGGGTCCATAATCAGTCAAAAATACTCCCTTGGATTCAAGCCAAATGAGACATTAGCCAATCAAAGCACCCAAAGACCAGCTAATCTTTGCAAACGCCATGGCAAGCACAAAGGTTGACATGATCCAAACATCTGCAGCAACAGGCAAGTTCAGAAACCTTGAGAATGGAGAAATGACTTGGTCTCAAGTAGTGATTTTAGCAGGAAAGTTCAACCCTTAGTGAAGTGGGTACTAATGTGCATGTGTGGATACATGTGTACACATACACACAAGCTTTCGATCTTCTGATGTCACGTAAGAAGTACACGTGATCCAGCCCTTTGATGCAAAGAACACACAGTAACAAAAGCACAGCCCTCAGGTGTGGAACACACAACAGCATGTAAGATGTGATCTACCAGATGTTACAAGGAAATGCTTCTTAACAAAAGTCTGTACACACTTTGGACAACTCCAGGTTGACAGATAATAGATGGTGAATAGATCTTTCCCACAGTGCTCATTTTTGCACCTGAATACAACATTTCATCAATCAGTAGTGAAATATTTTACATGGAGTCTTCCTGCTCTGAGTTTATGTTGATTTGTGGCACAATCAGCAAAACAAACTAAACTTTTGGAGTCAGCCAGAGGCAAACACAATGTTTTGGAGAGACAATTTTGAGCCGTGAGGTTGACAGCCAACTCAAACTATTTCCTTGTTTACTTAGCAAAGCTAAGCAAGACCTGGTGAGATCAAGGACCATCCAATCCCCATTTTCCATGCTTCAGCTCTACATGTGTGTAGCTGGCATGTCTCGTTGGATAGGTTCCATGACAGGGCCATCCTTGTGAGTGCTTCTGGGCAAGCTGCTTCATCTCCCAGTATTTTAAATCCCTGTTTGTGTTCTGATGCTCATCTCTTTCACAGAGTACTGCTTATTCTTCATTTTCTTGCTGCAGTTTTCAAAATACTAGAGCTATAAGTGAGGGATGGTTATGAAAATGTGCCTCATGCCTTACTCAGTCACACTCTGTCACTGACATCTGGAAAACAAAGAGGTTGCTATTCAAGCTCTGCAAGCATACTCTTACGTAACTGGCAGGCTCTGTGCTTACCAAGAGTTCACTAAATACTTTGGCTCACAATAGCGCCCTGGAGGAGGTAGGTAGGAATATTTGGTTAATAGCCATGTGTACGCATAAAACCTTTGAAACGAAATGCAGGATCCCATATGCTACGTCACAGTTCACAACAGAAGTTGAACATGCCAACATTCTTCTCTAGAGATAAGAAGTGACTGGGCTGAGAAATGCCCCAGAAAGAAACTTATTATTCAAGTCTTGTGTTCTGCTATTTATCAAGGGCAATTAATGTCCTTTCTGAGATGCTGGGCAAAATCTGCTTTTTACAACCAAAGGTGCCCACTAACAATTACAGATGGCTGGTTAAACAAGCCCATCTGGTTTGACAACCACGTTACTTGTTCTCTCTATGTGTTTTTTGGTCTCAGATGCAATACATGCACTGTTATGGTTCCTTGAACACACACTGAAGGCACAATGTCTACTCACATTGTATCTTCAATGTGCACTCAGAACACAGGAAGAGAGTGGTGTCTTCTCAGATGCCACACTATGGTTCATTGTTCCTTTACATGGGACTTACCGCCTGGTGAGTTCACTTTTGACCTTCCTCTACCTTCTGATTTCAGAGCAGGGAAATCTACTTTGATTCGGAAGGCAGGGAAAGTCTGCCTCCCTACCTGAGAGTTTTCCCTCCCTCCCCACCTGAGGGCTTTCCCTGCTGCCATTTGAAGGCGTGGAGTCTTCCTTCTCCTTCTCCACAGGATCAGTTATAATTTTGAGCTTAGAGTCTCAAGACCACAAATGATCCTTCTGTGGAGGGGAGGGAGGAACAACTTTCCACACCAGTCAGACAGATTCCCAACATTGTACAAGCAGAAAAGGCTCCCAGCTGTGATTTTTGGGCTAGAATCACAGGCATTCCTGCAGGTGGGAGGGGTACAAGCCTTGCCCTCTCATCAATTAGCAGTGGGATATTTGCCTTAAAGATGAGCAATTTGTTCTCTTTAAGATGAAGGGGAAAGGGAAAGGGCTTAATGCTTAAACTGCCCTTTGCTTCCTGTCCAGAGAGCACGGGAAGGCGGGTTCCATGCCTTGAAATCAGAAGGTGTGTATTGCATTCTGGATATACAGTCCACCACTTGGCTCAGGGAAGATCTTGGCAACAGCTGGGGAGCTGCTGTGATAACCAGCTTTGTTCCGATAGGTCCCAGGTTTCGACCGGCCCAATCCTGGGGGTCAACGATGTCTAATGGCAGACCTGATTAGGCTAGAAAATGGGGGGAGGGAAATGAAGAGTCTGGAGACAGGAATCAACAGGAAAAGAGAGTGTTTTAGTCTTGCCAGGGGTTTTTAAACAGCCAAACACAGCATCGGGGGAGGTGATTGGATGAAGGCTGGGGTCAGGCAGGTCAGATGTCCTTGTGATGTCACATCCTCTGGCCAGTTACAGGAAAAATCCTCAGCAGGAAGAGAAGGGCTGCTGTTCTTTTTTTCTCCACATGGCTGAGAAACATCATTATGCTTATAAGTCTATGGAGGAAAATAGCTGGCACTCAAGATTGAAGAGGCCTAGATGTTGCAGGATGATTTCAAAGGGAGGTGTTCTAGTTCCATGATAATTCTGGTTATTTTTTCTGCGCTTTTCCAGTTCTACAATACCCTTTCTGAGGTGTGATGACCAGAATTGTACACAATTTTCAAAAAGTGGCCTCACCATAGATTTATAAAGAAGCACAATGATGCTTGCTGACTTATTTTCTGTTCCCTTCCTAATGACCCCAAGTACTGAATTTGCTTTTTAAATTGCTGCCACATACTGGGTTCTTCCTTGAGTTGTCCACCAGAACCCCAAGATGGCCTTCCTGGTCTGTCACAAAAAATTCAGCCCTCATCGGGTTATGTGTTGTTGGGATTCTTTGCCCCAATCTGCATCACTGTACACTTACTAAGACTGGAGCAGATTTTCCACTTTGTTGCCCACTCATCCAATGTCAAAGGATCTTACTGGAGCTCTTTTCAATCTCTTACAGTTTTGATTACCCTGAACTTTGCTATCTCACTGCTTAATGCCTACCTCTGTGGCTACAGTTTGGCTTTGATACTATAAATAAGTCAATCTTTTGATTTTTCCAACTGTTCGTTATACATTTTTCTGATATAATCTAAACATAATTATGCCTTCCTTACTGTGGATAAGAACAAACTAATCCCACCCCCAGAAAACCACAGCAGTAGTTCTACAAAAAGTATAATCATGGAGAAAAATCTCAGCCAACTCCATCTCCACAATTTATATTTTGGGATTAATCTGCTGTTGTCTCTCTGAGTTCCTTCATGACTGAGTTCCGATATTTCTTGTTAGATGTCTGGGATATTTGTTCTCACAAGGGTTGCAGGTCACTCCCTAGTCTCTGAAAAGCAGATGATTGCCCATGAGGCCATGCTGTCTTGCTGGCCATGGTCACACCTTCCCTTTAAACCTTCTCCAGATCATCTTCTGGTTGCACTTTTCATTTCTATCCATTTTGTTTGTGGACTGAAGACAGTTTAAAGTGAAGGTGTGTTTCTTCCAGTTCAGCCTCAGGTCAGTGCAAAAGTACCGTTATCCATATTGTATAATACATTTTACTGTGTCACATTCAATCCTTGACCAAGCACAATGAATAGTTCCTCGGCCTTGGAAACTGGTTTTAATTGCTCTGCCCTGATGTATACAAACAGCATCAGGGCTAACTTTCTATTTCCAGGGTACATCTGTGGCTAGATTCCATTAGACATAGGATCATGGCTGCATGTTTCTAAGAACAAGAGACATAGCCAATTTTCAGAATCACCAGTCTGAATATATGTTTCAAGAGCAAATGAAGGAAATGAGGAAAGTTTGTCCATTCTGCATATTATTTGGAATGGCACCATGTCATCTGATTCCAGGCTTTTCTTTCTGTCGTGAACTTGGGCTAGGCCTGTACATACACTTTTATTCAGCTACAGTTCCCTATTTGTACAGGACCTGACAGTGAAGGATTGGAAGAGCAAATACTACAATGGTGAGAAACACTCAAATAAAAGACAAAGGAAAGCTTGACTAGTGTGGTTAAATATTTATTTTAAAGCTTACTAAAGCTGAAATTCAGAACACTGCCAACTCAGCATAAGGCCAGAAGGTATATGAAACAACCACTTCTGTGAAGCTAAGCAGGAGAGACTTTTGGGTTGACAGATATTTGATTATGAATACAATGCAATTTAATGTTTTTTTAAAAAAACAAATCCATCTTTTGCACTTATCCCATTGTCACATGGTGCAGGTCATCCTGAGCTAGGTAGGCCAACCCATGTTGGGCTGGACTAGCCCTAATGTAGACCAAGGGTTGTCCATATGCCTTTCAGCCCTTGCTGGGCCAGAAACAGCAGCGGGCTCTGGTGGCTGGGCCAGTCCTTGAAGCTGGTGCTGGAGTCTTTCTGGATTTCAAAGTTCCCAGAATGTCCCTTTCTGGTATGGTACCACTTCTGGTAGTGAGTCCTGAAGTGCCAAAAGCTTCCACCACCATATTCCAGCCTACAGAACTGTGCCATTCACTTGCTTCCATAGTCCAGGATATAGGTCTCGGGCCAGCTGTAGACATTATTATTGAGGTCTATTGGCAGACTAGTCTGGGTGCCATTTTGAACACTCTAGCCAATTCAAAGTTGTGCATCTAAATAATGCACAGTAAAGAAGTGGCCTAAAGCGGAAAAGACCCTTCTGCCTACCATTCTAGCTTAAATTCTGGCAGCTCTCATGCTTGCCTAAAATAGTTTTAAGGTTATAGTTAGAAGAGGCAGCTCAAGGTACCCTGTAAAGACCATCATTTTGCAGTGATGCTGCTAACTTCTCTTTCAAGTCCTTTTATCTATTTTGCACCAGAAAAAGAAAAGCAAAAAGAGGTGAGGAATGACAAAATGGCATTATTCCACCACCTGGTCCTGTCTCCTCTTAAAACCCTCATTCATCCTCAGTGAAGCAGATGTGGCTGTTTGATGCTATAAGATGGGTACCACATGGTTTCCACAGAGGCACTTCCTGAGCATCTTCCGATAACTGTCACTACTGTCCTGTGGAGTCAGGGCCAACCTTAGATCTGTTGCACTAATTGGACCCAATGGCCCCCCTCACGAGAAGCTCAGGACAGTTTTTGAAGTGATGTGGGGGTGACCCTAAGCTTCCTTGACCAATCCCAGTTCCAGCTGTCCAGCACAGCCCACAGCTGCAAAAGGCCGTAAAACAGCCATAAAGCACCATTCTCACCTGACCCCTAGCTAACCTAAGCCATGCAAACATGGGCCCAAATTAGGCTCAGCAACTGCTAAGTCCAGCTTTATGTGGATCCATCCAAAATGCTCCATTCATAAACCAGGGACTTGATATAGTGGTTTATTCTATGTTAGATGCGTTTACATAGAAACTCTATTCAAAATGTGATTTCTGCTTTAATCCCAAAGCAGAGCAATCAAAATGAAATTCAGGGTGTCAACAATGACGCCATATCTTGAGGGTGGTAAAGATTAGAAGTGTTGATTTTATTGTTGAATGACTATTGAAGCTCTAGAATCGGTTTAAAACATAATGCTGCGTGAGAAGGAATGGAAGAAAATTTAGTGAAGCTTTGGGGGAAAAAAACTTAAGTGAGCAATTATATAGTGATTCTGAAGCAGATGGTCGGTTAGGGTCTGGTCAATATTTTACTTAGTATTTGTCAAAGGAAGTTGCCTTGAACCACCACAAAATGACTAGCTTTTTATACTACCACTGGCTTTCCATCTGCCTTGACCTACCAGAGTGACAGGTAGTTATGAGCCAAGCCCATGAATAGGCTTTGCTGGAGTTAGTGAAATCAGGCACGGATGGAATCGCCTGTTGTGCACAAACAAAACTGGAAACACTTTCCTTAGGAATAAAGTAATCAGGGTGGATTTCTATATCAGAACCGAGGGCCTATCTGAATGGGCTGCACTAGTCCAAATGGGAAACTTGGCTGAGAAGAGGCTACTGGCTTGTGCCAAGGAATCCATACCAGCAAAACTTCAGAGGTGCCTGGATAATACAAAGATGTTTCTGAATGTCCTACCAAATTTTGTTTCTGGCCACTGAATTTGTCAGCTATGGCTGTTTTGAATGGACACCCAGAAGTGGTGCACCTCCAGTCTGTTCTAATGGTTAGGGAGATGGACTCTTATCTGGGAATACCAGGTTTGATTCCACCTTCCTCCACGGAGCCAGCTGGGTGACCTTGGGCTAGTCACAGCTCTCTTCTGAGCTATCACAGCCCCACCTACCTCACAGGGTGTTCTGTTGTGGGGAGAATAGAAAGCTTTGTCAGCCACTTTGAGTCCCCATATATGGATGAGAAAAGTGGGGTAGAAAAGCCAACTCCTCCTCCTCCTCCTCCTCCTCCTCCTCTTCTTCTTCTGGGTGCCCAGCAGAATGGTGCCAGGCATCTGTCATGGTATACCAGACAGTTTGTAGAGTGGTGTGAACATACTTACTGAGCATATAGAGAACTACCACATAAGTTTGGGGTAGATCAGGCATCCCGAAATGAAGATACTCGATATGCCCCAGAGGTTCACTGGCCTTTTTCCTCGCAAAAGTGTGAAAAGTCCCACAGCGTCAGTCAGGAAACCTGATACAGAGAGGTGGTTCACACAGCATGTTTGATTGCAATAGATTTAATTCAAGTTCAAGGCTACTGGAAATGGGCTGAAGTGGAGGAAAACTGATTAAAAAAATACTATGCCAATAACCCTAACCCTGTCCCACTGCCCACTTTTCAACAGCTGACCTTGCACAGACATCTGCTCAACCTCTATGAGATCAAAGTTGCTGAACTTGGTGGGCCATTGGTCTAATTCAGCAAGGCATTTCTTAAGACTTAAGTCTTGTCCCACCACTAATTTGCACTTTCTGCCCCTCCAGGGACAGGAATGGTGAACCTACCCTGGCATCTACTAGCATTCACACCCACAAATGCTAGTACATGCCATCCCTCCCCCCACGCATCTGCAGACTTTTCCTTAAGTGTGGATGTGTGGTCTGGGCACAGCCATCTTGGGTCCCAGTGGTGGCACCAGTTTATGTGTGTCAGCACTGTCAGCAGGATGACAGTGACATGCTGTGCACACATACTCACATTTTAGGTCATCTAGCATGCCAGTGAATTGCATGGGACATCAGATGACCTCCCTAGCACCATTGAAGAGTGAATGGGCTCTACCATAAATGGGAAAGGTCATCTCTAGTAAAGGTAAGTCCATGTGCGGAGGACAAAATTGTGCCCCATGCAAAGTCAACCACTGCCGGTTGACTATGGAGCAAAGTGCAGAAAGGCCCCCAGTCATACACAGGTTCATAAGCCTGAATACAACATACTCTTGACAAGCAACAGCTCACAAGGTTTTTGCTACCTGCTGTGACCTCATACTTTGAACCATAACATAAGAAAAGCCCTGTTGGATCAAGCCACAGCCCATCTAGTACAGCTTCCTGTCTCACACAGTGACCCACCAATTGCTTATGGGCATCTCAAGCAGAAGATCAAGATTCTGAGAGTTCAAGCCAGGAGCCCATCTACTGAGCTATGTTCTTGTGTGGATCCAGGGCTGACCCCTGATAGCTACATGGACACTTCCATGCAGAGGCTTCTCTTGCCAAAAGCTAGCTGCAAATACCTTCCTATCCCCCCCCCAAAAAAAAACATAGAGGGGATGGTGGACTGAGTGCTCAGCCAACATGCTTGCCACTCAGCCTCCTCTTGCAGTGCTTGTAAAATAATTTATGCAGTTTCTTACGCAAATCCTAAAAGTCCCAGAAAAAATACATTGGTTTGACATCATCTTTAACACTGTTGGCTTCAGCTGAAATGTTGATAATGATCATAGTGGGATTGCTTTGTTTTCTGTAGCCACTTCCTGCTTATGTGGAGCAACTGTTTTTGAATAAACATGCTGAGGAATAGTTGCACTGGATCCAATAAACAGGCTCATGGTGTTTACCTGAAGCAAACATCGTATCTCTGCCTGTTACCCATCTTTGAAATAACCAGAAGACAGAACAGATGCCTGAGAATCGAAAATACAGATGGAGCACCTTGCTTTACTGCAATAATGCTTTATTGCTTCCACATGCCAGGGCACTTCAGTGATTCAAGGAAATATATCCTTCCCTTGTACAACAGGGTTTTGTATAACAAAGGTTTGCTCTTACTCAAGGCCTTTCCACACTAGACTGATTGGTCAAGGTGGGGGACCTCTGACCCAGTGCATCTGCACCTCATGGAGCTGTTTCCTCACTAGAAATGTCTCCACACATTCCAGAGCTCCCCACAGGCTGGAAAGGCGTGGAGCACTTTAATGTGTCCCACACCTATACTAGTGCCAGAGCTGGTAAGGCTCTGGGGGCACCATCCACATGTTTGGAAGATGTGCAGGAGGGTCATGTGCCAGGCAGTGCACATATGCTGAGGCAGTGGGGCACCCAGTTGTTGCAGAATGCTGGCACTGGTGATTGAGATGGCTGCCGCCCATCCATACATCCATATCTATGGTATGTTTTGTTATGGTTTTGGTAGGTTGAGTATGCATGCCTGTTGCCATGGGCCAGTGATCCTGGCAATCACTGTTACCCACTACTTAGGGAAGTGCTGCGTAAGTTCGGAATGTATCCAGGGCTGACCCAAAGTGCGGACACCGAATCCTTATGCTATCTTCACTTTGGATACTTCCCAGGTGGATTTCTACCACATGAAGCTTCTACATTGTCCTTAGAAGTTATTTTTAACAGCCAGGGAATCTCACAAACCTGATTGCTATTGTTTTGTGAAGTAAGGCAAGTGATAGCTGGAGATAAACTTTTTTCACTTCTGGGTTTCTTTTTATCTATCCCTGGACTTCTTGGGTGTTTCCGCACCAGCCGCAGAAACTGGTTTAAACTCCCCCCCCCCACCAAGACAGATTAAAAACACTTACCTTGAGTAGCTTCTGCACTGCAGACCGGATTGGAGACACTTTGCGGAGGCCGCTTCCGCATTTTGGCGCACAAGATCTGTCTTAAAAATGAGTCTTGCCACCAAAATCCGGTTTAAAATGAAGAATTGAAAAATCAGGTCTTCAATCTGTCACTTCACCTGGATGTGTGCAGAAGCAAGACGCTTCTGCACATGATCAGGTGAAGGGACGGATGTCCCAGTAGCTGCCATGTTGGGACGAGTGGAAGCAGCACAGCCTGCTTCAGAAGTCCCACCCTTGTGCCGGAAACACACAGTGACTGGAAGTCCCATGGCTCCAGGGGCATCGGCGGTGGCGCGGGAGGCTGGATGCCCTTCCGGATAGGTGCTGTGGCTTCTGCGCAGCACCCAGGTGATCTGGCCGCCCGATCTGGCCTGCCCACGCGTGTGCAGATGCATGAGGGCCCTTCAGATCTCTCCAAAATAGAGACGGATCCTCAGGAGGCCGGATCTCTGGGAAACGGATTTTGTTAAATCTGTTTCCCGGCGGCAAATGCGGAAGCACCCTTTATGTTCTAGATAATTCCTTTTATTTGCCAGCATTTTTGAGACATGGGCTAGGTTTTATTTTCTCTTCTTCAGCACAAGAGTTTCCAAGGGAGAGAAAATCAATCAAAATTTCAGCTTCTAAATTTAGCTGTTCTTTTTTTGCTGTGATTTATGTTGCATTGTGTACTATTTTCATCAATTGTTTCAGAGAAATTCAGACAAAAGAATAACCAAGTTTCTGTTAGCCCCTGTCCCCAAGCAATTTAAAGCTCTCTAAAAATCTTCTTTTGCCTCTAAGCGCCCGCCCCCATGCCCGGCTTTTCAACGAGCTTCCAGCGCTACAAAAGGAGGAAAATCCATGACAAAAAAAGTGCACTTTAAAGAAGAGTTCCAGCACTCTTTTTGGAAGTCGTGGGTTTTCCTGGCAGCATTTACCATGGGAATGCTACATCGCAAAAGGGGTGGGGATTGCTGCCTGCACACACAGCCATAAAACATTCACACATCTCCCAGAAGTGCAGCAGCTTCCCTTCTGTTCCCTTTCTAAAGCTCAGAACGTTCAAAGAGCCAGAATAGCGCAGAATTGCAACATTGTTGCAATTGTTATCAGGTGTGAAGTGGTGGATTGCTACAGTCACTGCTGCTCTACCGGGTGGATTTTGACAGTGATCTGTGAAAGTGTTCAGAGTGAATGAGCGAATGATCGTGTGGCCGATGGCTGCAGCCGCTGCCTTTGACAGCACAGGAAGCCATTTCGGGGGCAGAGATCTGGGAGACGAACAGAGAACCGATGGCTATTTTTCCTTTGAACTTGTCGGGGGGGTTCTTCCTGGTTGTGGCCGCACAGAGCACAGTCCCTCCCCGTTCCTGCCGGCACCCTATCAACAAGAGAGGGGGCGGGGAGAAAAAGATGTGGACAAGCAAAACATGCTTCCGTGGGGACAGAAGGTGTGTTTTAAATGTGCATTTTGCTGAGCCTCATGCCTACGCTTATTCCGGAATTGCACAGCACTTTTAAAGTCTGCTTGAATAGAGAGACGTAGAGGGAAACTAGAGAGGCAAATAAGTCATTTGGGGACAGAGCCATAGATAAAGAGGATTTAAATAATAGTTTGGCTTCTGTATAAAATACAAGTAGTTCTAGGCCTATTTGCACTTGCATCTTAGTGAGCGGTGGTCTGCTGTGGCAACTCTCCAGATGTTGCCATGAGCTCCTGTGAAGCCCTCCAGTGAGGGACTGCAGTCCACACTCATACCAGGGATGACTAGCTTGCTCCTGGCTGCTGCATCCGCACCCTTGTCTGTATGCAGCACAGTGTATGACTGTGTGTGTGACAACGACTTGACTATGGCTGCAAATTCACATGCAGCCATGGTGATTCTGTCTGCTGCGCCCTGTCCCACCCCGCCTGGGGTCGCGCGCTTACCTGCTAGCTGCCGGGCCGCTTCTGGCAGCGGGAGGCCCGGCGTGCATGCGCGTGTGTGCGCCGCGGCTTCCCATTGGCTTCCTTGCCTGATTGTCTATGAAGAAAGAGAGATTAGTGCAGTTTATATACTGAAACTCTCCTGGCTGTGAAGAGAAGTAACTGTGAATGATGCAAAGCATATGATTGCTCCCTGCTACTTCTGTTAAGGGAGCCCAGTGTTGAGTGCTAAGAGCCCGATCTCCTATGAGGCTAAGGTAAGTCCCACACAAGAAGCCTTTCATTCTTCCCAGCTCTTTGCAGAAGAGTTAGGCACCTTTCCAGAATCAATATAATAACTAGCCAAGGAGCAGGTTTACTAGGTAACTGATAAAGTTGAGTAATCCTGTGAGAGTTGTGCAATAATCTCATCACTGCTCAAAAGCAAACATTCTGTCATTTCCGTGTATGAGTGGCAGGATATATTTTCAGGAACAGAAATGACGAAGCCTGAGAGAAGCATGTGAGAGACGCTTGAAAGATTTTACAATCTCAGACTGCTGTATCTCCATTTGAGCTGGTGCAGACACTTGGGGAGGGAGTGTTTCTCCTCTGGGCCCTTTTGGGTCAGGTAAGACACGTCCACATTTGTGACACAGGCTTGTCAATGAGGTTGTGGACGGGACACCTGCCCCGCCATGTTCTTTCTCATGTACTCACTTCCAGCTGCCTTGGGAGGGCATTGGATGCTACAGAGGGTGACTCGTGCTGCCAAAAAAGGGGGCTTTACACAACTTGCAGAGGTGTCATAAAAGTTATATGGAGACATGGCCTCAGGGGGGGCCACATATATTTGTAGGCCAGAGCACCTATATTTGGGTGCTCCTTGGGTCAGCTGAAGTTTCATTTTGACTGGATGAATTATTCTGAAGCACATTTCATGACCTTCAGTGTTTGCTGCGTGTACAAAAAAAATTACTTCTAATAACAGGCATTGCATTTTCTCAGAAGGTGTAGTAAGCTTTGGAGATACAGGTAGTGGTCCTTTGTATAGCTGCTGCCTATATTTCACCCCATATTATCTGAAGACCTTCATGCCTGACCAGGCACAAGCCATCTAGGCCACTTTCAGACAGCGCTGTTTAAACTCAGAGTTTACCAATACTTTGAAGCATCCGTACTGCGAAGTGAAATCCACTAGTCCTGACTAGTGAATTAACTCTGCTGTTTCCTCTTCTTAAACCACCCGAGGAATGAGAATGTAGGCTCCATGCGCTCTGTTTCCCTCATCACGCTGTCCAGAGATCCAAGCAGTTTTTGAGCTGCACTTCGAGGATTTAGCGTTTTTTCATTTGTACTTCTCTGATTCTGCCTGGACTTGCATTTTTCCAAGTTTAGCAAAACAAACAAACAACAAACAAACCCCAGAAGTGTAATAAACGTACAGGAATATAAGATCTTTGGCAGCCCTAAAATAAGGAGCCAATTTATAATTGAAGGCCTAAGATAATAATCCCTAAACCCTCATAAATCAAGTGTGTGTGTGTTTTGGTAAACTGTGAAGCAGTGATTTAGAGCATGAACTGTCAGAGTGACTCTTTAATAAAAACATACATTTCTTTCTTCCAACACAAACAGTACATGATACTTTATTAAAGAGATATCTCGGGCTGATGCAGTTCACTGAGCAAAACTCAGCTGCTGGGTGTACACTGTGTCATTACTTCTGACAACATTTTGCCCAGACACAGAGCAAGCCTGAAAGCATACACTGCTTGGCTGTAAGGAACTGCCTGGAGGCCACTTTAATATCAAAACACATCTGGACAAAAATTGTCAAGATGCTGTGATACCAGGGTCACATTGGTTCTCATTGGAAGACGTAGATCCAGCCAGTGATTTTACAACTTCAGCAGAAAATACAGTATAGTACACTGTACCAAGAGGCGGAAAAGAGCCCTTTGTGTACCTGTTTATTAGTAAGTACAAAAATACTCTAGAGTAGGTTCATTTGCTCAGTTGGGGGCTAAACAGCAACTTGAACCTGAGACAGGATATGCCACTCTATGCCAGGATTTGCATTCTGTGCCAGGCAGGGAAAGGTTGCCATTGGTGTGGGACAGGGCTATTGACATCAGGATGGCCTGTCCTGCACCAGCCTCCACCATGGTTTCCAGAGATACTGGGTTAGCTTCAAAGCCAGAACCAGGACCTGACTTTGGAGTTCCTGAAGGCCCCAATTTGACAATATAATGCCATCAAAATGGGGGGGGCACATCCCAGGAGAGGGTATGTGTGCCTTCCACACATGGGTCACTCATACAAAAGAACTACCAAACAAACAGTAGACATCTATAAGAAGACGGATAAGGGACATTTCTGGCCCTGGCCCTGTTGTCAACATGCAGTGTGTTCCCAGATGGAGCATCTGCACTTGGAGCCATTTCCAAGTCAGAGAGTTCCTTTGGTGCAAGAGCACAGCACGCAGTGACTATGAGTGGAGCACATTTGAGTGTTCCACATGTGAACTTCCCTTCACCTGTCCCAGTAAGGCTCTGGGCAGGCCTATTTGCACATCTTCAACTTTGGAAGACGCGCCAAATGGGCACCTGACATGCCACACCAGCACACACACAAGTGCATGACATGTCAGGGTTGTCCTGGTGACAATGCTCGTGCGCATGTGCCTGAGCCAGCACTGGTGTAGAAAGATGATGGTACCCAGACACCTATTTGCACTGAAGGTGGGTGTCTGGGTGGATGGGAGGAGGGACAGTGTGTGAATACTTAGTATGCACATGGACAACTTCACCTCTCCCATCCCCCAGATCTAAAGGGAAGTGTGAATTTGCCCATGTCCCACCTGAGGCCCTAGATTGGTAAAGGCCAATATATTGAGGCCTATTTCTGTGACTGACTGTTGGCCTTCTTTGTTCGTGACTAGGAAATGTAAAGGGTGTGACTATAGCTCGACAGAAGAACAGCCAACTGGAAAGCCGAGAGTCTCTAGTTAAATTCTCAGAAGGTCACAGCAAACCACTTCTGTACGTTTCCCAAGCGATGTATGCATCTATGTCATCAGCAGCACTTGATCCAGACTCAGTGGCACCTAATAACAAACAAAAAGCTTTTTTTTTTTACTTCTGTTCATCATTTTGATCCTGTCTACAGAGCTATATGGTTCCATTCTTTTCTTTTTAAAGCATTTTCCATCTCTAAGGTTTCTCACACATGCACTACAGTTTGATTTTTTTTTCTGATTTAAGTTCAGAAAAAACTGATTTCTTAACCACAGTAGCCTTTGCCCAGTGTGGCTAAGGCAAAAATGGGACTACAGCTGCTGCCTCCACACCAAGCTTAAACATCCACATAGCTGTGGATTGCAGTGACTCAACAGTGGCAATGTTTGCACCCACCCTAGACTTCATTAGTCTTTTTGAGGCTGGGGGACAAAGGTACCCCAGTTTTGACAATGCAGCACCAAGGTGTTGTTCTTGTTGTTGCACCAGAAATGGCCCTGGAAGTCAGCCCTTTTTAGTGTGACAAATAGTAATCTCCGATGGATCCCAGTGCCAGGAAGCCATCTGCCTCACTGCTGCATTTCTATACAGTGGTAGCAAGAGCACCTGAAGTTGGCATGGGCACTCAGAGTTTGTTTCCCATTCTACGGAAAGGACCATCTGGCACTTTCAGAGAAGCAGCACTGGTTGTCAAGGACCTAGGAAGAGTGTGACAGGCTCAGGGGAGCAGGCAGACATGGTGACCCTTGGGCTTCCAGCAGCTGTTTTCTGTTGCCTGTATGTAGATGCAGCCAAAGCTATGTTCAGACATAACAAAAGGGGCACCTCAGAGGTGTGGCATGTGGCCCTCGTATTTCCATCTCTTCTCTAATTCACCTTTTCTAGCACTGAATGCTCAGGAAGTGGGAGGGGCAGACTAGTGTGTGAACAATCCCACCTAAACACCTTCTCTTAGGCTGTGGTCACACTTGGGATTTAATTCAACTTCAGGTCACCTTCAGAGCTAGAGAACACACCAGCAAAGTGACTAGTAATTTTCTTTCCTCATTATTTATCCCAAAGGTGATTTTTCTGAGTTATTTGCTGTCCCTCTGCTGATGTATTCTCTCACTCTGAAAGTGGACTGAAGTTGGATTAAACTTGAGGTGTAACTATAACCTAAACTGCCACCTCAGAGATTTTTTTTCCTGTCTGACCACAGCCATAGTTTCACTTTTCCTTTTTCAAAAGCTTTCTCTTAAAATCTACTTCCACAATGTGTAGAATATATCTACCCGTATTTTCCAGTGTACAAGACGACTGGGCATATAAGACGACCCCCAACTTTCCAGTTAAACTATAGAGTTTGGGATATACTCGCCATATAAAACTACTATAAAAAGTAGTCTTATACGCCAGAAAATACAGTATTAATGTCGATTGTACCAGTATAAATTGAAGCAGACCAGGATACAGATCTTATATTCTCACACATGTCTATTTAGTTTCACATAAATTATTTTAAGATCTTTACGATAGAAGGAATAAAAGGGATATCTTTGATGGAGCTGACTCTAGTCGATTAAGCATGAGCTGCAAAGGAAATAAAACGCCTCAGGCGTTATTAATGAATGGCTTGAAATCTGAGCCCTTTGGGCAAGGGCAGATTTGAACTGTAATCCAATTAACAAAGCCTCTCAGAAGAGAACTTTGTTCTTTGAGCAATCAGGTGGGAAACCTCAATTCTCATTTGCTTTTCTTCTTCCTCTGAACAATTGTGCCTGGCAAAAGATCTTTAGTTTATAAGCTCAGGAAATCCATTTTGATGGGCAGAGCTGACCTGATAAGATAACATCTTTACATACACCTTTAATAATCCAAAACCTGTATTATTTTTGTTGTTCAAACCGAAGAAGGTTTATAATGGCCTATTTTCAAATACTGTATAAGGAATGTAGTGGAACTATGAATGTTCCTGTTCTTGTGGAAATTGGACTACTCTGCACTTGCATGACCTAGGCCCTTTCTGCACCTGGCCTTATTCTGGAATATATCTCTGGATAGCTTTCTGCTGACCACAAGCTAATGCAGACTACGGCAGGCCTCACCTGGGGTGTTCCATAATCTGCACTGGCATGCAGATAGCAGGTCCCTATTCTGGGATATATTCCAGAATAAGGCCAAGTGCAGAAAGGCCCCAGTTCTGGGTAGACCCTGCATTAGCCTACACCACTCCAAAGCTTGTATGAGCTTGAGATACTGCTGCAAGGACTCCAATCACTAGGAATAAAAGGCCGTGTTCACAACGTAAATTTTAATCCAGCTTCAGTTCATTTTCAGAATGAGAAAATACATCAGCAAAGTGACAAGCTGATTTCTTTCAGCATTATCTAACTCAGAAAACCCACCTTTGAGTTAGGTAATGAAGAAAAAAAATGACCTCACTTTGTTGATGTATTCTTCCATTCTGATGATGGACTGAAGGTGGGATTAAAACTTAAGTGTGAACACAGCCAATATGTCCTAGGGGAACCCTTGTTGGTGGTGCAATTTGGTGCCCGATCAGAATGCCTCCTCCACTAAATTGGAACAGAGATTCATACATCTTTCAGGCTGAGGGGAAAGCAGGACACTTCTAAGGCCATTTGCTGGGATTTGAGAGCAGGAAAAGGTTTGTCCTTGTCTCTGCTTGAGATGTCCATGAGCATTTGGTGGGCCACTCTTCCATTCCTGAGGGCCATGGACTGCCAGTATCCCACTGTGGCCTACCAGAGTGGCCTATGAGGTAAGAAAAGCAGGATAGAAAAGCCTCTTCTTCTTCTTCTTGTAGGTCTGCAGATCTTGTAGGTAGCAGACCATTGCAAATGTGAATTCTAGTGGATGCCAGTGGGAGCATATTATTCCCATCTCCTCAATGGGATGGGAAGTACAGAAAGGCCTTAGGTTAGGACATCCAAATGTTCTGGTCCATTAGACCTCTGGCTATTTCTGCACTTAGTATTGTCATTCCAAGGCAGGTACTGGAATAAGCAGTTTGTCCCAAGCTAGGATGAATTGCTCCTAGCATGGAACAAGGCCATCAGCATAGGGGTGGCTTGTTCTGTGCCAGTCCCTGTGCCTGGTTCTAAAAACTTGCACCAGCTTTGGAGCCAGGGTGGAGGGCCTCCAAAAGCTCCAAAGCCAGGAATAAAAGTTCCTGGCCTTCAGAGTTCCTGGGGCTGCATTTTGGCAGTATGCCTTGTTGCACTGTTGAAATGGGACCCCTGTGGTATATGAGGCCACAGAAGCATCCTAGTACACTAGCAGACATTGAAAACGACACCTACTGATAAGACCATAGCACGGCACCATTTTGGGTGCCCTTGCCCCATCTATACACTGTCCTGTGTGGATGGAACATACTTGGAGAGGGCTGGGCCTCTCTTAAATCATGCTAGTGTGCAGAAAGGGCAGAAAGCGTCCAAGATGGATACTGTCCCTAAAAAGGTTAGCCTGGCAGCTCTCAGCACAAATGAGCTCTGTCATCCATGGATAAATACATAGTGTAATGGAACAGCGTAATTTGTTGTAACATGCACAAAGAGAAAGTCATAAGGGTTGTTACTTTCTTTGTTTCTTCATAAACATCTAAGACTAGGCACTTTTTCAGTTTGGCAAGAACCCAGGAGCAGTTAATTTACCTCCCAGGGAAAACTCCACTCAAGCTTGTTGCTTGACAGTAAATGACAGCATTAGCATGAATGTGTTTCCCTTCAGGTCTTCTTAGATCTCCTGGCATAGTTCCGTTCTAGAGTTTAAGAGGCATGAAGCAAGTTGACAGGAATAAACTCTTTTCCCTTCTGTGGCAGGAGTTTTACATTTAAGGAAGTACTAATGCAACTGACTATCCTACCTCTTTGCGATGTTATCTGGATGTGGTATAAAGGTGATGGTGTCGGAATTTACCTTAAATTAGCTTTTGGCAGATTGGCAGTTTGACTGCCAAGATGGCTTTCAGTAGATTCTCATTGTATCTTTGTTACAGAAATTTTAACATTATGACCCACTGAAAACCCCAAACACTGCATCATGTCACGGGTCTCTAATGCACTTTTCCTGTCCAGCAGATGGGAAGACAAGTCCAGAATGCCTTAGGTCTTTTCCTGCAGCTGCCATGCAGATTACTAGTGGAACAACCTATCTGCTGGATCCCATTATGCAAATTGGCCAGAATGACTTACTTCTCCCATGGCCATTTCCAGCACTTCATCTAATGCCCTTGGTTGGAAACTTCCATCCTGGGGTCTTTCATCCCCCAGTTTCAAATGTTTGCACAGGTTGACCCACACACAGGTCAAGAAGAAAGGCTTCCAGCCAACTCCTGCTGCACAGCACCACTCTGGGTCCAGAGCAAACCTAACCTTTTTCTTCCCTCACTCTTGCAGAACTTCCCTATGACTGAAAAGGAAGTCCTTCTGAATGCTGTTGAGAAGTCATTCCGTTATGCAGTTGACGTACCAAAAAAAACCCCTATTGCACTCTAAATATTTAAAATACAGTTAATATCCAACTTAAAATAAAGAAAAGCTAAATAGTTTGTCCTTTAAAAGTGCAGGTTCAGATTTTTTGTTTGTTCTTCAGTTCTGTTCTCACTTTTGAAAAGAAAATTCAGGGCATATTCAATGATGCATAGAAAAGATGTGAGTATAAATTTTCTCTTTGTGTTTATTCTTCCATGCAGCTAGAAATTGGGGGAATACTCAGTAATTGGCTTAAATAAATTCCAGATTGATGGCATGCAGATACTGCATATATGACTAATATTTGCACAAAGTACCCCTTAAATCCTTGGAATATCTAGGAATTCTTGATCCACCACTCTTCCCCCCACCCCCACCCCCAGAAAATGAAGTAACATCTTTTTCTTTTCCAAGCTCTGTGATTCATGGCAGTAATGGCAGGCTTGGACATTTAAGCAGCTGCCATGTGGCCAGTTTAATACAGAAACAAAACCAAAAAGGAACCTGACCAACACCTAAAAATTTTCCCCAAACCAAAATGCCAGACTACAAAGCTGTGAGCGTCTGTGTATAAAAGTTATAAGCAGTTTATCTTAAAGCAAATACATTTAATATAATTAAATATTGACTGCTGAGACTAAGTAGTGGTAACTAGATGTTCAGAGGAAAGGTAGGTGGTGATTAGCCTTTGATCTCCACAAATTCTGTAGAGATTTTGCACAGCTGTTCAGGTGGAAATAATAATGTCCTGCATAAGGCTGCTTCCAAACTCCCCATCTGGAGTGACTTTCAAGGCCGCCAACCTGACCACTGTGGGCAGAGCACTGAGGCATTTGCCCACCTGTGGCAAAACTGAAAGAGCTGAAATTCTCATCAGTGAGCATGATCAAAAAAGGAAGCGGAGGGGGAGAATAGGAAAAGGAAAAAGAAGAAGAGTTGGCTTTTCTACCCTGCTTTTCTCACCCATTTAAGGGGACTGAAAGCGGCCAACAAAGCTTTCTGTTCTTCTCTCCACAACGGAACATCTTGTGAAGTGGGTGGGGCTGTGAGAGCTCAGAAAGAGAGCTGTGACTAGCCCAAGTTCACTCAGCTGGCTTTGTGGGGGAGTGTGGAATCAAACTCTGTATTCCCAGGTAAGAGTCCAGTTCCTAACCACTAGACCAAACTTGCTTATCCAGAGAGGAGTCAGGACCTGTTACTGCTAGCATACATTCATATAGTCAGACTAGTTCAGAACAGCATAGCATACATTGCTGTTTTATAAAGTTTTCTGTGTTAGGGTTACCACAACCTATGTGCCGAGTTTCTAAAGTTAGTACTCGGAGGTGGGTTAAATAACAATGTGCAGCATCCCTCTAAATGTTTTTGCTAGTATTTCTTCTACTGCTTATTCTAACACATGCAGAATCTGACATCAGCAGTAGATTTTCTCCTTTAGGAAGTTTCTAGTCTTCAAAGTTTGGGTCAACATTTACTTTGGGGCTTTTTGCACCTGATGTAGGTGTGCAAGCCAGTGAAGTTCTGGGAGGCATCTGGCATCCGGACCTTGCAGTGCCCGATGCATCCAGAAATTAGCCGGCACACTTCCCTAAGCACTGGATAAATGTGATCGACAGGATCATCTTGCCATGGCAACAGGTATGCATGGTGCTGTTGCTGTGGTGAGCAGATGATACAGTGCACAACCACAGCTGAGTCTCCCTGCCCCGAGCTCTGTTCACCCTGAAGAGGTGCAAGTGGAGCTGTGCTGGCATATGCTATCCAGCAGCTAGTATAGTTGTAAAGCACCTTTTACACCCAGGGCATGCTCTGGCATGCACAGGACCACTTCTAGGACAGAAGCAGCACTGTGCAGTATGCATGCTCTAAGTGTGAGCAGTCTCTGGCTCTCTCACCAGAACAAGTGCAGAAAGGCCCTTTGTTATGCCCTTTGTTATGTACTTGCTTAGAACACCAGAACAAGCTGCTTGCTGCTATGCTTCTTCTGCAGGGGACTAGCATCACACTGATCCAGAATTGTTCTAAGGGCTCTTTATCCCAGTTTAGCAGTGGACCCATTTAAAGAGGTCCATAACTGTTTCATCACAGTCCATTCTAGTCCAGGCATCCAGAAATTATCCAGCGCACTTCCCCAAGCACTGGATAAATGTGATCGACAGGATCGTTTTGCCATGGCAAAAGGTATGCATGGTGCTGTTGCCACACACCACAGCTCCATCCTCGAAGCTTGCATAAGCTCTGAAGATGTGACTGCAGTGTTTTTCACTGTTCTTTATACAGGCATCGAAGATACAGTAACTTCAAATGCGAATACAGAGGTACTTTAGCCCCACCCTTGCACACCAGATGCTATGTTGGAGCAATGTGGACATGAGTCAGTCACAAGGAAGGGAGGGTGGCACGTGTGGTGGAAGGAGGCTTTGCTGGAGCTGGTGTTTTTACTGGGCATGTATTTTTATTCTAGATTTTAGTGGCATCCATACCTCAAATCATGCCCCTCCAATCTTAATAATCTATTATCCTCCAACCAGAACCATTTTGCTAACCAACTTAAACCACAGGCTGTGTGATAGATCTTCAAATTGGGTAAACCCAGGCCTCCTCTTTCTTTCAGATCCTGCATCAATTTGAATCTTATTCTTGGTTTTTTCCCTTGCCAGATAAACTTTGTCATATCCTTTTGCCATTTTAAAAGTCTTTTTCACTAATTACTATTGGTAAGGTTTGGAATTAGAACATCATTCTCAGGAGAACATTCATTTTGATTACTGAAATTCTGCCCATTAATGATAGGTTCAACTTTGACCACCTATCTAAGTCCTGTTTTATTCCAGACCACGTTTTCAGGTGGTTGTTCTTATGTAGTGCTATATTTTATTTAATGTTACTCCCAAATACTTAATGTGGGTTTCAAGCCCCACATTTGCAACCAGTTATCGGGAAGGAATGGAGTCACACCTTTAAGTTCCCTGCCAAAAAAACCCTACGGACAGGGCAAGCATATGGTGGAGCTAAAAATAGGCAAGAGATGGACATTTCTGCTCAGAAACAAATTTGTGCAAGGATCACTTTTGCACAGGAGCAGAAAACAGGAAAAGGAAGGAAAGCTTTTGTACAGAATTGGAAGATAATTTTGTGCAGGAACAGAAAACATAAGAGAGAGAGAGACCTGCTGGGGAATAACAGATTGTGTGGACCAATCATAAATGGTCATTGGAAGGAGATTCAGATGGGGTGTGGCAGGGGACAGAGCAGCCTCCTTACGTGTTAGACACAGTACTTACTATGTTGTGTCATAAAACAAATGCAGTGAACATGAACTATCTGATTTTAATCTGATCTTTCATGCTGCAGAATTCAAGAGGATTTCCTTTTAAAGTGGGAAGTCTTGTGTGTAGCTAATCCCTTAGAATCTTCCTTCTGTAGCTGATTCCAGAAATGTGCATGCCAGGATGTCTACTTGCTTGATCAGTAAACATATTTCCATCTTCCAACATGTGTGCTTTTGTAAAAGAGTACACTACTTATCATACTTAATTTTGATTACACTGGATGTTAAAGGGTAATAGTAAACACGTCTCTAATCTAGGCAGCTACTAAAGCTACATAGAGGTGCTCAGCTGCAGCCACACCATTTCAGGTTGAAACCAACAGCCACATTCACTATGTTGAGCATGAAATAAGCTGTTCAGAGAGGAAGAAATGCAGTGGGGGTAAAGTGGTACTCCACCACTTTCTGTCTACATCCCTTCATCTTTCCTGTTGTTTTTAAGATGAAAATAAAAGCAAAAGAGCTCTCCAGCAAGAATAAGTGTGAGTACATGGCTACCAAACCACCTCCTAGAAGTTCAGCTTTTGTGTGCAACTTTTGGGTAGTTTAGAAAACATGACTTTAAACTATTTCAAGGTCCAGAAATTGGATGATCCAGGACTGTTTTGATTGTGTGATCTTCAAAACAGGGCCTCAAACATCCAATCTGCCTGTGTAGAGGGACTTTAACCATGATTTATGGTTGTTGTGTATTTACTGTTAGGGGAGAGTTGTTTGTGGATAATCCTGTCTGAGATGTGAAGACAACTTCACCACTGTGAGTATGCAGCTTGACAAGAAAACTACTATTTTTGCAGCTCCCTTTGTCATTCTGCCTAACGCAGTAAATTGCCTTGGGCAGCTGGCTCCAGCTATACCAAAAACTGCAGAATTATTTTTTTCATCAGTATTTAGCTCAAGATATAGATGTGTGTTTTAAGGTCAGCAAAGCTGCTGTGGACTGACCTCAGCCCTTCTTCAACTGCTACAGATGTCATCATTTTTCCTCTTGTGAGAAAGGATCTATAGCCTGGTTGGCAAAACTCCAGGAAGACGAGTGAGGATTTTAATGAGGATGTCCTCTGCATTTTTATATATTATTTTTTGAGAACTCGTCTTAGGTTGTATCTTACAGGTTTACTCTGATTGCACACCACTTATGTATGAGCTTAATAAGTTATCTAAGGCTGCTTCCGCACTTGGCCTTATTCTGGGATATATCTCAGGATAGGGGTCTCTTGTCCACATGCTAATACAGGTTATGGCAAGTCTCACTAGGACCTGCTGTAGTCTGCAATAACATGCAGATAAGAGACCCTGATCCTGAGATATATCCCAGAATAAGGCCAAGTGCGGAAAGGGCCATAATCAGCACCATTGTCTTCCTTTACAAAGTCCTGCTATAACTTTCTTAGTGCGACTTTGATCAGTTGACTTAGTTTCCTCTGTTACTTTTTTGGCCCTGTGGTTGGCATTTGTTTCAGAAACATCCAGCGTCCCTTCTATCATACACAGAGGCATAGGCAGCTTTTCTAGAAGTGCTAACTGTAGTTTCTCAGAACTTGCTATCACATACTCTTAATACCAGAGCTGGAGTCTTGTGTCCCCTTCTCCAGGAAGAAGCTCCCCTGAACTCAGTGAGATTTACTTGTTATAGCAGGGTCCAGCTGTGAAATCTGGCTCCTGAGGAACAGGGAAAGAAGCGAGATACTAAGAACATCATGCACTGAAAGAAAAATCAGTTGCTACAGCACCATCGAAACAGGGCAACCTGGTCAGCAAGAGGGCAAATATATGGGCTAGATGTATCTGCCTCCTGATCCAGCAGCTGTTAGACCCACTTAACCGTAAGGGCTGGATAAACAACTTCGATAGTTCCTTGACAGCTGGGATGGCATGGTTGCCAGTTGCTTTGGTTGCACTGTGCTCTATTTTCAGTCTCTCACCAGCAAGGCCAGTGGGGGACCTGCAAGATTATTCCATACGATGCAAAAGGACAAGGTTTTTGTCGAAGGCTCCCTACTTTCTCACCAGCTCCTTCTTCTGGATGAAGCCCATATCCAAGCCCTAACTGCTCTTTTGAGCTGATGATGAAAAAGTAGAAATTCACATCATATGATCTGAGTAGCTCATGGACTAGAAAAGGAAAAAAATGATTATGTCTTTCAGAATTGAGGCAATACAATATATAAAGAATATGGATAGGACCAGAGTGATTCCTGTCACGATGGCAAGCACGTGGCCATCCACTCACCAGTGGCTCAAGTACACTTAAAGGTACCTACCATCAATAACAAAAAGTTGCTTAGAAGTGACCAGAAAAATGCCTAGGTAGCTAATCAGGAGTTAGACATGGCATTATTGTACTTAACAAGAGGATGGAGGAGCTTTTTCCACTGCCAGGAAATAAAGGATGGCTTACTATAAAGAGATACTCTGAAGTGATCAAGTCACTAAGTACAAGGGGATGAGGTTAATGAGTGCTGATGTGTAAAAATAGACTTCTGGACACATTCTTAGATGTCTGAATCAGTGCCCTAGTTTTTCATAGCTGTCCACAGAGCAAGTACCCAGCAATCTTCACTGCTTTGATAGCAACTTCTGGGCTTTGCTACTGTTGGAGGAAATGGAAGACAAGTATTTGGAAGCCTATGATTTTTAGGAGTGCCTGGCTCCTGATTTCTCTCCATTTTTGGATTAAAATGAGTGAGTTGAGTCTACATTTCCTGTTTAGAGAAGAAGGGGAGATAAGTTCAAGCACACAGACGCTTGCTCTGATGGTGTCAAGGACCCTGCTGTCTAAGTCCTGGGAGCTGTTAGAATAGCTGATTATATAATTCATCATATTTTTAAAAAAATCTTACAGAGGAATGTCTTATGGAGAAAAGCAACTTTGAGTCGATCTTATTAAAATACTTCCCAGTATTAACTACAATGAAGCTAGAGATCCAGAATGAATCAAAACCAAGATGTTGTGAATGATCACCTCTATGAATGCTACAAGAGGAGCCATTGTACATTGGTATGATTTGTTCTTGAAAATGTGCTTTGCAATATCACAAACTTGCAAGCAGCTGTCCTCACTAAAGTTACATTGCCAAACAGTCCCCCAGTTCTTTTCTCTTACCAAAACACCTCCTGGGTGCTGTCCAGTTTATTACCTCCTGCCCATAAGAGTTGCAGGGATGGCTGAAAAAGCATCTGAACTAAGCAAGAGGCTTACTGTCTCTGATTTAAGCATGGCCTCTACCAGAAGCATTGAAACTATGGTGCCATTGTGGTACTGTGAGACTTCCATAAGCCGCATGGGTTCCATGTGTCTACACCCTTGTGATGGTGTGGGTGTGCATGTTCTCACATTCATTCTGACATAAGCTCTTATTAGAATACTGCCTCCACCACTGCTGAAAGTGTGGGCTTACCTTTGACTCATTCTTCAAGGTAGATACAGGAAATGGCCAAAGAAGTTAGGCATTTCCTCTGATCAGGAAAACATTCCTGCCTGGAAACATTGAAGCCGGGGGTTGAGGGTTCCTCAGTTATGATGTTTGCACAGCCAGGAGGGTGGCAGGCTGCAACCTGCGCATGGACAATTTACTAGTGTAAGTGGTCTTTTCAGCTTCCTTCCCAGCAGGATTCTTCACTGTGCAGATCCTCATTTATTTATTTATTTATTTATTTATTTATTTATTTATTTATTTATTTATTTATTTATTTATTTATTTACATTTCTATCCCGCCCATACCCGAAGGTCTCTGGGCGGGTTACAACAGGTAAAAATAAATTAAAACAAGATACAAAATGAGAGCAATACAGATTAAAATGAAATACAAATAAAACAGGATGCACTTAAAAACATCTTAAGATTCAACAAATTTAAAACCGTGCACTCCGTAGTGCATTAAAATGATGCCATTACAGCTGGGGAGGGAAAACAAATCCTTAACCAAAGGCCAAGGTAAACAGGTGTGTCTTTAAGGCCCTCCTAAATAAATATAAGGAGGGAGCATGGCGCACCTCGAGGGGGAGGCCATTCCACAATCCTTTGGTGTGTCACAATGATTCTGAAGGCCTCATCTAAATAAGGCTTTGGGCATTTGTGAACTTATCTTCCACTGCTTTAAATTTCTGTGAAAAGCAACTGTTTAGGAGACTTGTTGACATCACAATCTGAGCAGATTTTGTATTATTTTTGTCCTCCCCTCTCTATTTAAAGGTCTGAGGCCACTCCATCATTGCCAGAATTACTCAGCTTCTACAGCGAATTTCTGCCCTACCCAAATTATTGCTACTTGCAGGGGTGGGGATAGGGTGTGGTTGGCTCAAATTCATCATAAGCCAGCAAAAGCAGAAGCTATGCAAACAATAGGTTCCTGGTGGTGGCGCAGCAGAGGAGAACTGCTTTCTATGCACAGTTCTATACCAAGTATGTCCAGATGCCAGCAAAGCTACCCCAAACAGCTATTGAACTTTTGGTGGCACCAGCAGCTACGAGCCAGAATAGCTGCAGGTTGGGTAGGTCACTTGCCTTAGCAAGAATGGATGCCTAGGTATCATGTCCAGGATGGAGAAAAAAGCCTCTAAAAGCCATGGTTGTGCGTACGCTTAGGACATTTCTAGTTCAGCTTCAAAACATGCACACCTTAGAAACTTGTCATGAGTTGCCCCATCACCAGGCTGCATTTCACCCATGAGAGCATGCAGCCCTAGCCTTTAGACTTTCACTGATTAATTGGCTTACTTTTAAATTTGCTTTTAAAGACAGTCTTTAGGCCATACATGAGAAACATTTGCTCCAGGGCCGTTCCTAACCTGTCCCTAATTGTTTCAAGTAGTAAACTCATGACAACCTTGGTCAATTTCAATATTTAATATCTCAGTGGTATAAGAAAATTCCTGAGCTATAGTCTGGATGGAAGTGGCAGGGAAGGAGAGACTAAGGTTGCGATCATACTGATCATGTCACACCATTTTAAAAATAAATGCATCATTCATTCATTCATTCTTTATTTTTATTTCTATCCTGCCCTATAACTGAAGGTCTCATTAAAAGCCTTCTACCTTGCTGCTTCTCTTCCTGGTTGGTTGTGCACTGTCTTCCCTCCTTGGCTTGCCTGCCTCTCATTTGCTGCTGGAAGCCAATTTTTTCAGGGCCCTGCTTGGACAGCACCCATAGAAGGCAGAGATTGGCTCAGGAGCCTCTATAGCTTCTGTTCTATCCAACCCAAATTGTGTGAAACACTCCTTTCATTTCTGCAAAAGGGAAAAATAAATTTGCTCCAGGGCTCCCTAACCATGGGCCTGTCTGCACTTGGCTTTATTCTGGAATATATCCTGGAAGAGGGGGCTGTTCTCCACATGTTAGTGCAGGCTATAGGATGTCTCAAGTGAGGCCTCCCAGGGTCTGCATTAACAGGAGACCCCTATCATGAGATATATTCCAGAATACAGCCAAGTGTGAACAGGCCCCAGGTCTGTGAACATGCCCAAAGAAAAAGGCAAGAGACAAATATTCCCAAATTCTTGGTAAGAAAATTCATTGTATCAATACAAACAACTGGAGGTGAGTACTTTTATCTTTATTACACTGAAAAATAGATGTTACAGAATAACTGAAGCAAAACTCAAGCTATTGATAAGAAGGTAAGGAAATAATAGGCTCTGTCCTTAAGCCCTGTGCTTTTCAACACCACGCATGACCTAGAAAGAGTGGAAGAGATGATCGTCAGATTGTGAATGACATCAAGCTAGAGTAGGTGTTTGCACAAGCAAGTTTGTTATGCTGTTTGCATCATAGAAATGTATTGAAGAGGGGCAGGTTTGCAAGATCTGACATTTTGCAAGTCAGGCCCCCTATGAAAGTCAGGGGAAGACGAAGGGGAGAGGAATGCTTACCAGAATGAGAGATAACACTCACCTGCCTCTCTTGCCTTCCTCCACCTTTATGCTTCCAGACTTTACTGTCAGGAGGGATGGGCCTTTGTACATCATTGGACTGACATCAGGGTGATCCTCCCTTTGCCAGAACTTTGTGTAATCCTTGCCAAACCTGAATGGGATGGAAAAATGGGTCCAGGTCGTGTTACACTGTCAGTTGTGCACGCATGATTGAAGTGAAGCCATGTGGCATTTTACATTTGCAAATATGGCTTTTTAATGTATCACTTTGTGTTGTCAAAAATCATCAAACAGATGTCCGAACTGGTGCAGAATAGTGTGAAATCTGGCATTCTCCCCATCTATGCCAACCTACCACAATGGAGAAAAGAAAGATATCCGGCACACTGACTCATATAAGCTACAGATCATGGGTCGGTATGCCTGTCAATTAAAAAGGCCATCTGATCAGGTCCTGTTGGAAAAAAACTTGAACTCCAGTGAAATCTCACATTCCATCTCATTAAATGGAACAGTCCATCAGATGGAACAAACCATCTGATAGGCGATTGCTTCAGGCCCTTTGGCCATGGTCCAGTCTCTTACACATGCAAAGCTTCCACTGAAATTAGTACCAGATAACCTTGTGCAACTATGGGTGTTTTTCCACTGAGCTCCTTTGATCTGTATCTAAGGAATGGGTACTTCCCTTAATCCGGATCTAGTAGATCCGGATTAAGGGAAGTACCCAGTGTGTTTCCATGGGCGGTCTAGCACCGAATAGTACCCACAATGGGTCTGCGTGTCACCCCAGGTGTTTTGGGGGACAGGAGGTACAATTTCCGAAGTTGCCTTTGGAGATTAGCAAAGGCTCTGGAGTCCTCCCAGGATGCCTTCAGAGATTAGCAAAGGCTCCACAGAAAAACCCAATGCTACTGTCAAGCACTCCAGAGGATCTTTGAAGTTAGCGGCAGATCTGGAGCCTTTGACAGCTAATCACAGCCTTTGCTAATCTCCGAGGGCAACTTCCAAGGCAACTTTGGAGGGACTTTGAAGTTTTGATTTTGGGGCACCCCCCATGAGTGCCCCCTTCCCCAAGCCTCCTCTAGACCCCATTGCCCAATTGCAGTGGAAACAGGCTTCCTGTAATCCAGATTTTATGGCTGAAGACCCCATTGTAGACCCCTTTAATGGGGTCTACTCAAAATCCGGATTATAGGTTCCAAAGGACCCATATGATCCGGATTTCCCTAGCGTAGTGGGAACAGATTGTCTCTAATGGGGTCTGTAGTGGAAATGGGGTCATCTGGCTCTCAGCCGAATGGGTCCTTACTGGGTGCTTCAATGGATACTTAGTGCTAGTGGAAAAAACACCCTTTATGCTGGATCACACCCATTAATGCAAACTGTTCTGTTACTAGGGATAATGGATCTATGCACAGTTTGGAGCTACCTGTTGGTCTTGCCTTCTAGATTTCCAGTGTGATCCAGCTAAAAGTGTTATGCTTATCTTCCATAGTTAATCAGAACAACATGGTTGCAGTGTTTACTATCTGAGATGTCAAGGAAGAAAGAAGGGTAACTGTCATATCAGCTGTTCTTCTTGATTAGATCCTTCATAGATTTGTCCCATTATCTAAAAGCCACCACCCTTCAGTTGTTAAACCATCAGGATGTGACCCACCCACCCGCCTTCTTTGTGGTAAGTGGTTCAGGCACTGCTTAGCATAATTCTGGGGCTTTGCATCATTCAGTAAAGGATGTTGCAAGGGAATGGAGCTGGGGCTTTGCAACCCAGAGCTATTGATACAGACATGCCTTTTGTATACTTCCAGTATAAGGTCTCATCAAGAGCAGAGTGTGCCAGTACTTGTGGAGGAGGCCACTGGGATGCAGAACCCCACCCTGTCAGGAGTAATAGAACAAAGCCACAAGAATGGGCAAAAAATGCCTCCTAGTTGAAACACCCTAAGTATTAAGATGGGGCAGGGAGGCCCTCCATGGAGTTCCCATCACCCTCAGAGGTTCAGGGTTGAAGTACATCAGGATCCAGCATTATAGAGTTTTTGCTGCCTGATAACAATGCCTTTGGTACTTCACCAGGCCTCTGATATTTAAGCTGCCTCCTAATATTGTCCCGCTTTCGGGTGGGAGTAGAGATTATGTTTTAATTATTCATTGAACATTTTTATTTCTTTTTAACATCTGGGTATCCCATTCTGGGACCGCTGAGTGACAGAACGGAAATAAATATGTTGAAATAAATAAAAATAAATCCACACTGTGTAAAAAGAACAGGCCAATCGCTACCAAGCAAAAAGGCACAGTCACAGGGATGGTTGTACCACCTGTTCCAGCATATCTGAGAGGCGCAGCTTGACTCCAGTTAGTACATACCTACTCCTATAGGTGTGTCCTAAGCGACACTCATATTATGCATCTTATGTCACCACCCAGCCAACTTCTTTTATTCATGAACCCAAGCATAGTCCTGAACTCCTGTTCCAGGTAGTCAAGTCTGCTCCTCGACAGAAGAAATTCTGTAGCCGCCCTGCCTGAGAGTGTCCCAGAGCCATGCCAGGGGCAGACTGCTACATAAAAAAAATATAAGAGGAGCCCTGCTGGATCAGGCCATATCCCATCTAGTCCAGCATCTTGTCTCACACAGTGGCCCACCAATTGCTTCTGGACATTCTCAAGTAGAAGACAAAAGCAGAACTTTCACCTGCTCCCAAATCCCTGTAAATGGCTTTTGGAGGCTTACAGTATATGTAGCATTTTGGGGGATGTTGTGCTGTGTGGCAGGTTTCTTCTCAGAACCTAAGTTTTTGGATACAGCTGTAATATCCATCTTCAGAAGATTTTGCTTAGGACATGACAGTCATGTAGAAACTTAGGATTCTTCCGCACAGGGGCAAATAAAACAGGATCTCCGGCATCCAGATTTATTAAAACCAGCTCCCAGGGGAACCGGTTTTAATAGCTCCGGGCGCACGGTAGATCTGGTTTTACGGGGTAGATCCGCATCTAAGAGATGCGGATCTACCCCACGCCCGTGCCTCCGCACACGTGGCGCTGATCCGGATTGGAGGCGGGTGCTGTGCGGATGCACGGCACCCGTCTCCGATCCGGGACAGAGGGCCCTCCCTCGGCTCGCCATGATTGGCTCGCCGGAGCCAAGCCTGCCAAGCCAGGGGACCTCGCCGCCGTGGCTCGCCCTCTCCCCAGAAGTGGCGGATCGCCGCTTCTGAAGCCAGGACGAGTTTCCCAAAAGCCTGCCCTAGCCAACCCTTGGGGGAGCGCGGCAGTTCCCCTGCTTACCTGTTTGGAGTCTCCCCGAAACTGAAAGCAGGCATGCAGGATGCAGGCGCACTGCATCCTGGGTGCCTGCTTTTAGTTCGGGGAGACTCCGAAGAGGTAAACAGGGGAACTGCTGTGCTCCCACCAGGGTGGGCTAGGGCGGGCTTTAGGGAAGCTCACCCTGGCTTCAGAAGCAGCGATCCACCACTTCTGGGGTGAGGGCGAGCCAAAAGTTAGGAGCCCCCCCGGCTCGCCATGCTTGGCTCCGGGCAGCCAATCATGGCGAGCCGAGGGTGGGCCATGTTTTAGCACATTTGCGCTGTGCAGCCGCATCCGAAACGGATGCGGATTCACAGCGCAAAACCACTTGAAATGTGGTGTGCAAGAAACACACATTAAGCACACATTAAGTCTGGATAGGTATGGACGCACCCACCGGAAGTGTGCTTATTTGCCCCCGCTTAATGCGGACGCTCCGGCAGCAAACCGGTTTTGCCACCGAAATCCGCATTAAAAACGGCCTCGCTGTGTGGACACCCCTTGCCGGAAGTGTCCTACTTAGCGACCCGTGTGCGGAGGCGCACATTGGAATGTGTGCTTAATAGGTGTTAAAGGGCCTGTGCGGAAGCACCCATAGCTAACAAATGTGCCACACCTCTGGGTTCCAATAACCTTGAACTATCATTCTATAGCTCTGAGATCTGTGGGAGGCTGCTTTCATGGCAGACTACAAATGGCCTAGGAATCAGCCATTTCTGACCTGATGGAAAAATAGTACGCTGTGAATTAAATAAGGTGTTTCCTGAGCTCACTACCCTCTTCACAGAGGTACTTCCTGCCTTCTCTGACCCTCTCCAGGTAACTGAAATCACAGGGCATGTGTACATGTTGGGCACAGATGCCTGTAAACATACCACTTCAGGGTGTCAAAATGTGTAGAGGTCCTACTGTTAGCCGGAGGAGACACCTTTCAGTAGCCTTATGGCTGGAAACATAGTTTCAACCCATTCTGATTTCCACTCTGCAGGTGACTCTCACCCTTGTGAAGATGACTCCTGCCAGCCATTCCTGGAAGTGGGCACTTTGGCACTTAGCATGTTCAGAAATCAAACCTCAGTCCGGAATGCCAAGGAGACTGAGAGCAATTATCATTTCATCAGCTGTCTTCTTCAGAAAGAAAAGTTTCCTGGTTAGAAATCTTTCCTCGTGGGTTTTGAATTCTTGATCATTTTATATATGTAAAAATAATCTAGGCTACTGCATGTGGAGAGAGAGCTGGAAAGCACACAAAGCTTCTACAGAAAGTGGTGCTAGCTTTTTCTGCCCCTTGGTTGAATTGCAGAGCAATGCCAATGGATTTGTTCCCATTGGTTCAAGTGAATATAAGTACAGGTGTTCCGCATGCTTTTCCCATGCAGTTTATGTTCCAGTGTTCAAGCAATTTGGATGGAACAGCTGTCAAGCAAGGAAAACAAGGCCACCCTTGTGCAGTAACTCCAAAACTGACTGAGAGGTACAGGGGATGAGATGCTGAAGTGAAGTGGGATGTTAAATATCTGATACTTAGAAACTTTGATTCTCATCTCATGGCACAGTTGGTTGAGTCCTGGACTAGCTATCAGCTAATGCAAATTGTCCTAGCTCAGTTGATTTATTTATCTGTAAATGCCTATCTAATTGGAGAACAGATGTTTCCATCCACCCTCATATTTGTGTCTGTGAGCATTTTTCCAAACATCTGTTTGACCACACAGATGTTCAGAGAATGTCCATGTTCACATACACAACCTCACGCTACGTGAAGATCTAAATGGAATAGGATATGAACATTTATTTCCATGCAAATCTACATAAAGCAGAAACAATTGCTCATTTATTATTCCCAAATGTCAAACGGGTGAGAAAAAATATGATGCCAAACTTGTGAGGTCTCTGCAATATCTTTTCAACCTACGAAAAGCATGTATAGTATTTACATTAACACTGAACAAAGGGTGTTTTTCCACTGTCACTAAAAGTACCCATTAAGTACCCATTAATGGGTACTTAATGGGTACTTCTAGTGACAGTGGAAAAACACCCAAAGACTTATTCAAGGAAATAATGAGATAACCTGCGTATAGTAACTTCAGTAGGGTGAATTACTGATCACATACAAACTGTAGGACAAATTAAACTTTCCTTGTTAATCTAGATCATTTGTTTCTATTTGTTTGGCATGTTCTTTTTCCTCTGGTTTTCAAGCTACTTTGTATTTTGTTTTCCAATCAGTGACCCAGTTTAGGAGGCAGAGAATGGTGTGATCTTCTTAAGAACATAAGAACCGGATAAGACCAGTGGCCCATCCAGTGGCAACTATTTGCATATGGAAGCCTAAAAGCGGTAAATGAGCACATACTTTACCCTGCTTATAGCCTTCTAGCATTGAGTGACATGGGCATATTGCTTCCCATATCAGAGGAAGTCATGAGTAGTCATTGATCCCTCTGTCTGAACACAAACTAGTCCAAACCCATTCTGAAGCCTTCCAAATCCACAGCTCATGGTGAATTCTGAAGTTTAAGTATATCCTGCATGAAATGTATTTCCTTTCATAGTTCTGACTTTTCCAATATGCAGATTCATGGAATGATAACCCACTCTGGAGAGGGAAAAGTTCTTATCCACTCTGCCCAGATCACGAGCAGATTTGCACCTTCACTCCCCTGGGAAATTGTCCCAGAGAAGTGAAGATGGGGGATAGGTGGGATGTCTGCACTTTGCAATGCCTGGTCTATCCCAAACTTACCTGGCACTTCCAAACTTGCTGCAGTTTGGAAGAGATGTAAATGGGTATTTGCCTGTTTATAATAGCTGATGGCTACTATATCAGTGGGGCATTATATAGTAGTGGATGGAAACAGCTCTGCACAGTGTGTATGTCCCATGCTGCGTAACACCCAGACTTCTCCTTTTTGCCAAGTGCAAAAAGGCCCCATGTTGCCTCTTACTTGCCACTTTTCTAACTAGAGACCACAAGCCATCTCAGTCCTTCTTCATGGTGGAGAGAAAATGGCATGTGATTTTTTTTGCATCCCCCTTTATTGGTAAATAAATGCATGGACAAACTGAGTGGAAGAAAGACTTTTAATATTGTTAAATATTCAGTAAGCAGCAGAATACACTGCTTCCTTTAGGGAATTTAGTGTTGCCAGCCACTATTGACATCCTTAAAGGCATATGCTCTGACAGGATTACTACCACACATATTTAATTTTTTCTTTTAAAAATCTGTAATTTGAATACTCTTGTGCTCATTACAATTTTCCTATTATATTTTTATAGACTAGCTTTACAATTATTTGCTAAGTCCTTGAACCTAAACAGGAGGGGTTAAGCCTTGGCACTTGGAAAGTTAAGTCTCACCAAGCAAAAAGCAGCAATCATTCAAACAAATCGTCACTCACCCAGTGCCAAAACTACATAACTGTATGTTGCTGAAAGTTGAGGGGCAGCATCGTAATGGAATGAGCTCATTTAATTCTGAGAATTGCTCTGAGGTGAAATAGGTTGGTTTAATGAACAGCTTGAGGCAGAATGCAATTGACTGGGGTAGAGTCACAGGGATAAAGAAAAGGAAGAATTTTTGAGGCTGAAATACAAATTTGACAATCTTTATTAAACCAGAACAAAAAATAAAACAGTATTTTAAAACAGTAAAGAAATGGACTTAAATAGTTGGTGATATGCTTTTAAAATAGGCAACAGAATGTAATAGGCAATAGAATATAATAAAGGTTATAAATCTTTTATTTCCCAAATTCTGGTTTGTTCCATGATGTAATATTGCCAATTTTATGCTGAGATTATATTTTTTCTAAACGCTATTTTTAGATCTATTCTCCTTCAAAAAATTCTCACTGATTTGGAACATGAATATAATATTCTCTTTCTTTGCAGCCTCTCCGACAGTCTTTAATTATATTAGCTAACTTGATTGGCGTTAAATGTCATCTTCAGCCGCATCTCTTTTCTTTTGAGGTTTTCTGTCCATTTTACAGGTTCTTCAGCAGTCTTAACCCATTCGCTATCATCTATTATTCTGGCCATATCTGTTTCCTAACAGTTTTTGTATTCATTAGTGAATTGTTCAGTATTCTGTTTCGGTAACTCATATAGTTTAGATATTAGCCCTTTAGGGTTTATGCCAATGATGGTGAACCTTTTGAGCTCGGTGTGTCGAAATCTGCCAGAAAACCTAGCTTAACTTGGGTGCTGTGTCACATCTAAAAATATTCATAATTTTGTGATATTTGTAGCTTTAGTAAAAAAGTTATATTTTTGATATATGCATTTTATTAAAAGCAAAAACAAATAATTCTTTACATTAGTGACTTTTGTTGCTGAATTTCGTGTGCTAAATCTTCAATTGAAAGTTGGTATTTCGTACACTTCAAGAACAAGCAAGCACTACACGCCCAGGTGCCAGGGTGACCAGGTGTGTCACCCAAAAGGGCTTGGAGTGTCACCTGTGGCAAGCGTGTCATAGGTTGGCCATCACTGGTTTATGCCATACTTAGTAATTTTTCAAATTCAGTTAGATTTTGGATTACTGTGTCTTTGTTTTATTTAGGAAAACTAGGCGTTGCAAAATTAAACCAATCGTTTCTGGGTAAGTGTTGTAAACTTCTCATTTGTTCTGTCTTTTTTAAAAATATGGATGTAGCCATAAAGTCAACCGGAGGCCAGCCAAGACTGGGTGGTACCCAACGCCCATCACCTTCCTACCTAGCCTGACCCTCTCTCCCCATATAGGTTCCCTGGACGCTCAGGGCAACGTTACAACCTCCGGCTTCCTACGCGCCGCCGCTTCCGAAGTCGATCAAGAGTCGTCTCAGGCGCGCCGTGAAGAGAAGGCGACGCGACGGTCTCCGAAGAGTCTCCTTGCCCTCCGTCGCAGGTCAATCCTCCGCGCTCGCCCTCGCCGAGGTGTCCGGATAAAAGCTTCGCCGGCTTCAGCTCAGTTCAAAACCCAGATCAAACGCGCTTCACTCCACCCAACTCGCCGTCGGCGCATGCGCCTCGCCTTTGGAAACGGGCGATTTAAAAGGCAGCAGAGGGAGCCAGGAGCCGCGACAGAGCCCGATCCACGCCGATTCGGGCGCGCGGAGTGGCGCTCGGCGAGGAGACGGACAGCGTCGGCGGCGCCCCTTTTCCAGGTACTTCAGCAGCACGTGCGCCTGCGTGACCGCCCGCCCGCCGCCGCCGCCGCTGCTGCTTCCCGAGCCCCTTTGCCCGCTTCCTTTCTTCCCTAAAGATGCGAGATTTCTTGAGCTGACTCTCTGCTGCTTCCCGGCCCGGCGCGGAGGAAGGACTCCGCTTGCCAACGCTTCGCAGAGCGCTGGGGCGCCCTTCGGGGGAGAGAGTGCAGCTCCTCTCCGCGTCTGAACGGGGGCCAGGCAGGCGGCGGCGGCGGCTGCTCCGGGACGTCCCACCCAGGTTGTCCTGCTGGACTCGGGGCTGGGCGCGCGGGGCCGCCGCCGCTGCTGGGAAGCTCCGGAGGCGCGTGTCTGCCTGGGCTCCCCAGCAGCAGCAGCAGCAGCAGCAGCAGCGAGCGAAGCCTCGTCGCCCGCCGAGAGTCGGCCGGGCAAATAATACGTGGGAAATGGCAGCCCCGACGACAAAGCCCTTTGGCTCGCGCCTGTGCGCTCCTACGCGCCTCTCTTGGAAAATGTTAGGTTTTCGCCTCCGGAAAGTTGGGAGGTGGGCGGGGGAGGAGGTCTGAGTCATCTGTTGAACCGTCGCTGTTTATTTTGGTCGAACTCTCGGCAGCCTTCGCCGACGACCGACCTCGAGGCCAGTCCGAGGCCGGAGCCGCCTTGAACTTGGGACGCGTCGCGCGGAACGGGGCTTCCTTCTGCGGGGCGGGGGGAGATGGCGCGGGTGACCTACCTCCGCCTTGGCCCACCTTGGTTAGGGAGGGGACTCTTCATCTGGAATAGCGGGTTCGATGCTGCGCTCGTCCACGAAGCCAGCTGGGTGACCTTGGGCGAGTCACAGCTCTCTTCTGAGCTCTCGCAGCCCCACCTAACTCACAGGGTGTCTCTTGTGAGAAGAACAGAAGCTTTGTCAGCCGCTTTGAGTTCCCTTAAGGGTGAAAAAAGCGGAGTAGAAGAGCCAACTTTTCTTCTTTCACCTCTTAATAAGTGCTTAATAAGTGTGAGTTGATCAGCCACCACTCCGCGCCCGCCCTTAAGCGGCTCTCGGCGAAGGGATTTTAATCTTCCCGCGCCGAACTTTTTTCCCTTTCGTTTCTTCGGACTTCTATATGACTTATCTAGCAGAGGAGGCTGAAGTGCCGATGCCTGGCGGTTGCCGCCACATAGATTCCGGTCTGGCACTGTAAAGGGTAAACACGACCCTTATAAGACACCGTAAAGCTTCAGGAAGAGCTACAGATCCTTCGTTTACTGTTTGCATTGCAGGTAGTCACGCAGTGGCGACTTTCTTTGGGGTGTTACAAAATGGAATAAAATAAACGATGCAAACAATAAAATGCAATGAAATCGAAAAATAGGTTAAAACAGATGTTAATTTTTTTAAAAAAAGCCATCAGACTAGAATTTCTTAAAATGCTTGAGTTCCCAAAAGGTACACTACTTAAATTTATGTAAGAGTGGTGACTGGTGGAGCTTTGCAGGAAGGCAGTTCGGGCGTTTAGGTGCCACTACTGAGAAGCCCTGCCTTCCCTTGGGCCAGCTGTCTTTATTTTGGGGGCCACACTGAACAAGGCTTCTGTGGCAGATCTTGCACCAAGGTGCTTTTTTAGACAATTTAGTTCAGAGTAACTTAGTCTTTAGAAATCAAAACCGGCCCTGTAACTCTGGTCCAGGAGCTTATGAGTTTGCCAAAGCACAGGTATCATGTGCTCCAAATGTCCAGTTTGCCTGGCTAGTTCTGTCAGGCTTCTTTTCTTCTTTTTCTTCCTGCACAATTTTGGTGATCTTGTTAAAGTTTCTGGAAGCAACGTATTTAGCAAAAAATAACAAAAGTTTGGTAATCTAACATTGGAGTTTGGGGGGATAAGGTTAAGTGCTAAATGGAAATGGATATTTATTTTTCACACTGGATTTCCAGGGCACCTTTTAACTCCAGGAGCTGCTCAGAGATAACCCAGTGGTAAGCAACTACCTAGAAAGAAGAGGGTCACACTTCAAGATGCTAACAGCAAACCACTAATTAATCTGCCAAGAAAATTGTATGGTTGTGTCCACTTAGTCAGCAGGAGTTGCCATGGGCATTAAGGTGCGGGTAAAAGTCAGATGTCCAAAGATGCCAGATGCTGATCTTGGTTTTGTGTGTAACTAAAATAATGTTGTTCACTGATTTTGAGCTTTGTAGTCCCATGGAAGCTTTTTTATTTGACTGCTGTGGAACACCTGTGAAGCTGTGTGTGTATCTAGTTGCGATATACACAGAGTACCTTAGTTAAACAGTTATTTAGGGAATGGAACTTCAAGGGAGTCAATACAGATTAGATATTAGGAAAAACTTCCTGACAGTGAGAGTGATCAGTCAGTGGAATAGGCTGCCAAGGGATGTAGTGAGCTCTCCTTCACTGGAGGTCTTCAAGCAGAGGCTGGACCTACATCTGCCTGGGATGGTTTAGGTAATCCTGCACTGGGCAGGGGCTGGACTCAATGGCCCTCGAGGTCCCTTCCAACTCTAAGATTCTATGAAGCGGACAGGTGTAGAAATGGCTAATGCCTCTGTATCATCTCCTGATGCCTCTAAAGGCCATTTGTAGGGATTGAAGAGCAGGTGAAAGTATTGTCTCTGTCTTCTGATGACAAAGCAATCAGTGGGCCTCTAGGTGAGACAGGATGCTGGAGTAAATGGGCTGTGGCACAATCCAGCAGAGCTCCTCTTATGTTCTTTTGACTCTTGAAACAGTCTGAATACAGCACATGCTGATCTGATTTTTCACAAAACCAGTGTTCTTGTGTTGCATCCTGACATCAAAAGCATTTTTATCTTCCCTTTGTAACCTCCACTTAACTCCCTTTTTAGTTCAAAAAAGTATGTAACAGTCAATTCTGCAATATGAAAAATAAAACCAAATTATCAGAACAGTTTATAAATGCAAACTGGCCTCGGACAGATGGATGCTTCCCAATTTTCCTTTCTGGAACACAGAACTCTAGTGAGGATTTCATCATGTTCATAGCACAGATTGTGTAATTTTTCCTGCTGATAAGACATTTTGTTTAATTGTAAATCATGCTATCTACTCTGTCTTCATGTAAGTGTTCCGTTCCCATTGGCAATGAAAAAAAACTGTTCTCTAGCATTTTTGGCATAGCATTGTTGTTGACTCTGGAGAATAATTTATGTTTTTCTTTATATATATATATATATATATATATATATACTGGACTAAGTCCTAGTGTTCAAGTAGTCTTTAAGCTTTTGTCAACCCTGCCTTCAAAATGTGCCTATATAAATCAAGTTTGCACACTCTTGTATCAGCAGAAGCTAATCCAATAAAAGCATTTGCTTTAATTTTCTTACTTTTCTAGCTTTTGGGAGCCTGAATAATGCATTCTAAGTAGCACTAAGCCCCTATGACAGGGGAGGATATAACTCCAGTGTTTTACTTAGGATTATCTGAGATATGGTGCACCTGCTAATGCAAGCATATAGAGGCATTTTAGTGCAACAGTTAAGGAGAGTGCAAATATTTGAGTAATGTGTAGGCCTGTGCGCTTCCAAATCTGTTCAGCTCACATCCAGTGTGTTCATTTTATATCTAAAATTTTTATAAAATTGTTTTATTTGCACAACTTTAGTGTGTGCTCACATCTCTTATACTTGACCAGCAAATGTTCCTGGGAATATTTATAGTCTGCATAATAACTATAGTTCCCTATATAAGAACGTAAGAGGAGCCCTGTTGGATCAAACCACAGCCCATCTAGTCCAGCACCCTGTCTTACACAGTGGGATACCAATTGCTTCTGGGCATCCTCAAGCAGAAGACAAAGGCAAAACCTTCACCTGCTTTCATTTCCCTGCAAGTGGCCTTTAGAGTATCAGTTGGTCTGTTAACTGTTAACATACGAGAAGCAGTGGTCTTCTCAGTGTGTGCAGATCCGGATCTCGCTTTCTGCTTCATAGCCTCCATTTCCCCCTTTCTAGTGACTGATTAGTCTGACCCTCATTTACTTTTAGTCTCACCCTTTGCCAGATTGATAAATTGGTGCTACTTCAGATTTTGCTTTTGCGGTAAAGTACTGCATGGGTGCCTACTTTTTTAAATGCTGCTCCTTAAGCTGTTGATTTGGAATGTGAAAGCCTTTGACTGCAGATGGTTTCATTTGGCTTGCTTATCAGCACAGCATTTAAATGCATTTATCACACAGGACACTTATCCTAATTCAAAACAGTTCTTGGGAACATTTCAGTCCCCTAGGGGTGTCTGAGGTTTTCTCAGTGACTGCCTCTATTGTAGATACAGGGCGTGTGGAGATGTGGACATGGAGGTCATCTTCAATACTAGGGAGAATTGCATTTAGTGTGACTCTTGAGCTCTGGAGTCATCCAGAGGTGGGGACGGGGTGCACTGACCTCAGAATGGGAATTTTTCTGACAGTGCCTGCCCTTTTTGCTAAATCGAGGGAGCAGCATGGTTTCCTGCCCTGGAGTGCTGAAAAATCAGCCTCCTAAATCAGTTGACGGTCAGTGACAACTCCAGCCCAAGGTGCCTGGAGGAGGGAGATGCCTGAACACAGTCACACTCTCCTGTCAAGAAGAAACTATTTGAAAATAAAGAAAAAACACAGAGATGGATTTTCAAAGAAACTATCAGCTCCTGAGAAGGGATATACGGGCCTTTTTGTACTTTGGCTTTCCTGAGAAAACATCCCGGGGAACTGACATTGTGGAATGGTTTGGGTGCTGCCACTCTGGGATGCCTAAAGCGTTCTGAACTTAGCTGGTGCTTAAGTACACATTGGCTAATTGTGAATTGCCTCCATTAATGAGGCAATCGCAGAGCTGTGGCAACAGCTGTGGAAAAGAACTCTTAATCACAGCATCCATAGGTTGCCAGGGGTTGGTGTTTTTCACTGCCCAAAGGCCTCCCTTATTCTGTAATAGGGGACTGTGGGCATTCTGCACAGGGCCTGCGGGTCCAGTCCAGCCCCAGTAGCATGCAGTCTATGGGTGGAACTGCAGAAGGCATTAATTTGGGCCTATCCTGCTGTTTGCTCTATGTGGATGGAGCATGCTAAGAGGGAAGGAGAGCTTCCTTATCCTGCCTGTATGGAAAGTTTTTTTCTCTTATCCGACAGCTGTGGAAAGGGACCTTTAACCACAGCATCTTACATAGTCAGCTTTAAAAAAAAAACAAAAAAAACCTATAGTTTTTATTCCTCTTCCACATTGTTCTGAAACCTGGCAGACAAGGACACAGGAGCTCATTTAGCAGTCAACACTATAAACTGGCAATCTTGTTGAGAACTAAATACATCAACAGATTTGTGGGGAGCCAGAAACTCTGGTGGCCGACAAAGCGATGGCTGAACTGTGATTGCGGGGGGGGGGGG
>MTQE01001134.1:71651846-71675256 GCA_014337955.1 Aspidoscelis marmoratus | reverse complement strand
GGGGGGGGGGGGGGGGATAGCAACAGCCTATTGGAAGGAAATTCTGGTGCTGTGCCAGGACTCGACAGATTTTGTCACGAGAATAGCAATAGTTGTCCAAGAAGGATGGCTGCAACTGACAGATCAACTGTAAAAGGAGGGAGTGAGTAAAAAAATCATGCTGTGAATTCTTCCTGCTAGTTTTCTAGAGATGGTGGTAAGAAAAAATTGGGCCATAATCACAAAATACTATCCTCTTAGAACACCAACTCTGCTCACCAAGGATTACTTCTTGCACTTACCTGCTGGAGTGCCTCTGTCCACTCACTGGTCAGGTGTCTCTGCAGCCGCCCCAAGATTGGGGAACCTCCCCCAGAGCAATCCAGTTGTGGACTGATAAAAAGCAGTCCGTGGGATGCTCAGAAGCAGAAGAGTTGGCTTTACTGCCCTGGATTTCTCACCCATTTCAGGGGACTCAAATTGTCTGACAAAGCTTTCTATTCTTCTTCCCATAACAGAACACCCTGTGAGGTAGGTGGGGCTGTGAGAGCTCAGAAGAGAGCTGTGACTGGCTTCATGGGGGAGGGAGGAATCAAACCCAGTATTCCCAGATTCTAGTGGTCTAGTGAGCCAGTTTGGTCTAGTCCCCAACCACTAGAAGCAGTCCGTAGCCTGTCGAGGTGTGGCATGGCAAGTGAGTGAGGCTGCACAGCTGTACGTGTGCAGTCACATGGAGCTGCCAGATTGCCATGGCAGAATCTGGCCTCTCGCCTTGACAATCTGGCTAGCCCTGAGCTGCCTGTTTTCACTTACAAGTGTATAGGGCAAATTGCTGCCTCTACACTGGACCTTTACCAGCCTGGTATAGTTTTGTTAAACAATACCAGGCCAGCAAACTGGAACCTGGTCTACGTTTCTTAAACCCGTGGGTTGTTCATCTCTAAGCACATGATTCTGACTATAAACTACCAGTTTCGGATGCAAGGAAGGACACTACCAAACAGCAGCTACTTTCTCAACCCTTACTCGATCTATGGCTGGAGTGTCACCACAACACGGATATTAAGAGAGATTTTTACAAAATACCTGCAAATCTTGCACCTGCTTGATGCAGAACATCTTCCAGTCTCCAACACTTTTGCCAGACAAAATAAAAGCAAAGTTTTTGAGCTGTGTTTCTTCTGCTCCTAGTGTTTGCCTTCTCTCATATGCAAACTGGCAAAATGTTAAAATAAATATTTTCAAATTCAAAGCAAGAACCCAATTTTATTTGAATAAGGAAAGAACAAAGATACCACAAGTCTGAAGGATCGTTTAGGACTCAGCAGTGCAGGGAAGGGTGGACAGCATGCCTTGACCTCTCCAGCACTTCCAGAGAGCTAGAAATTTAGTTCTAACATGGTTCATGGCCAAGAGGTCACAGCTTGGAAGCCCACAGGAAAAGCCTGATGGGAGAAAAGCATATGGACTTTCTGAATATGGGTCCATCTTAGATCCTGCTTCTCTATATATTTTCTCCTAAGTCGAAGGGTACTGTATGCTTAGCTTCTATGAAGGGCAGTTTAAATAAAAGTAGCTGGATTTTATTTTATTTTGCTTTTAAACATTTATTCATTGCACTCTTTTTATCAATGATTCATATGCATGTGAGTGTCTACAACTTGATTTGCTCCATCTGTGCCACTTCTAGATCTTCTTAGAGGGCCAGTCATCAGTGCTTTCCGGAAATGCAGCAGGGGTAGTTAGACCTGTTGTGGGGGGAAAGTATCTGTTTAAATCTTGGTTTAAAGTTAGCAAGTCTGAGCCCTTAGACTTGAACTGGTTTGTATGGCCCTTTCTGCTCTGGGCCTTATCCTAGGATAGAGATCTTCTGTCCAAGTGCATTTCTGTACCCACTCTGATAAAATGCACTACTTTCTTATTGTTTGATACCATCTACTTGGGACCAACTCCAGGTAACTCCATGCAGTCTTCTTAGTGATGATGATACCAGTTTGTCATTGCCACCTTCTAGGCAGATGCCTGGATCCAAAACTGCACCCCTCTACTTTCCAAGTACCATATATTCTGGGGTATAAGATGACTGAGCGTATAAGACGACACCCAACTTTTCCAGTTAAAATATAGAGTTTGGGATATACTCGCCATATAAGAAGACGACACCTGGTGTATAAGATGACCCCTGACTTTTGAGAAGATTTTCCTGGGTTAAAAAGTAATCTTATACGCCAGAATATACAGTAATTGTTTTCCACTGGTAGGTACTTCCCTAAGCCAGTGTAAATTACTCATATATGGGTGAGTACATATTTATTGCTTGAAGGAGTTTGCATAAATCTATTTAAAAGAATGTGCGATCATATAAATGGCAAAATAGGGGCATGTTGCTGAGAAATGGGAACAGCAAGAAAGAAACTGCGTGGCACCCCCTTCCTCTTCTATTTACAGACTAAATCTATTGACTGATGCTTTCTATGTCATTAGAGCTTACGGTCCCAATCACTTATTTTTGGGGATCTTTTAATACTTTGCAAAATGCTGTTTAAGGTGTCTGTCTAATTACTCAAAAGCTGTGTTCAGACATGACTAAAGGGATGCCTCATAGATAGCGTGTTGTCCTTATGTTCCCAGGCCTTCTCTAATCCACCTTTTCTAGCACAGAATGCTCATAAGAGGGACAGGGACAGGATGGTCTGTGAACAATCACACCTCAAAGGCACCTCAGAGATGCTTTTTTTGCTGTCCGATCACAGCCAAAAATAGACTGAGAATGTTTCCTCCACAAAATTGGGGGTTTGTTGATTTATTGGGGTTCTGTCCCTAATTAGCAAGCCTCTCTATCATGGTTGTCCTTCCCTTTTTCTAGTTGGTTACCTGTCAGTTCTTTCCCCCTTCTTTTGTCCTTCACTGGCCAAAGCACTGCAGTAAAAATTGTTTGTCCCACCTCCTCCGTAATTTGGCTGGGAAGAAGTTTTTAAGGTCAATCCATTTTCCTGTGTAGAATAAGAAAAAGGACTGCAAGGCAAAAGATGGGTGTGAAAGCATAACAAATTAAAGCACTCCCCAGATTAGTCATATGTGGATCTTATTAGTGTCTTGTAATATCCCTCCATATCTTTTCCAGTGTTCATTGATAGGGGAGTGGGGGCAGGCAGCTTGATAAATGCACTTGAATTTGATTTCCTTGTTTTCTCTGGATGAGTTAAGCCTTTTTTGCAGTGCCCCTTATTTCAGATTATATCCTGGAATAGGGGCCTGCCATATGCGTTCTGGTACATACTACAGCAGACCCTGTCCAGGGCCTGCTGGAATCAGCACCAGCATGTGGACAGCAGGCCCCTACACTGACATACAGTATATCCCATAATAAGCCCCAGTGTGGAAAGGACCTTATATTGTGACCTTGTTAATATCTATTCTCTAGTGATTGTGACATTCTGTTGACTTCTGAACTCCCTCCTTGCCCTCCAAAGCAATTCCAATAGAGGCCCCTGTCCATTATTCTGTAGGTGTGCGGCCAAAGCTCTGCTCTACTTTGGCAGTGGTGGGCATGGGAGAAGAGATCAAAACCATCACAGTGCTTGCCTGCATTTGTGATCTCTGTTTATGTGTTGTTGATTCCTAAGATTCTGAGAAATGGTTGGGGAAAGCAGGCAAGCCCTCTGCCCGTTGATAAGGATATGTAGGAGCATGGAAGCACAGTGCTAGTGAGTCCAGAAATGGATCCCTGCTCTTAAATGATTCCTGAAAAGAAGCAAAGGTAGGAAAAGAGCTGCAATACACATTTATACAGCTCCCTAAATTGTCCACCACTTAAATATATAAATAAAATAAAAATTTACAGAATAGTTTGCCAAAAGATGGCTTATATTAAGGCAGCTTGTCACCTTCTGCTCTGCCTGCTAATTCATCCATATGATTCCCTTAGGTTTACTTGAGTATGCCATTAGCACTGGGAGGCTTTTTGTGAATATGAGAAAACCCACTCCTTGTAGAAAGGAACATCCAGTGTAAATGATGCCACCAAAGGGACAGATCATAGAGGTACCCAAGGAGTATTCCAGGAGATCATAGAAGTACCCAAGCAGATGATACTGCTCCGTCCTCTCCTCTCCAGCCATAAGTAGTTAGGATTCAACTGGACTTATACAAGAAATACACTAGTGGATCTCTCATGTTTCTGTTTGAGTAAAATCACTGTTTACAGTTGAAGCAAAGGCTAATTCATTGGCAGTGATGGGCAGAGAGGAGCCTATACTTTCCTGCATTTAGAGCTGCTTGGATGAAGCATAACTTTACATGGGAAATATGAATATGAGCGAGCCTAGTTCAAGCTACAGTCCCCAGACAAGATCAGACAGAGTAGTGTGGACTAGCCATACCCCCTGAGGGCAATCTGATGGTGTTACATGGCCCTTTTCATCTTTTTTTGGCTCCTATGAACAACTAGGGTCCTCCCCCCCTAAAGCTATTCATCATTGTACTCTGCTCAGTCGACATTAGATGAAGGGACAGGCGGGGCTTTCCCTCCACAGCCTTATGCTGTCTGTGCTGTTTCATGGAAGGAGATCTGGACATCAGCTATCTTCAGGCGTAGCTGTACAAGCTGATTGTGTCTGGTTTGCAGGGAAAAATGACCATAGAAACATTGGTGCCTTGTATTATAATTTGTAATACTCCCATATTTTTAAAGCCTTTTCTTTTCTAGAAAACATGCTTTTCAGCAGCTTTCTGTTTGGTCCTCTATAGGGATAATTAACCAGGAAAAAAAATCTCGCTTCTATTTATGTAATTATCATAGATGAGCCCTTATCTCATTTTATTTTAATTGCACAGGTAAAAAAGTCATTTTGCAGGCATGATTCTTTGTGTTTTCATATTAATTTAATATGTTAATGCACCAATTTCCAATTAGTTCTAGTCCCTTTAAATAGCTTAAAGCAACTAGAAATTATCATAATGCTGATATAGATATTCCTCTGTTCTCTCACACACAACACAAATTTTACTTGACGTATCTTGTCTTCTTTTATGTTCTTCAAAAGTCAGTGAGCATTTGGAACTAACTAATGAGGTTAAACTGCAGGAGTAGCCAGTGTGGTGAGTTCCAAATATTATTATACTCTAGATTTCGTCCTTTCATCCCCCTTCCTTCAAGCTAGATAGAGCTGATAGGAGCTGGAGTTTGGCAACATCTAGAAAGCCACACATTGGTCCTATAAATCGTAGTTCTTGATCAAAGTAGGCAATGCCCCATCACACTTGATTGTTCAGAGTTTAATCTTCTTGCCCTTTCTGTTTTATACACCTTAAGTCCTAGTGGGTACTAGCCCGGCTTTTAGTCAGTGAACTGTATTTTGTACCCAGTATTTTTACTGCCAGAAGAGATGGCAACAGCCACCAGCCTGGACAACTTTAAGAAAGCATTAGACAAAGTCATGGAGGCCAGGTGTATCAATGGCTACTAGAATGGATGCCTAGTACTGCTACTGTTTTGGAGAGACAGGCAGAATGCTTCTAAAGGCCATCCGTAGGGAATGTGCTGCAAATTATTTTTAATTTGAAATAATTACAAAAAAGAAACAGACAAAAACAAACATTCACTGTTAAAAAGATACAACCTTATAATCCAAACAACACTCCAATCTATCCCACCCTCCCAGCAATGCAACAGATCGTTAAAGTGTTGTTAAATTTAGTATGCCACTGTCTTGTGTTAATTGCTATCTGCTACAGCCCCAAATTATAGGAATGATTTCTGTGGTGAGAGGGTCTGCTGTAATAAGGAGATTCTATAATTTTTAAAGTCTTTTAATGTACATTCTGTTTTAATCTGTTGTTTTAAGGTTGTAACCCGCCCAGAGACCGTTGGGTATGGGGCGGGATATAAATGTAAATAAATAAATAAATAAATAAATTGATGGCCATATCCTTGCCAAGTTTCTACTACTTCCTTCTCTCATCCTGTATTTTTTTCACATTTGACTATTTTCTAATAGCATCTTCCTCAATTTGAAATCAGATGTTTTCATTGGATTTTTCATGGAAAGAGATTCCCTTCATATTGAAGCAATCATTGAGACTGTTCCTCTAGATGTTGCTAATTGTCACTGGCTGTTGTCTGTGCTGATCAGAGCAAATGGAAGTTGGAACCAGGTAACATTTGGCTAGCTTGGCATTTCCTACCATGGCCCTGTGCTTCGTTCCATAGTCTTCTGTTCCGAGTTGATACCTGCATAATGCAGTTAAAAGGGCAAACTTATGCATAAATGGAGTATGTGCTTTATGAATATAGAAGTTCAGGTTGTTATAAATGATCTTTAGCCAGACATATGCTGATACTGTCGGGAAGTAATTATAATTGGGGATAGTCTGTTGCCTGGTTACTCTTCCACTTCACCTGTGTTCCCTGTGAACTTTGATCTTGTAAACATAGGCAGAGGTGGGCAAACATCTGAAGAAATTAAGCATAAAGGACTGGTGGAAGGAGAACAGGTGTTGTCGTGAAAGGCTTCATTCAGGCTTTCTGTAGATGGTGAGAGGAAAATGCAGGTTATGGTTTAGATCCTGCAACTGCCTCTTGCTGTACCTGCCAGACAGAAAAGCAAACTTGCAGAGCAAACCTGCATTCCTACCTTGTCTGGTGCTGGTTCTTGTCATGCTTTGATGGCACAAAATAACCAGAACTGTGCAAGCACTCATCCTGCACTTGCACAATGGGCATTTTCATCCAGGTATTGCCCCTGTGCTTGTGCAGTGGGTTTTCCCAACTTGAAGAATTCTGGGAGCAATCACCAAAATAAGCAATATCACTATGGGGGGAAAGTCAGGTTTTCGACAATAGCGATATCCCAGGATTTAATCTTTATATCCTGGGACTATGTTGGGGTTGCCACAGATATGTGTGGCAATCCCAATAAAGTGCCAGGATAATGCTGGATTTTAGACCCCGTCTGGATGCAGCATGAGTTCCTACCTTCATTGTAATGGTGTGTTAGTAAACAAGCGTGTTTATGTTTCACTAGTCTTGTTTGTTCTTAGCCATGCTATGTGTTAACAAAGGATTGTGGGTCCAGGTAATCTTTGCTTAATATTGTAATTGGGGTATGAGACACTGGAATGTTAAGTAAAACAAGGCTAAACAAATCATTTTTCTCAGAGGAAATGGAATGGGGTTGTGTCACAGTAACAGAGTTACTTGGAGAATAAATGATTTCCTCCAACATCAAATGAGCAGAGTAACTTTGTGTCCAATTTTTAAAAATCCTCTATTTCAGAAGATGTTAAGAGAAAATTGTTTGTATCAAGTTGTGGCAGAGAAGTTCAGTCTGCTGAAAAGGCCTGAGCCAAATATTCAGCTAAATCTGACTCTGGCTGTGACCAGACCTGAAGTTATTGAAGTTTTTCTGCCAGTTAAGTGCTCAATATTTCATCAGCACCATCCATGCAATATCATTCCCATGTCGCCCCATTGGATTGCCAGCTATTACTTTTCTTGATTCTATCCAGATTTCTTACCACAATTAAAAAAAAACACCTCTGGTAGGTAAAAATAACCAGCTTCTCATATGCTGTGAATGACTCATTTATTTCTATTTGGATGCTCTTCTCCCTGCCCCTTGGAGATTCTGTTGATAACTCTGATCATAAAAAAAAAATGATTGTTTCTCCAGCTGTAATGTGAAAGACCAGATTCAAAGCTCCTGCCAGACGACAGAATTAGCAACACAATAGAACTAAACTTCAACATTAAGGTTTCCTCAAATGTTGTTCACTGATTAAAAGCCAGACGGATTTATCAATGGCAACTAGAATGGATGCCTAGGTACATCTTTTGGGCTTGGGGGACATTTGCTGGGATTCGAGAGCAGGTGAAGGTTTGCCCTGGTCTTCTGCTTGAGATGCCCATAGGCAATTGGGGCCAATGTGTGGGCCAGGATGCTGGACTAGATGGGCTGTGGCCTGATCCAGCAGAGCTCCTCTCATGTTCTTATGTTCTGATGCATTGTATACCTAAATATAATTGCCTTGGATAACAGAAATATAGTAATAAACAAAAAAGCCGATAAGTATGCTTTTTCTCAAAATAGGACAGAATTAGAAGGATTTTAGAAGGTCCACAAGCTGGTTCTGTAAATGAGAGAATTCATGATAACAGAAAGATCATTTATCTCTTATTGGTATGAAGTAAGTGAGGTTTATACAACTTAGGTCAAGGGTTGTGTTCGTACCTAAGTTTTAATCCAGTTCCAGTCCTCTTTCAGAATGAGAGAACACACCAGCAAAGTGACTAGTTATTTTCTTTCCTCTTTATTTATTTCAAAAGTGGTTTACAGCGTTAGATAATGCCGAAAGAAAACAGCTTGATACTTTGTCGATGAGTTCTTTCACTCTATAAGTGGAATGAAGCTGGATTAAAATTTAGGTGTGAATACAGCCAAAGTAAAAATACCCTTGAGTAGATTTCAACTGCTGGTGATAATCTGTGCAGTTTTCTTGGGAAGATTATATCAGTGGTATGCCATTAGTTTCTCTTTGGGAGATGGTGGAATTTGAAAGTTTCATTCTCTGAATTGCAGACAGTTGCTCTACTGTAACCTTCAGCCACCATGACCTTCTAAGACTGGTTTGGCATGGTAGACAATGGCCAATATAGGGCCAGCTGGAGGCGAAGTGGGGTAGCATCCCATCACTGGCTCAAATGTGACTAACCTCCTGCCCCAATTGGTTAAAGGGCTGACTATTTGACATAGTAGGATTTCATAATCTGAAGTTGTCTCTTTCCATGAAGTCAACATGGGGACAATATTTATCCAGAGTTCCGCCCTGTTTATCGTGTATGTAGCTCAACCTCTGGACCCATTTCCAGTCTCCAGCTGGTAACCCAACCAGAGAATTTGGCCTTTGCATGCAATGTCCTGCCCTCAGAAAAGTTCTGATGGGCCCAGAAGGTCTTGCCAGACGTGAGGCTAGTTGGCCTCCTCCTTCCCACCACGATTGTAACAGTAATCTTTGCCAAGCACAATCCTGCACTGAGCCGGGCATTGGACTCGATGGTCCTAGAGGTCCCTTCCAACTTTATGATTCTATGATCCAATCAGGAATCTTATGTTAGGGACAAAATTTCCTTCTTTGTCCAGTTCACTTGCCTCCATTTTTTAAAGGGATGATCTGACTAAAATTACCCCATGTACTCATCTCTTTCTTTTGTAAAGGTTCTAGATGTCCAAATGGTGCTTTTTCTTTTTGATGATTGAATAGAAATAACCTGCTGGAGAGAAGAGAGGGAGAAGATGGCATTAAAGTCTTCTGGCACGGATATAAATAGCCACAATTGCAGACCAGAAAATTGCCATGGGGAAAAATGCATTAGTTACCATGTGATTACAAAAGGGCCCATTAGTGTTTTGTGTGTCTGGGTTTCAAAGTGTATTCTCCAGTGAGGAGCATAAGGTCATGGTCTTAATTTCATTCAAAAAAAAGTAATAAAACTGGAAGCCCTCTGTCATAATCTCTTCAAAGCTTCTTGGAGCGGAGACTGAGAATGCTCTGTTCCTCCTCCAAGCATTGCTTTAGTATAGCTGAGTGCCAAATAATTCTTTTCTATTGGCATCAAACCCTCTAACTTCCTTCCTATTAGTCTTGGAATCAAACTCCCTTTTGCTCAATATATACTGATACTGATTTGACCAGAAAGTCAGTTGCTACTTTATCTTTTTAATAGCATACCCCATCATATCCAAGTATTTAGCCTGGTGCCCTAACAGTTCAAAAAGCTCACGAAGCTATTGTGAATTAGACTGCAATTTATTCTACCTGTTGTATTGCTTCTTCCACCAGGGCCACGTCCCCATGCAAGCCATTTGGCACTATTTGGGCATCAACTGGGCTTGCATGGGCCGGGTGTGGGACCGAGATCAAATCTCAGGCGTCCCCATATCATTCCTGTCAATGCAGGCTAGGTGCTGGTTGGGCACAGATGGAGGTGTCCCCATGCAAACCATGCCAAATACTGGCATGGGGGAGCAGCACCACCTCCTCTCCGCCCCCTCTCTCCTCATTGGAAGCCGGATTGACATCAGCCCACGCCTGTGTCACACACCCCCTCCCTTTGCAGCACTGAAAGCCAGGACTGAGCTAGGAGGCACAGAAAGAAAAAGTTAAAATAAAGCTTACTTTATAATAATAAATTTATAAATAATTTAAAAAGCCGCTATGAGGTCTAGCAGCAGTTAGGTGCTTGAACAGTTTTGCACACCTCCACTCCAACGGGAACTGTGAGAACACCCGCCAAGTTTTAAAGGGAGAAAATCAAGCCTTTATTTCATGATTTCCTTGGCGATCGGGGAAAGGGGGGTTGAAAATGTTTGGAATTGGAACAAAAATCAAGCCATTATCCAGCCTGCCTTAGCAATCAGGAAATGGGGGTGGAAATATTTTCATGGAAAATGCACAAAAATTAAGCCAGTATCCTGCCTGCCTCGCTGATCAGGATTTTAAAATGTCAGTGGCTGCGATCTCCAGTGCAAAGGACAGGAACAGCAAGCACATCCCACCTCCTAATGATGTGAGCACCAATCTCCTCCCAGTTAGCTCGCGATCATCCCCATGGGTGGGATTGGCTCGCTAACCAATGCATGCTGGACCCCCAAACCGTGCCAGGACTTGTATTTTCAGGTATTAAATTTGGCCCTGGTCTGGCATGGATTGGGGGGATTTGGTCCGCTTTCCGCGGACCAAATCCAAAATGCATGGGAGAGCCCTTTGCCGATCCCACGTTCTGAACTGTAGCAAACATGCTTGGGGACATGGCCCAGGAGTAACTGTACTTCAGGGCCCATGGGTACAATTTGAATTTAGGGAGGCCTACTCTGGGCATCATTTTTTCTAGTTGCTTCTTTTCTTCAGAGGGCAAATGGATGGGCTGAAAAACATTTCTAGGATCAGAGAATCCCTGGGTACATGCAAAGATTCACTGGTGTCTTGGTTTTGGTCCTCCTAGTAGCAGAACATAAACAAAGTGATTTGCTCTGACCACTGATATAAATTATGAACTAAGCATTATTTTGTGTGTGTTTCTATTTACTATTTGGAACTTACTATAGTTAGTGCACAGTACTTCACTTTTGCTAAATTAAATGGCTTTTGGAAGCACTTAGCGCCAGGAGATTGTGCTTTTTGCAAAGGACCATCCAGCATATGGAGTGACTGAGGGAAGCCCCACATGGCCATAAGAGTTCCTGTAATCTTTACCCATGCTGAAATGCACCTGCTGTGACTACACAGTTTTCTCTCATAGCAGTAGTGTTCACATAACTTCAGGTTAAGTAAACCCAGGTAATCCTGATTTGTTGGCACTTCCTGAATGAGTGGCCTGAAAATCCAAAATCCAAATTAGCATTTTTTTAAATATTAAGGAGTGTATGTTTTCAAATAAGCATAGAATCAGATGTCAGTGCTAGATATGTGTACATTTCAGTTCCTTTTCCTAACTGCTTCCCTTTTCTCATAATTGCTTGCATGAAGGGTTTGACAAACCCAAATGCTATGAATTGGTGAAAAGGTAATTTAAGTCCAGTGACCCATAGAGCTGGGTAATTTCCTCCTGCAATCTTTCCACATACAGTAGTAGAAATTAGACCCACAAGCATTTTCCATGAATTACAATTACCCACCTCCCTTGGATGATATGATCAATAAAGTGTTGCCACTTCAGACACAAAAACCCATAGGAGATTATGCAGAATGAGACCTATTGGCAGCTGCCCCAACAATAGGTTGGATTTTTGATATTTCTGTTGTGTATATGGAGAAGTGCAAGATGAGAGACTTCTTAATAGGATATTTTTAAGACCCTCTCATACTTAATTTATATCAACTGGTGTTCTCCACTGTTGGTGTGGTTCAAAGGCTTATATGCTCCTGATCAGCATGAAAGACAAAATTGAATATATTATTAATTCTTTCTGACAGTGTGACCATGCACGGTCATAAGGGGGAAAGAGTTTGTGATGCTGCTCTCTTCAGTCTGACCTTCTTAAAAGCCTATTGCATTTTTCAGATTCTTGACACCCTGGAGTGATGTTAAGCTGACAAAGTATCTGTCCCTGTCTAGAGGAAGGGTGGGGGGGTGAGTGAGCAGAGGCTGAAATTCTTCCAGTCATGTGCTCTTCAGCTTCTAGTTAGTCAGAATCTGAGCTAACCTCTTTTATCTATGACCTTGATGACTTAGAATTGCCCCCAATAGCTTTGTAGCTGGAGTGGGGCAAGAGGAAAGGGGGGGGGGCAGTTGGTCAAGAATTTTGAAAGACACCTTCTAGTGTCCTGAATTAGAGGGACCAAAATGGCATAGTAGTTTGTAAGTGCTTTACTGCTACAACATATTCGTTTTTCAAATTCTGTACCACAGTATTTCACCACAGGACTGGCTGTGGGCGAGTAATAATAGGTTAGGATAATATACCAAAAATGTCAAGCTAGGACATGGAAGACTCAGACTGAAATCTCCATTAATAAAGAAGCTTGGGAGATACAGAGCCTTTGGCACCTTCACTTTCCTGGGACACTGAAGGTGAGAAATGGAGCAGGCGTTCGCAATTGGAACACTGCTGTTTGATCTCCTTGCTGCAGTGACGGCCATGCGTGCTGGCTGTTGTCGTGGCAACCAGGCAACAAGTTGTGTCTCGCCTCCTCACACCCCTTGCACGGAAGCAGTGTGAAGGGTGCATGCTGGAGTGTGATGGCAGCCTCCTAGACACTGCTAGTACAGTTGGAGTACTTTTTAGTGCTCCACTGTTATCTGGGCTGGGGGGTGGTCCCACACACTCTCCACGCAGTGTGGATACTCCAGAGGGGAGCATCTCCCCTTTCACCTAAGTGTGGAAAGGCCAACAGGTGGAATTTAGAATGAAGCTTGGAAGACACAGATGCAATTTATTTGAAGAAAATGAAGGATAAAATTGTATTAACACAAGTTAATAACATGCTTGACATTGAACTCCTTCTGCAAATTAAACTGGGGACCAGAAACTGACTTCTGAATTTCATCCTGAGTTTCATGTACCTCATACGCTAATAGCCTGTGCATTTGAGAGAAAGGCTGGTGAATGGAAAGGTCCCCTCTCTTCCTGTATTTCTCAAGAAGCTTCTTGAAATACATTTTTTTTAAAAAAATAATAATAATGTTACTTTGATCTTGCAATTGAGTCCATCCATATTTTTAAGGGGGAAGTGAAACAATCTAAAATTGAAAGACAATTGGAAGACAAAATGCTTCTCCTTCTCAAGCTCCCAGTTAGCATGTGAGGTTGGTTATGTATCAGCAATGCATCTACAGTCTGTTTCTCAGCTCTTAGCTTGCAATCCAGAATGGCAGTGCAGCCTAGAAGTTCCTATGGGGGGAGGATGGGCAAAGGTTAGTCTACTTCTTCCTAAACATCTTCACCTGAGATACTCAGGGTGTCTGAGAGACAAGAGTCATGGCTAGTACTTGGAACCCTTTGTGGACTACACAGGGAAAATAATCATTAATTTATTTGCATACTGCCTTTCTGAGGAAAGAATACTCTGGGTTGTTTACAACAATGACAAACATGATACAAAATAATACCTTGTAAAATACTTTAAAATATTTTAAGGAAGGAAGGAAGGATTTCTTTCATGAAAAATTTGCTCTCAGGTTAAGAGCCACAGGCCAAGTGCCTCTTTCTTCTTGCCCTTAGCTTGGTAGTTACTGAATGCAGCAGCAGCATCAGATCACCTAGAAGGGAGGAGAGGGTGGGAGGGACTTGGTTCGGCAGCCCTGTAAGCCCCTAGATGTGTCCACTGAGGCCCTCCCCATAGAAATGAACTTGGCATGGCTTAGAAGGAGCAAAATGCCTGGGGCATTGCAACATAACCATAAAACCCAGCTTCAAGAAACACAGATCCGTTTTCCTAACTGACAATGGGGAAGGCAGTATATATTCTCAGCTCCGTGTCAGTGCTGGTGTTTGTGCTTTTGGATGCAGAAAAGAAATTGGGGGAGGGGAGGTGGGCCACCTGTTGGATTTTGACACATGGGGGCGGCCATGCAAGCCTTTTCAACAATTTCAGCGTATCCCACATCCCCACCCCCCACCCCTCCTTGTACGTCTCCTTCTCTTTTTCCTTACCAGTCTCTCAATATTCTGTTTACAACCGTCCTATTGTGGCTTTCAGGCTGGAAGCAGCTGGGTGGACTGTTTCAGGCTCAAGTGTAATTTCAGCTTCTTCAAAAGCTTTTAGAGGGTTCTTCCCTCCACCCCCCTCTCCACAAGAGGACAGCAATGCCAACAAGGGGATAATTTGATGGATTACTCTGCAGGCCTGAGAGGCTCTTGGCTAATCCCTTTTGTGCGTCTGCTGGATGGGACGCTCAGCAGAAGCCCCCAGCGTCCGGCAGAGAAAAGATTGCCCAGCAGGGTGGGTTTTACACACTGACATATAAATACAAGAACTCTGGTCATGTGGTGCAAGGTTTAATCCCTGCCCACTACCGTGGCCCAGAGGTTAAAGGGGGGCACCTGGTTTGGACTGCTTTCTGTTTTCCCCACTTGGTTTGATTTACATTTTCATTCTTCTATTAATAATAACATGGAGAAATGGGGGCAGAGGGGAGTTTAGAGAGGGTGCTGGAGGTAAGGTTGCAGGCTGTGAGGGTGGAGCCTATTCATATCTGGAAATCCCGTCTTCATGTTCCATTCAATGTAATTTAGTTTATCAGGTCACCAAGGTGCTCCTGTTTATTTTTTACAACTAGCCTGCAAGGTGAGTTAGGCTGGGGGGTAGCAAATGTCCCTGGTTTACCCAATGAGCTTTGTGTTTGAGCAGGGATTTGATTCGTAAGAATCACTGGCCCTGGTCTGATGCTCGCACATCATATAATGTAGTTGGACTTGCCAGTTAACTTGGAAGCATGGAAAATAAAGTACAGGCACTTTAAGACGTCTTGGACTGTTGAAGGTAGGTCTATACATAGGGTATAGAAGCTGGCAAAAGGGTGCCCTACAGAAATGGCAAAGGGCTGCAACACTTTCCCAGCATAGCAAATACTTGCAACAGGCAGAAATCTTTTATCCCACTCATAAAAATCATTCAAAGGCAAGATCAACTGGCCTGCACCAACAAACAAACACCAAGAGCACAGTGACCACCCAACTGGTAAAAACTGGACAGCAGAAGGGACTGTAGGCATGGTTTACTTCTGTGCTTGCTGTGTGGAGGCTGATGGCCACTGATGTGACCTGTCTCTGCTCCTACTGTCTAGGCCAGTGATGGCGAACCTTTTGAGCTCGGTGTGTCGAAATTCTCAAGAAAACCTGGCTTAACTTGGGTGCTGTGTCACTTCTAGAAAAATCCATAATTTTGTGATATTTGTAGCTCTAGTAAAAAAGTTATATTTTTGATATATGTATTTTATTAAAAGCAAAAACAAATAATTCTTTACATTAGTGACTTTTGTTGCTGAATTTCATTGGCTAAATCTTCAATTGAAAGTTGGTGTTTTGCACACTTCAAGAACAAGCAAGCACTACATGCCCAGGTGCCAGGGTGATCATGTGTGTCACCCAAAAGGGCTTGGTGGGTCACCTGTGACACGCGTGTCATAGGTTGGCCATCACTGGTCTAGGCCCACACTGCAAAATCCCCCAAATGCCCATCTATGCTTTGTTCTCTGGCCTTGATGTTTGCACAAGCCAAGAAATGCAGGCCAAATAGATGGGCTAAGCAGACAGCTTACTATTCATATGCTCCAATCCAGTGCCAGGAGTGGACTGCTTCTGCATCTTTTGCCCCCTGCAGATCTTGCCAAAAATAGGAGGGAGACAAAGGCTGTTTCAGTAACAGTATAATGGTGTGATCAGACAGGGCTTTTTTTGGTTGCCCCTTTAAGAAAAGCATCTAATCCGCAGGTGCACAAAAAAGCCTAAAAATCAAATGAAATGCCTTCTTCATTTTTTTAAACTTTACCTCCATATCTGGCCTTCCTTGACAATGAGTGCTTGTCACCAATTGGGCACTCATCTGCCCTGGATTGGTTGTTCATCTGTAGGAACCATTTCCTTCTGTGATTGGCTGCATTTCTTGTCTCTGTGCTTATGTAGCTTCCTACCCAATCTGACTAAGAGTCACCCAGGGTTTCATTAAACCCTGAATAAGGAAGAGGCATCCAGGCTTGGAAATGGGATAATGTGAATTTAGAGAGAAAATGCCTGTCCTTACAGCCTCAGATTCACCCACAGGTGCCTCATTAAGTGTGTCTGATCACACTCTCATTTATGTTTACATGCACTATATACATACACTATATACATACATTAAATAGGGATGAGCTGTTCATATGCCATTCATATACTAACATTTCTCTGTGGAGCTCAGGCTGACATGTGTGGAATGGGTTAAGGTGAGGGGATGGAGTTTCTTCAAGTGTGTGTGTGTGTGTGTGTGCGTGCGTGCGTGCGTGTGCGTGCATCTGTAAGGGATTTGAGTCTAGGCCTCCAGGTCAAATGCATTCTGTCCACTGGGTTTAGCTAAGGTAAAATGGGCCCCTGGCAAATAAAGCAAAATACCATATCTCCTCCCCTTCCCCACCCAACACCTTGACAGCTGGGATTTAAAAAATGCATGGGGTACAAAAACAAACACCCATCTTATCAGCCAATAAAAGTGGTCATGTCCAGGTCTTGTGGTCTGCTGTAAAGGTTACTGAAACCCTAATGAAAAGCCAATCTCACTGAATGGCAGCTATGCCCTTGGCAGGGTCCCAGAGCTTTACTGATTTAAATCTGTTTCGTGCTTTGAAATAGGCATTGAAATAAGTTTCCAACAAGTTAGCATGGGAAACAAAAACCTATTCTGTTATGCTAACTTTCAATTATCTGGAGATGCTCCTTTATTTTGATATTTATTAAAGGAATAAATATTGAGTCCTTTAAACTGATGTCTCTTGATGTGAGCAGTTTTAATGCTCCCAGAGTGGCGGAGGTGGCAACAACAGCTTTTTCAAAATTATTATTTCTAAGTGTTTGCATCACCCTATAAAATTTCACTGTGTCCTGCTTGGCTGCGCTGAATAGCCCAGATCTAACTTTATTTATAACTCTTGTTTTGAAACAGAAATAGTTTTCTATTTCACACGGCTGTTTCCAGCACTCCCAACCTGCCTTTTGGTTAGCGTAGGCTGCTGAAAAACAAAATTAACACTCATTGGTATAAATTTTCTGCGGTTTGGGGTTGCCGTTCTTTCCTTTAAAAGAAGGTTAAAACAATTGACAGCATTTGTCTGTTGTTACTTGCTAGATACTTTCCTGTGCAGATATTTTTAGAGGTAAATTAGGCTGAGATCAGACACAGCAAAAAAGAAGCATCTCTGAGGCAACTCTGAGGTCGTTCACAGAAGGCTTCAATGTGGGATTGTTCACATTCACACACCAGTCTGCCTCTTCCCCTAAACATTCTGTGCTAGAAAGGGTCAGTTAGAGAAGACTTGTGAACATGAGGTGCCACTTTCATTATGTTCAAATACAGACTTAAACTATTTCCCAGTAAATATGCATAAAATCCAAGTTTTCTTAAGTGTTTGGTTTTTAATTCTTAGCTGAATGCCATTTGGCAATTTAATGTTGATCAGTAAGTGTCAGAAGGAAGAGGAAACTTGCTTTCCTTGCTTTCATACAGCTATGGAAAGACCCTGGGCGATTTTGCACTTCCCTTCACATCTGCTGGATGGGAAAGGAGCGCAAGTACCCAGTACTGACTAGTGCTTGCACTTACAACCTAAGCTCCATGTGATTGGCCACTCACCTGTGACCGATCCCAGGGCCGGTCCTCTTCAGGACACCACCGTTTTGTTTGTGGTGCCCTCCACAACTGCACGTGCATCAGCAGTTGTGATGACGATGATGCTCTGTGCATGCTCAGTCACATCTATGGTTGTACAACGTGCTTGCGTGGTATCTCAGATGACCCCAGAGCACTGGAAAAGGTGTGGATGCTTGCTTCTGGACATGCCAGGTAAGGAATTTGTTACACATAGTAAAGATGTGGAGCACAATTTTGTACCTAGTACATAATTAGGTAACTTCTGGGAAGGCAGGGGGCATCTGGAGGCTGTAATAAATGAGCTGGCAAATAGGCTGGCTGTTTCAGTCTTAGGCTTGGGATAATAAGAGGTGTCCAACAGTGTATTAGTCTTCTCTAGTGTAGGAGCAGTAATATAATAAAGGACTTAACTTGCTGGAAACCTAGACCTAGTTCAGGAGGGTGAAATGAAATAAATTATAGCTGTGCTTCCACTTATTTTCTGCCATAGATAGATTCATGTATTTGGGAGAGGAGAGTGGCTAAAGAGATGGTTAGGAGAAGACTCCCATTGCATTATATGAAGGGAAAAGGTACTTTTTATTGTGACAGCAATCCTATTAGAAAATGTGAAGAGTGTTATTTTACAAGACACCACCCACAGCTTTTGTAAGTTATGGTATTAGCTGTAAAAAACTTTAAAATGAAATATGTCGTAACAGTGTGTCATCTGTAGGAGAGAGGGTATGTGAGCTTAGGGAAAGAGCATACTGATCTCAACTTCCTGTTTTCCACATGCTATGGTATATATGCCCCCTTCTGTGAGGGAAGGAAAAGTAAAATATTGTGCCTCTGGTTTTTAATTTCCCTCAGTTTTAATTTTCATTCCTTCTGGAAGACTTCTAGATTTCTCTAAACCACCCTAAGAAAACTGGGGTACAGAAACATCTGACAGTCTGGATAGGTAGCAACTCTGATTTTGGTGCGCTGCTGCCAAAAATGTCATTTCTTGCAAAAACATAATACTATTTGCCAATGTTGAATATAACCTACAAATTCTTGTTTGGTTCTGACTCCATGCTTCACCAGGGCTCACTGCAGTGTCTGGAAACAAACTTATGAGGTGGGAAATGTAGGAAGGTGGATTAGTGAGAGAAGAAAAAGGGGGAAAGGGCTATCTACTTCTCGTCATGTGTGTCTCTCAGAGCATATTTAATATTATTCAAGATTCAGCTTTGTCGTAACCTATTCTTAATTCTCTGAAACACTTTGTGTTACTGGTACCATGAGGTAACAAGGGTATCATGGCCCTGGCAGAAGACTAATTGGAAAATGGGACTGAGTATGAAATTTGCACAGGAGGGCAAGGCACTTTAAGAGAAACAGTTGCTTCTTCTAAATCCATCTGTGCTGTTTACATGGCAGTGATTTTGAGACTCTGGTCGTAAAATTATAGCCAGCCCTGTAAGTATGGGAGCAATCCTCTTCAGACCATCAAATGATGATTGGGGATTCCTTCAACACTATGGGTGCAATTTAAAGTCTGCTGGAACTCCTCTTTTGCCTCTGAGCGCCCCCATGCCAGGCTTCTCAAGGTGCTTCCAGCGCTGCAAAATGAGGAAAACCCGCGACAAAATACATGCCCTTTAAAGAAGACTTTCAGGGCTCTATTTGGACGTTGCGGGTTTTCCTCGCAACATTTACCTTGGGGAAGCTCCGTGGCAAAAGGGGCGGTGATTGCTTGCCTGCACACACAGCCAAAAAGCATTCACACATCTCAGAAATGCAGCAGGTTCCCTTCCTTTCCTTCGTAAAAAGAGCCAGAATTGCTCAGAATTGCAACATTGTTATCAGGTGATCTGTGAAAGTGTTAAAAGAGTGAATGAGCGAAGGATCGCGCTGCCGATGCCTGCAGCCGCTGACTTTGCAGGGACGGCAAGCCTTTTCTAACAGAGAACAGAGTGAAAGTAAGCGCTGAAAGTGAATGAGTGAGCAATCACTGCCTTTGCCGGGACAGGAAGCCATTTCAGGGGACAGAGATCTGGCTATTTTTCCTTTTAACAAGAGAGGGGCGAGGGAAAAAAGATGCGGGGAAAGGAAACAGGCTTCCTTGGGGACGGAAGGTGCGTTAAAAACACGCATTTTGCTGAGCCTCGTGCGGACGCTTATTGCGGAAGTGCATGGCACTTTTAAAGTCCGCTTGATTAGACTGACAGCAGAGGGAACTCAGAGGCAAATAATTCTTTTGGGGATTCAGCCACAGGCTTTGACTCTGACCGTTTGATGGTGGGGGTCAAAAACACAAAAACCTATGAGGGCATTGGCTAAGTCCTGTTGTGCAGCATTATAGGAGAAGAGTGTAGCATCTGTGTTGGAATGTGCAATGAGGATACTGCACCATTGGTACGCATTCAAGGTGCCATAACAGCACTAGGCAGATTCTGTGTGAGTCTGAATCAGAATTGTCAAGGACCAGTAGCACAGCAATTGAGGATTTGATTTCTGTACTGCCAGATTTAGGCTCTGTTCAGACATAACAAAAGGGGCACCTCAGCTGCAGCTCAGAGAGGCAGTGTGTGTCCCTATGTCCCCAGCCCTTCTCTAATCCACCTTTCCTAGCACAGAATGTTCCAGAGATGGGCAGGGGCAGGCTGGTATGTGAACGATCTCTCCTCAAAGCCTTTTCTAAGGTGCCTAAGAGATACACACACACCCCGTGTCTGATCACAGCCTCAGTCTGCTTACACTTCCAGTGTCCCCCATCCTCTAATATGATGAGGGTCTGGACCCAGAGGCTCTATCCATTTGTCCTAAGCGACAAAGAAATTTTAGGGTTTAGGTTTAGAGATCCAAATGCCAGAAAATGCTTGGGCTGCAAAGGAATAGGCTGCAGCTGTGTCAGAGTGGTTGCTCAGTGTGTTTTATATAGAGATGGTTTCAGTGTTCCTGTTCAGTGTAACTTGTTATTAGCTTGAGGCTGGAAGATTTTAATGATAAAACCAAGGTGGGCTTTAAGATCTGTCTGCTCTCTGAGGTTACAGCCAAGTGGGCAACTCCCCTCCTGCTAGTGTAGAGCCCAATTCTGTTAAAATGAACAGAATTTACAAGGGATCTGAATTTACAAGGTGGAATCTGCCAATATTTAGCAGTTGTCTTGTATTTAGCAGTTGACTGATTCTCTCTAGTTCATTTCTAATGTCTGTCTTACTGTGTGTTTTCTCTCTTAGCACAGTGTACTATTCTTGTTTCTTCTGAGGAAGCCTATAGTGAGTAGGTGAAACACATGTAAAGATTGGGACTTAGAAAGATTGCGACTTTTATGACAGTTTTTTGTGTTATTTTAGTTTTCCCCTCTTTATAGTTTTGTAGTTTTTTCAAGTATTTTAGCATGACTGTTTTATCCGGAAACTGCTCCAACCATCGTACTGTACCCAGTCATGAAAGCCTTAATTTGTGAATCTGCCAATAGATCTATCCATTGCCTGTCTCCATTAAAAGTCAGTGGCTGCTTATGTCAGTGGGCTTTGCCTGTTGTCTCAAGATTTGACAAGGAGTAAAGTGACCTTAATGGACCAATTTCCAGATGAACTCCTAGATGAGTTAGCCAAAATGAAATGCCCTTCTAAAGTATAGGGCCTTATCTAGTTTGCTGGGTCACAGAACCTTTTCACACTTATCTTAGTAATGAACTCCAAGGACAGTGAAAACCAATGGGATACAGACATCCCAGGTTACAAACTGTACAGGAAAGACAGGGAAGGGTGACATGGAGGTGGTGTAGCCTTGTATATTAAGGAAGAGATAGAATCTTACGAACTGGAATATCAGTCTGACTCTTCCACAGAAGCAGTGTGGGTAAAAATACCAAGCCAAAAAGGAAGCCTAACAATAGGGACATGCTATTGTCCTCCCAACCAAACACCCGAAGGAGATCAACAATTGAAAAATGAGGTAAAGGAGGTATCCCAAAAAGTGTAGTTATAATGGGGGACTTCAATTATCCTCACATAGACTTGGTGAACTCCTGTTCAACTCAGGAAAGAGAGAAAATTCCTAGACCTGTTAATGGAGCAAATGGTCATGGAACCAACAAGAAGAAAGGCAGTCCTGGACTTGATCTTAAGTTATGCTCAGGACCTGGTAAAGCAGTGATGGCTAACCTTTTGAGCTCGGTGTGTCAAAATTCACAAGAAAACCTAGCTTAACTTGGGTGCTGTGTAACATCTAGAAATATCCATAATTTTGTGATATTTATAGCTCTAGTAAAAAAATTATATTTTTTTTATATGTATTTTATTAAGAGCAAAAACAAATAATTCTTTACATTAGTGACTTTTGTTGCTGAATTTCGTTTGCTAAATCTTCAGCTGAAAGTTAGTATTTCGTACACTTCAAGAACAAGCAAGCACTACATGCCCAGGTACCAGGGTGACCAGGTGTGTCACCCAAAAAGGTTTGGCATGTCACCTGTGACACGTGTGTCATAGGTTGGCCATCACTGTGGTAAAGGATGTCAGTGTGACTGATCCAATTGGGAACAGTGACCACAATGCAATAACCTTCAACTTAAATACAGAGAGTAAGTTCTTAACAAAGTCTAACACAAACTTCCCCAAAATCAGGAAACTAGCAAAAAGGAAATAGAAAGGAAAAGTTAGAAGAGTTCAGTCACTTCAAAATGCATGGAGACTACTTAAAAACACAATAATGGAAATGCAACAAGAATGCATACCTAAAAGAAGAAACTTCTATAAGTATATCAGAAGTAGGAACCCAACCAGGAAAGCTGTTGGACCATTAGATGGTAAAGGACAGAAAGGGATAATTAAAGAAGACACGGAGATTACAGAGAGAATAAAAGAATTCTTTGCCTCCATATTCACGGAGGAAGACAGAGGATTCATGCCAGTAGCTGAGCCTGCATTTTCTGAAGAATTAAACTGGACAGAGATAACCAAGGAAGAGGGCCTTGCATGTCTTAATAAATGAAATGTTTACAAGTCACCGGTATATTCATCCTTAAGGAACTCAGATGTGAAACTGCCGACCTTCTAGCAAAAATATATAATCTTTCCCTTATATCAGGCTCTGTACCTGAGGACTGGAAGGTAGCAAATGTAACACCAATCTTCAAAAAAGGATCCAGAGGTGATCCGGGCAATTACAGAACAGTTAGCTTAACATCGGTTCCATGTACGGTGATAGAAACAATCATTAAAGACAAAATTAGTGTGCACATGGAGGAGCAAGCATTGCTGAGCAAAAGCCAGCATGGCTTCTGCAAAGGTAAATCGCCCCTCAAAAACTTGTTGGAATTCTTTGAGAGTGTCAGCAAACATGTGGATAAAGGCGAACCAGTAGACATTGTCTATCTGGACTTTCAGAAGGCTTTTCACAAAGTCCCACATCAAAGGCTACTGAGTAAACTCATCAGCCATGGAATAAAAGGACAGGTTCTGTTCTGGATTTGTGATTAGAGTAAGGGTAGGAAGCAGAGAGTAGTAATAAATGGCCAGTTCTTATGGTGAAAGAGGTAAAAAGTGGGGTCCCTCAAGGCTCATTATTGGGACCAATACTTTTTAATTTATTCATCAATGATCTAGAAGAAGGG
>MTQE01001134.1:71634429-71647472 GCA_014337955.1 Aspidoscelis marmoratus | reverse complement strand
TCCCTGTATATATTCAGGAAGGCGGTGAAGACGTACCTCTTTGCCCTGGCTTTTGGCTAATGTGATTATACTTTTCCCCTACTGTAGATATTTTTATTTTAATAATTGGGATTCTCTTTTAAATGTGTTGAATCTTTTTAAAGTGTTTTGTGTATTGTATTGTTTTTAATATATACTGATTTGTAGTTTGCTGTTTTAAAGGTTGTTACCTGCCCTGAGACCTTCAGGTATAGTACGGGATAGAAATATAAATAAATAAATAATAAATTGTGTCTTCTATGAAACTGTTCAAGGTGTCTCTTTTCTATTTACCCATTTCTCATCTCTATCATTCTGACTGGTCAGCAAGAAAAGCTTTTAAAAATTTAACCTGTGGTTGGTGTTTCCTACTGCGCTGAACTGGTGGGGATTCAGATTCTGAAGTGTTGGCACCTCCTCTGTGGTAAACAGCACCTCTTTTTGACCAATGAAGACCTAAACAACAAGGCAATTTTTTTCTCTCCTGAAGAACAGTTCTTTTTGGGCGGGAGGGGATTTTTGGAAATTGCCACTGCACAAATGTGGGGTGGAAGTAGAGCCAGAATGGTGGGCACGTATGTGCACAGAGTGATGATTGCAGTCATGACATCAAAGGAGTAAGCATCCAGACCAGTCCTAACGTTTGCCCTTCATGGTTGCCCAGCAGCCTGGGCCAATATCAGTTATTTTGGAAATGCTTTCTTCTGGAATATTGCTAAAGCATGCAAAATTTAGCTGCTATCTGGAGGGGGAACCAGAGTGGCTGCCACTGTTCCAATGGATGGAGTGTTCTTGCTTTCTCTGTGTCCAGCTTCCACAGTTAGCTGTGATGGTTGCCTTTTGGTGATAGCTGAGGGTGGAGGGACCAGAGGGAATATTAGTCCCTTGCCTGAGTGGATGGCGTGCCCTGCTTTCCCTCTGTCCAGATTCTGACATCTTGGATCATCATTAAAGAGGGCTTTGAGGATTTTTCAAAATAAAAAAACTCTCCAAGTAACACTAGCTCTTCACTTGGCTCCCTTATTGGGTACAATAGTGGGATTATAAATGCGGAGAAGAGACTTGTTTACTACCACACAAATCAGGAATTTCATTCTCTTAACATTAAATAAAACAAATCTATTTTTTAGCCGGCAGAAAATTGCCAAATTTATATTTAGCTCTTATGAGGGTTTCCTAGTATCTTTTCATGCTTGTTCTTTATTGTCCAAGAAACCTGTGTTGTGAGGATGCAGACGCTGCTGACCAGCTAACAAAGATCAGGGCAGTGTGAACAGTCTAGTGCCTGAGTGTGAACCAGCAGCCAGCCTCTCAGTATGCATGTACCTTGTGCCCTTTCTGCACTGGGCCTGTTTCCTTATTATATCCAGAATAGGAACCTGCCATCCATATGCTGGTGCAGACTACAACAGGCTCCACATAGTCTGCACTAGCATGCGGACAGCAGACCCCCATTCCAGAATAAAATCTGGAATAAAGCTCAGTGAAGAAAGGGCCTTGAACCGAACAAGGGTAAACATACCAGCTTTTTATTTTGCTTCCATGTAAATTAGTGTAAGTTGTAAACTGAGGTAGAAGCAGATTTGCTGTTCCTTTTATTCCATGTTGATTTCTGTCCACAGTTGTCACTCCATACAAGAGGGCAACCTGTGTACAAACACTTCTTTCTGGAAATGGAACCTTTCTGTCAGAGGGGTGTCTTTCTGGATAGCAGGGACATTCCTACCTGTAGCATTTGCCAGGGCCCTGGAAGCCTAGGAAGGGGTGCTTTTGAAGGGTTTTGCTGATTGCTGAGCCTGATGTTTTTGTCTCAGTTGACAAAGTATGTGGACACATCTGCATTTCCATTTCCTTGGCAGGGATCTTTTACACTCTAGCTACTCTTCGGTTGGACTGGGCTTCTGTTCCTTATGTGTGCAAAGAAATTCAGCAGAGGAAGTGTTGTTTATCATGAAATGTGAATAGGGGGCTTCATCTGCCACATAGTCCTTAAAGTTCCGAGAACATGTTTATTAGATCTACTTTATTATTAATAAACACTTAATTTATTTTCAGCCAGAAACACATCTATTAGAAATGGGTGCAAAAGATGTATAGTGAGAGATTTAAAGACCAGAGTTCCTTTGATCACATTCCTGAGCCTTGGAATTTGTTTCTAATGCCAACTTATGCGGGACAAAAGGTCTTTTTGGTTGTGCTCTTTTAAAAGTGTTTGGAATTGGAAACTCTTGCCAATTCCGGCTGCACATTGCTCAGAGATGCAATGCCCAGTCCTGCTATAAAAAGTAATAGCACTTTGCTGTGCTACTTTCTAGGTGATGCCAGCAGGAGTGGAGGGGATGAGGAAGAGAACAAAGAGAAAACCAGCAAGGAGGGCTCCCAAAACAAACAGGATACTTAGGTGTGTTGCTGCCGCCGCCGCCGCCGCCTCTAGCTTAACCTAATGGCTCCACCTCCGCCTCCACCCTGCAAACTCATGTGTTCCCTTTTCTCGTGAGCACTGCTTACTCTGTGTGCCTGGCTGATTTAGGCAGAGAAGCTTTGTCTGAGGGAACGTAATCGGTCTGTGCATGGAGCTCACCTTTTGGCGCTCAGCCTTGGCTGGGAATGGTGTGAGTTGGTTCTTTGTGTTACAGGATCAACAGTGGACTTTCAAGAAGCTTTCAGAAAGCAGAGCAACACGATCTTGCTGCGTTTTTAGCCCTGCGTATGCCGAGCTGTTGTCAATGTCTCTTCAGTCTGAGCCCAGAATAACTACATGGCTTTCTATGCTCCGTCGCTCCGCCCAGTGATGATAGTTCTTTGCTTTCTGAAGACAGCAGCAAGTGCCGTATAGCAATGACTTAAGTAGCCTGTTGCAGGTAGTATATTGAAACTGGAAATCGATGGAGTGTTGTTGTTGATGTCGTTGCTTTACAACGAGGAATTGTGTGGCAACGGGGAATTAAGTTCCTTCTGTTAACAGCTCTCTCTCTGCTGTTTAGAACGCCTGCCAATAAACCTTTGTGACAGTATGGATATAGACTGCTTGGTGTTTAGTAGTAAAGTAAAATGATAGGACTAATTCAGGAAAGGGGTTTTGAACTGCAACATTTACAGAGACCTCAAAGAGAACTGAGATCACTTCAGGCATAATGGAGGGCTTAACCCATAGTTACATCGAGGATTATTCTTAAACTGAGTGAGCAATGGTCTGGAAATCTGATTTGTACTAAAAAGTGTGTGAGTTTGCCTGAGAGAAGCGTGTTCTTGGAGTTTCATGGCTGCGGGGTAAGTGCGTATCCCAGTAGGGTTTCATCCTGACAAGTTTTAAAATGGTCTGACTAGTTCTTTTGTTGTGGCTGCCATTCATTTTCTGGTAGTTAAAGAGACTTTTTTCTCAAGGTAGTCTAAATAGAATTTAATTAAGAAGTGGAGCAGATGACTGGGTAATGGTAACTTTCTCTTTCCATGTGGAGAGAGCAACTAAAACTGCAAACTAGACATCTGCCTATCTCTATCTTCTAGGGAACTTCAGACCGTACATTCTTAACACACCCACATCTTTTCATCTTTGAGTGAATCATACAGAACTCATGAATGCAATATTTTGTAGCTCGTTTCTCTGTCTCTCCTGTGTATTTATGGGCTGCACCAAATAATCTGAGGGATTCTCTCTCTCATTTTCTCCTCCCTCTCCCCACAAAGTTTCTCTGATGTGCAGAAGTTGTGTGTGGGGGTGGGGGGAATCCATAGATTCCTGTTCTTAAGAAATTGTAAGGAACTTCTGCAAACTGCTACTGAACTTGCTAGAAGGGTTCCTACTCAAGTTTTTAAAAAATCAAATATTAGAAGCACAGTTTGGTATAAATAATCTTATATTCTGGGGGAAATGCTCTCATATGCTGTATAGGAGAGCACTGTGGTAGCTGTATATATTTCAATCCATGCCTTCTCCCCCTCCCCCCATTTGCAATTAGCAACGTTTGAATTCTGCTTGTAAAAGAACAGTTCATGAGATCTTTCTTAAGGAGGTGGAAGTTTTTTCAAATTGGCTCCTATGCTCAATGTGTCATGAAGTCATATTTTCTCTGTAATACTAGTCAGTCTTCCCCTTCTACCTTAGTCCCTTCAAAGGATGCTAAATAAATGTGGTCTTCTGTAGACTCATTAAAACCACGAGTGAATGAATTCTAGGGGGATGGAGAAGATGTGAGGCATGAAAACGTCTGTACCACTTAAGTGTAGAGTGAAGATGACAGCCCCATGAACTTCTCAACTCTGAGAAAATAAACTCCTCCCTTAAGGGCTATTATTGCATATATATATAGGGGAAAGATGCATAGAGGCCATAGGTTATCTCTAAAACTCCATAAAACATCATAAATTAGTGGCTTGCTCTACCTTTTGGATTATCCCAAGTTCACTCTAAACTTGGAAGCTGAGAAGGTGTGAATATTGTGGGAAACCTTTAACTGATTTTCAAGCTCTTTCTGCACTTGCCAATGATCTGGAACAAAAAGGGGTCTACAGGTCACCCTTACGCTTGCTGGTGCAGTTTAAAGGAGGCTCTACCCCCTCCTGATACTCTCCATCTACATGGGACAGCGTTGACTATGCTAGGGTGCTAAAAATGTTATTTTGGTCCAGTCTGTCAGGAGACATCTCTTTTTTGAGGTCTGTTGCCATACTGGGGAGTGGTATACCAGACCACAGAGATATTTAGATAGCATGGATATCGCAGGGGACCTTTGGAAGATTCCAAGCACTCCTGCACTGGCCTTGAAGCTAACGTGAACTTCAGAGCTGCTGTGGCGGGTGGCATGGAAAGCAGATGGTGTTTTTCCCATGCCAGGAGCAATCAATGCCAGTGAGGTATGGACTGCTTATTCTGGTACAGGATGCCCCATCCTATACCAGATGAGCAACAATAAGTGAGAATACAGCCTAAGTTGAAGTAGAGAAGAACTGCAGCAGTGCTTTTGAAGTGTGCAAGGATAAGTCCCTGCAAATGAGACAAGAAATCACAGTTAAATAAAGCTGTCTGTAGATTAGTATTTTGGTATTTGATGCTTTTCCTTAACTACCCACAGAAATGTGACTTGTGGCGTAGTGTTATTCATCCTCGTTTTCTTTCAGTCTATTTTAGTCAGGAATTCAACATTTAGCAATTAACCAGTAAACTGATGTGAATAACTCCTGGCTGTGCAAAAGACTTAAAGTACTGGTTGTTGTTGAAATATTTTTTTTTAAATGACTTTGGGATGTGTAAGTGGACTAGTAACAAATATTAAGATTCTTCTCCAAGAAGCAGCCAAGTGAGTGCAGTTTTGTTTCCTGTGACAAGCTCTTAATATTTCTCTGTGGCTTACTTGGCATGGAGACGACCAAAAGTTGGCTTGAATTCTCACTTTCCTGATTCTGTTGAGGTATTTCTGGCTTTTAGGATTTCTGTCTTTTTATTACTTGCCTCAGAAAGGAAGGCCAAACAAATGAATGAATAATTTGCTACTTTTTATCAACTTATTCAGATAAAATAAAAGGAGCATCTACGATCAGCAAATGTATCCAGGAAAGTCACAGTGATTGTGATGGCTCAAAACTTCTTAAGTAACACAAAATCATTTGGTTTACTGTTCCAAATGAAGATTTTAGGCCTGCATAACTCTTAGCATATTTGAATTGGCTTTCCCTGTTTTAGAGACCAATAGGCTCCTTATTTACATTTTGCCTTTGTATCCCAAACTGCAGTGGCTTTTGAAGTGTGTTCACAAAAATGAATAGGCATAGTTTCTGGGGCTAAAATCTATGCATTAAAAGGATGAATTATAATAGAATTAACTTCCTTCTCCTAGTAACAAGAGATGCTCTTGGAGCACATAGTGCCACCTACTGTTTTGTTGGTGTGCCTCAGCCTGTGGCTTACCAAATACAAAATGCTTTCCAAAAACAAAGTGGCTGAGTACAATAAGGTTAAAGTTTCTATTTTAAATGTCTTCTGATTTGAATTATTTATTCTGTGATAGAAGAAGGAGATGATTGGAGAGCTCATAAGTACTATAACTGGCTGTGTGACATTACCCAGATCATCAGTTTAATCATAAAGCTGACCACAGTTGCTTAGCAAGGAGAGCTGGAATGAGTCAGGTTAATTGCAGGAGAGGTATGGAGTATCATCTGTTAGTTCTGCTACATGTCCCAACTGAGATAACAGCAACAACAGTTTGGCGATTCTGCAGTGAATGAAATTGTAAGGGTGTCTTTGATAACTTCGTATAATAGAAACATGTTATACAGTACAAATTTGTGTGCTTATGTTTGAACTGTCCTGACATTGGGAGGAAAAATGCCTTGCAAGCAAATGGTGTGGGGGGTATTTTTATATGTGGGAAAGGACATAAACACCAGATCCTTCTGCAAAACACCTAGATGGAGATTTCTTCCTTCTTCAAATCCCATAACAACAATTTTGTTCTCATTTGTCTTGGATGGGTACCACCAATTTGTGTTGGACTCTTGGCTGACTGCATGGCCACCTCCAAGGGCACCTCTGTGCAGTTTTCTGGGCAGAGATACAGAAATAGTTTGTCATTGCCTGGGGACTGCTTCCACAGGCAGTTTCAGAAGCAAGCAAGGGAGCAGGTGAGCATGTTGTCAGGTTGGAAAGTGGTAGGACAGCAGATAGCTGAATTCATCAGGAAGATTTCATCAAGAAGCAGCTGTGAGAGCAATAGAACAAAATCGGCTTATAGTGAACCTCTAGGCATCCTAAGTATACAAAGCAAAAGATGCTGCAGATGGAATTTATATGATGGGAAAGATGAACCTCTGCACCTCATGATTGTTCTTACCAGTAGATATGAATAAATAAAATATTGGGAAATCCTGCTTGGATCTTGTGAAGAAGTTACACTGGGGAAGAGCTTCCCAGAAAAGGAATCTGCTGTGTAGTTACATAGCAGCTCAAGTGTTTTTAGATTGTAAAAAAACTGCTGTTGTGTGTTGGACTCAAGTTTTTTCCCTCCCCCTTCTTATGCAGAATGTGAAGCACAAACTGGCAATTTCACTATCCTGAGCCCACATTCTCTTGATTTTGGCCAGTGGATGACACACTCCTGGGCTCAACATGACTATCGACCTCTCTTTTTTGAGGCATAAAAGAAGACACAAGACTCTGATAACCTGCTCTGGATCACCTTGAGAAGAACACTGTTGTCTGGATGCAGCTTCCTTTGATGCTGATGTGTAAGGGCAGCATGGCTCAGAGGGCCTGGGTCAGCATGCTGCTGCAGAACCGCAAAGCCCAGCTGCTGCTGGTCAACTCCCTGACATTTGGTTTAGAAGTTTGTCTGGCTGCAGGCATCACCTATGTGCCTCCACTCTTGCTGGAAGTGGGCGTGGAGGAGAAGTTCATGACCATGGTTCTAGGTAGGTGATTGCACATTTCTTCATGTTGGGTGAAGCAGCTATTGTCCATGAGGAGTATGGAATGATGGAATAAAATCTATTTAAGTACGGTATATTAACTGTTTAAACAGTTTTATGTATAATGAATGCAATGTAATCATTATTCTTAATTTGTGTACACAGGAGGGCCTGCATATTGCAAAGATATTGAGTTAAGTGACTCAATTTTTATACCACCCCATATTCAATGGTCTTTGGGTGATTTATAGGATTTACTAATTATTTGTTGCATTTCTATCCTGCCCTGTACCCAAAGGCCTCTGGGTAGATTACAGCAGTAAAAACAAAATATAAAATGGACACATTAAAATCGATAACAGTGCCTGAAGGAAGAGAGAAAAACCTGTTCCTCAGCCCAAAGGCCATGGTAAATAGAGTACAAAACACAAAATATTTGATGAGTTTGAATTCGAGGAAGAATATGTGTGGCTTTCATTTCCTCTCCGAAACTGCAGTTTTATCTGTGGTAAAACAATCTCTTTGAGATGGTTCAGGCCAAGGCATGCATGCTTCCTATGTGAATACTGGCTGGCACATGTGAGGCTTATGAGATTAGTAGATTTCAGATTAAGAGACTCTCTGCGTGTTTAAAAATTGTGGTTGCGGCTGCTTGTTGTTGCTGCTTTAAGCCAATGACCATCAGCTTTAAGAAGACAAATAACGGTGTAAATTTTAAAAGTTCTAGAGAAGGGATATGCTTTCCTGTTTGTTGTCCAACAAAGCCATGTGCGTGTGTGTGTACATGCATGACGTCGCTACATTCTGAGAAACTCTTATACTACTAAAAAGCAGCAGTGGTTGGCCTGAGACAGGGACAGGACACAGTTTTCCGTTCAACATTGGTGTTGGTGGATTGTGCTTTCTTCTACAACACATCAAAGTATTGGTTTCCCTGAAACGCCAGCTGATGGTGAACAACCGTTCTGCTTCCCATTTGTGCCCTGCTAGAGTTACCTCAGAGGACCGTGTTTCTTAAGACCATCATATCCCTTTCTGGTTGGTGGCTTCTTTTAATTATATCCAACTCCTCTTAAAGTTCATGATCTCATGAAATTGTTTTGGGGTTTTGTTTTTGCTTTTAACATCTTCACAATTTTAATTGATGTAAAACACATTTTAGAATGGTTTGATATGAATCAGTAATATGATTTCTAAAGACTGGTTAAAGAGGTACATTTTTAATCAGCACTTGGAGGTTAAATGGGACAGTGTGAGGAAGAATTTCTGGAGTGCCATCAAACAGAAGATCCTTGACGCATGTTTGCTTCAGTTTCTCAAGTTGTACTTAACTTCTCTTTTAAATCCCTCCCACTTGAATGACACACTTTCTCCTCCTTAATTTTAGGGATTGGACCAGTTCTAGGACTAGTGTTCGTGCCTCTCATTGGTTCTGCCAGTGACCACTGGCAAAGTAGCTTTGGTCGCCGACGTCCTTTCATCTGGGTTCTCTGTCTGGGAGTTTTACTGAGCCTTCTTATCATCCCCCATGCACACCAACTTGCCAGCCTTATTGCCTTGGATACCCGCTCTCTGGAAATAGCCTTCCTGATAATGGGCATTGGTCTTCTTGACTTCTGTGGCCAGGTCTGTTTCACCCCCCTGGAGGCCCTCCTGTCTGATCTTTTCCAGGAGCCTGACAGCTGTCGGCAGGCTTTCTCCATGTATTCCTTCATGGTTAGCCTGGGAGGCTGCATTGGATACTTGCTACCAGCAATTGACTGGAACAGCAGCTTCCTGGCTCCTTATTTGGGGAGGCAGGAAGAATGCCTCTTCAGTCTCCTCACTGTCATCTTTCTCAGTTGTGTCCTAGCCACTGCTTTTGTCACAGAGGAAGTGGCAAGTGAAGTAGAAGTGCTGGCAGGCCCAGCAATGAAGGATTCTTCTAAGTCCCCTGCCCTTAGCCGCTGCTCATGCTGGCTTCCTAAGAGCTTTTTGAGGACTCGGCATCTTGTCCAGGCCTTTAGAAGCCTTTGTGCCTTGGCTCCACGCCTACATGGAGTTTGCTGTCGCATTCCCAAGGTAATCCGGCAGCTTTTTGTGGCTGAGCTATGCAGCTGGATGGCCCTCATGACCTTCATGCTGTTCTACACAGACTTCATTGGAGAAGGGCTCTACCAGGGAGTTCCTAGAGCTGAACCAGGCACTGAAGCCAGACGACACTATGATGAAGGTAACTGTTTGGATTTTTTACCTGATATAGCAGAATGTTTGGGCCTTTCCACACTTGCCTTTGGTGTGGAACCAGAAGGGGTCTCTAGTCCTCCATTTCACACGCTGCTGCATTTTGTGGTAGGTTCTGGCCCCTCTTAGTATGTTTCATCCACACTGGATGGCGTAGGGCACCCCCAAATAGTGTCTTGGTCTGGTCTACTAGTAGACCCTGATTTTGGGGTTTACCAGCATAGTAGGGTACTAGACCATGTAGGCATGAGAGTTGTTTCAACAGTGCAATAAAGTGTGTGCTTCCAAAATGGCACTTACTGCCTCAAGCTCCAAAAGCCAGGAACATTCACTCCTTGCCTTTGGAGCACTCCACATTGGCTCTGAAGGCGCTGGCAGGGAACAGGCCATCCCAGTGCAGATGATCTTGTTCCCCACTGTTCTAGTACAATATACCGTACCTGATTTCAAATCCACAATTCTGGTGGATCATGAAAGGCTGCCCTTTCCTTTCATAATACTCCCTTTTGCTATTTTTTTGCACATTCTTAGCTATTGCTTAACAGGAAATTCTTGGGAAGGAAGCAGGAAACAGTGGGAAGGAAGAATGAGTGGCAGCTTCAGGCCAGTTACAGCCAGTGTAGTCCTAGGCCAGTATTGGCTCTTAGATCTGGAGAAATCCAGGATCTAAAAATACTCTTATTCAGCAGAGCACTTCCTGAATTGTTTTATCAAGGCATTGCTGTGTCAATAGGTTTTCATCATGTGTCCTTCTATAGCCATTAAAATACCACAAAGCAGTGGGTTGCCTGAAGTATTTAAAGCCTGCATTAGTTGTGAGACTGGGGATATGGTGTGCTACACTAGAAGCAAAGCAAAACAGATAACACCCTCATAAACTAGAGGTGCTATTTGTTTTCTATAAAGCCTCCTTGGTCCCTATCCTGTTTCAATGGAATGTGAGGAATGATATTGATCACATCTTGGGCAGCCAGTGCGTCCACCTTCCAGATGTTGTTAAACTAAAATGCTCATTGGCCCTAACCATATGCCTTGTACATGGGGATGGTAGGAACTGTAGTCCAACAACCTCTGGTACCATATTGGCTAATCTTGAATTAAAGCTGTTTTATCCATTTCCCTGAACTTATAAAGTTGGTCCGGTGATAGGTTTTCTTGAATGGCTCCTGCTAACACTATTTGATCCCTTGCCTATCTTTTGTTCAAGTACAATATTTATTTTCAAGGTCTGAAAGACCCAGCCTGTGTGTGATGAACATTTAAATCTTAGTGGTGCCTAGGAACCTGGCCAAAAGTGGAGTTGTGTGTGCACAAGGATGATCAACAATCACACTAATATGTTGCAAATATAATAAAAGTTAATATTTTGAGATGACCAGGTTTAAAAGCAGAAATGTGGCCTGTGAAGTAATAAAATACATGTGTTTGTGTACATCTATACACATCCTGCTTATTAAGTACTTCTTGGGCAATTGCTATGCTGGAACAATTAGATACTCTTTCTCATTAGCTTCCATGAAATATTACTCTTGGCTTTTCCCATAGGAGGTTCCAGTGCTTTTACAAGTGTAAAGTCCAAATTGTGTGAAGCAATGACTTGGTATTTGGCATCATTGTGTACAGGGGTGACATTGTCCTGAATCATTCAGTTTTCTGGAATTCATAAATCTCCAAATGTAGCAGGGACAGTTGTTCCCTCAGGATATTAAAACTGAACCATGTGTCCAGATTGCTGTATATTTTTCTTCTACTGGGGAATTTTGTTTCTCTTCTTTGATGCTTCTCCATTCCAACTAATGTTCATGTGTCTCTTCTCAGGAATTCGGATGGGAAGCCTGGGCCTCTTTCTTCAGTGCATCATCTCCATATTCTTTTCAGCAATTATGGACCGGATGGTAAAACAGTTTGGGACCCGGACAGTCTACTTAGCCAGCGTGGCCTTATTCCCACTGACTGCCTTTATCATGTGCTTCTCTCAGAGCGTTGTTATTGTCACCGTTTCCGCTGCCCTAACAGGCTTCCCTTTCTCAGTGCTGCAGATCTTGCCATACACACTGGCATCTCTTTACCATCATGAAAAACAGGTGAGAGACGCAAGAGGGCTTCAAACCCATAGGCCTTATTCTCCTCCAGACTGCCACTTTTTACTGTTATTGCATGGCTGAAATATGCCATGGGCCTGAAACTATGGCTATATTTGCACTGGGCCTTATTATGGATTATATCCCAGAATAGGAACCTGTCATTGTCTGCACCAAGGCTTTCCTGTGTATGTATAAAATGTAGCTTTCTAAACATCAGATATTGCATCTGTTTGCTTCATATCACCTCTGATGGATTATCTGTGAAGGAACATGGTCCTTGAGTGAATAAAAGGGTTTTTTTTTAAATAGCAAAATTCCTTATGGCCCAAATGTTGATGGTAAAGCGACATGCTGCTTTTTTTCAGGGTTAAATAACTCAGAAAATTCGCCTTTGGGATAGATAATGTAGGAAAAAAATATTGGTCACTTTGCTGATGTTTTCTCTCACTCTGAAGGTGGACTGAAGCTGGATTAAACCTTAGGTGTGACCACAGCCTGAGTCCCAGCTACCATTACTTTGATTTCAATAGATCTCTGAAGGATCTGTGGGTGATAAAAAGAATGCAGACACCTCCAGTCAAATAAATTTGCTTATTTGTTTCTTATAGGATGCACTATTCCTATGACTGTGAAAAACCTTAATCTTTTGGAGGCAGTAGAGCACAGCAGCTAGATTTGTGTGTAAAATCAAACAATGAATTGCAGAACATTTCAGACTTCGGGGAAGCCTTATGAATCCACGCCCCCATGCTCTGAGTATTTCTAGATGCAGGTCTGAGCATCGACCCCTATTGTTGAGAAGGCCATATTGTTGTCACTGTAATGGTTCTTGGTATTTGTTACTCCTTTCTCAATATGGCATGCTGGTATCATTCAACGCTAGCTGAACTGGTGTCATATAGGCTGTAAAGGAGTCCAAAGGTGATTTTACATCAGAGGAAGTAAGTATGTAAGAGGAGGCCTGCTGGATCAGGCCGCAACATATCTAGTCCAGCATCCAATTGTTTCTGGGCATTCTCAAGCAGAAGTCAACGACAAAATCTTTGCCTGTTCCTGAATTCCTACAAGTAATGCATCTGGCCTGTCTCTCCAACCTGAAGGCATCCATTCTAGTATGCCTGTACTCTATGAATTTGTCTACCCTTTTCTTAAAGCAATCCAGAATGATGGCTGTCACCACCTCTTCTGGTCATAAATTCTATAGACTGATGACCCTCTGAGTGCAAAAATACTGCCTCTTGGTGGTGCTAACTCTGCTGCCCATCAACTTCATAGTGCACCCAATGGTTCTGATGTTGCATAATGAAAAAAAAA
>MTQE01001134.1:71612564-71634318 GCA_014337955.1 Aspidoscelis marmoratus | reverse complement strand
AAAAAAAACCCTCTATCCACCTTTCATGCACCATGCCTTATTTTACTTACTTTTTACTTTTACTTACCCCAACCCCTTAAATACTGTCTTTCAAGATTGAAGAGGCCTAGACCCTGCAGCCTGATTTTATAAGAAAGGTATTCCAGCTCCGTGATCCTTCTGGTTGCCCTTTACTGACTTTTTTTCTAATTCTGCAATATCCTTTCTGTGAGGTGGTTACCAGAATGATACACAATATTCCAAATGTGGCCTCACCACAGATTCATAAAGAGCAGGATGAGGTTGAAGAGGAGGGTGGATGTAATGCTGTGCTCCCATCCAGCTCTTTTGTCCCTCTTTCAGCCAGCTAAAGTAAAATTGTCTGAAAGAAATGATTAGACCAAGGCAGTGTGTCTCTTCCCTCCCAAAAGGGTGCGGGAAGTGACGCCTTCCCGGGAAGATAAGAATGTGCCATGGATTGCACCATCTTCCCCTAATCAAAGCTATCACTGGAACAAGCATGGGGATATATTCTCACACATGTAAAACTCTGAATGTGCCTAAGGAGTCCCTTATCCTATTAATTGCTTGATGTTATTATTGTTGTCTATGAAAGATCATTAGATGGTCTCACTCAAGGCTGCATAGGTTCTTAGGATCTAAGGCTGTTGGATCCAAAACCAGTCCAGTCCCTTTCATGGCGATCACACTAGAGAAGTACACTATTCCACTAAATCTGTTTTCCCTTAATGAAAACCATAGCAGGACATAGTGCCAGATCCGTTGTAGTTTCAAGTTTCTGTATGCTGAAATTTGTATTACTTGACTGTCTTGCTTTTGACAGCATGCCCAGTGCTATTTTGGTATGCAACTACTTCATCTTTTGGCCTGCTGCTTCCTAGCTAGTTGTGAGATTGGTTGCAGCCATGCATCTCCTCATTAATATCAAAAGGTGGTTGTGTGTTCTGATTTTCCCAGACCGAAGATGTGCATAAACAAAGCTGGTTGGACTATTCCCTGTGATGCTTCACTGTGTTTTATCACTTCGGTCACTTTCCCTCCTTGATTCAGCTCATTCCTAGTACAAATTCAGGCTGGGAGAACTAAAGTGGGAGAGAATTCAGTTCTAGTTAACTGCTGTCCGTCTTTTCTTCCAAAATCTAGATGTGAATGGATAGAGAAACAAATGAGGCTGTGTTTCCGATTAATTTGGCTCCGAGATCATAAAATCAGAGTCAAATGAGTGATGAAGTAAATTGCAGTTTCAGAATATATTTTTCTTGGCCTGTCCTTCTGAAACTATCATTTAGCTGCTTCTCTTTGCAAATTCTGGAGATCCATATTGCACAGATATTATATCCTGCATGCTTCCTCTGGCCACCAGCCTACTTCAGGTTTGTTTACAGAATGAGAACTGGAAGAATTGATAGGGGTGGAGTGCACATCTAGCCTGTTTTGTGGACAGAAGAGACTCTGCACTTAGTACCTCATTTCAGCTTGTCTGCTTTCCCAGATCTTCCATTTCCCCATTCCAGAAGAAGGCTGGCATAGTACACCTTTATGTACGGCTAAATTTATTTATGGGACTTACATACCACACTTGGCATAAATACTCTATACAGTTTACAGGTAAAAACAATTATAACAGCACTATGTTGCTGGATTCAAGCTTAGATGAAATATATTCAGTCTTTAATTTAAGGCCTAATCAAATAGGCTGGCAGAACTGTCAGTATCCGATCACTCCTGGGGTCTTTCACACTGGCCAATTGCTGCAGCATTGCTGGTGTGACAGTATACACTATTTTATGGCCAGATAGCATGATTTATAGTTATAAATACAGTTGACTGTTCTGCTGCTCTACCAGTATAAAATGCTCACACTGGCACCACAAGTTTATCCTGAACTTCCTTTCTCCTGTTCTATCTGGTTCAGAGTGTGAACAGCAGGCATCTAAGAGCATTTGACCCATATGTCTGCAATATGTCTTTTTTTCCTAAGATCATCTGAACAGTCTTAGAGAATTACACTTCACCATGGTTATGCAGTTGACTTTTCTCCTTATCAGTCATAGTGATGAATAAATTGTAATTAACTGAGAATAGAAGTAAAATCTTCCACTTTTATCACAGCTGTGATAAAGATGCAATGGGAAGATCACAAAGAATGAACATGAAGTCTGTGCATGTAAATTAAACTATAGCTTAGTGCTTCATCTTGGCTCTTATGGTAACCCAAAGAACTGTAGTGTGGACTGCAGATATAGCCAGCCATGATACTGGTGGCTTGTTTTTTTTTTTTTAAATGCCATCAAGATCTTAGATATCTCTAGGGTCATAGTTCACACATTCATTTTCCCTGTCTGGGGATTATCACACACAGGTGACTTTTGATAACACTGTTTTGGTGTAGTTGGCTTTCCTCTTTCACTGAACTTGGTTTTTTTTTAGTTCAAGGAAACATCACCTAACCTTACTTCCTATACGTATTGCATCCAAAGTGCCACATACTGTGCACCAACTCAGTTGCCCTTTTCCTGTTGCCAGGATTGTCCGAATAGAGAAAGTGTTGCATTTATTGCGGCCAGCCTCATTCCCAGACTAACTCTGTATGCTGGTAATTTGGAACTGAAGCCAACTTTCCCACAAATAGTTACATTGTTTAGCTGTTTCATGACTTCAGTAGTGATTAGAGTGAATGAGAGACCACATTGGCTTTATCAACATGGCTCTTATTTGTATTTCTATCCCACCCTATACCCAAAGGTCTCAGGGCAGCCAGGACTGTTGTTTCAGGCTACCTTAGGGACATGGGTGTGCTGTCCAAATCACAGCCACCTCAAAGTTGTAGGTGGATGTCTACCCCCTGTGGCCCTAAACACAGCTGAAATTGAGTAAGAATGGCTGCCTTTTGACAAAGGAGGAGGAAAAGAGTTAGCAGGAATCTTCACTGCTCCAGCCCCTTTCTCCTGTACTTTGAAAACTACAGCAGGAAAAGAGGTGCTCAGTGAATTAGGGGGTGCAATCCTCTGTTGGGTATCTGGAGAAAAGGGACACTGATGCTTTCAGTTTACGTAGAATAAGACTGCTCCATGGATGGGAATTTGCTACCAACATGACTGAGTGCTCCTACATCTCAAATTTTGAAGCTTTTATTGAGCCTTGTCTCCTGACTGATTTGTCCTGCTGCCCTTTTTGACGTATGAGCAATGGGCAGTGAGGTGAGACCATGCCAGGGCATATGCTCTCAGTTGAAGGGATTCGTGTTACTGCCTTGAGCTCTTTGGAATGAAGGTGGGATAAAAATGCAATTTACCACTTGGAAAAACTCACATCCTATTTGTAGGTTCCTTGCTTTCATTGAGTTCTGCAGCAGCATTCATCGTCCACTTTCTTCTTGTTGCAGATATATTTGCCTAAATATAAAAGCAAAGAGGAAGATGCTGCACAACTAGACAAGAAACACTGCTTCCTCAAAAACCACCTTTCTGGACAGAAGCTGCCTTACCAGAACGGACACAGTGGAGGCCTCTATTCTTCATCTCCTGCTGGATCTGCCATCTGTGTTAGCTCACCATGTGAAGTACCTCTTAGGATGATGGTGGGGGATGCAGATGGTGCAGCAACAAGCCGGGGCATCTGTTCAGATCTGGCTATTTTGGATAGTGCATTTCTCCTTTCTCAGGTCATCCCATCCCTCCTCATGGGCTCACTTGTGCAGTTTACACAATCTGTCACTGCTTATATGGCCTCAGCCACCGGCTTTGGGCTGGTGGCTATTTACTTTGCAACCAAAGTTATCTTTGACAAAAATGATATGGCCAAGTGTTCAGTGTAAGAGGGGGAGAAAAATGTATGTATGTCAAAGGCCTGGGAGAAATGGACAACCGAGAAGAGTTTAGGCACAGCCTCTCCCTTCTCAGTAGCTTTGCAGTGAGGGATGTGCCTGGGTGTTTAGGGGTGGTTGCACTCCTGTTGAAAAAGCAGGAAAATGCTGGCTTGATCTCAGGGTATCTGAAGGGAGTCTGCTAATAGTTTGTTTCTCCTGGATGCCTTCCTCAAAGTGCCTCCAAGCTTTCTGAAGGTTTGAAACTTAAAGGACTATCCTTTCTACAGCAGGGTACTGTGAAACTTTTAACAACTTGTGTGGGAGGGTGGTGACATAATGCAGAAGGGACCAAAGATGATTCCAAAGTTATAATTAACTTTATTCCTTAAACCTCGTTCACTAGGATCCTGTTCATATGAGAGAGAAATGCAGTTGAAGAACCTCCTCTGTAGAAGTGCAACCATTAAATATAAAAGTGGTAATATGGGAAATCACATGAAGGAAACTTTTTTTAAAAGTCCAAGCAACATTGAATGTGCATGGTTCATGCAAAGTGCAGCTGACAAAAAGTGGATTGTCAGGCATTATTTGAGCAAATGTGCAAAGCTGGGTGTAGTTTGTGCAGTGCATATGCCACAAATGCAGAGTGAGAAGGGTACCTTGTTCTATCAGTTCCAGAGAGAATGATCCCATTCCTACTGTCACTTCTATGCCAACCCAGCCTCCTATGTGCTGATTTGGAGTTGGGAATATGCTGTGTGCATGCAGGCTTCCCACACAGCAAAACAGACCCCTCTTTGCTCAGCCCTGAACCCACAGTGTCTATGAGCCAGGAGCAGCCAGGAGGAGAGAATAAACAAATGGCACTTTGCTTTTTCAAATCCAGCTGTTGACTTTCATGTCAGTTTATGAGTTGTTCTATTCACGAGGCTTTTCTTTCGTCCTGGCTTGGTACAGATCACAACCTTCCCTTTTGAACTGGCACCCTGGATATTTTTGAAGGGGCCTCGAAACAGTCCATTCCCTTTACCCGTTCCAGATGCGATGCAGGTCGAGTCCAAGGTGGTCTAAATGTGATGAAGAGAGCTGTGTAGGAAGGGGCCTGTTTAGCAGAGGATGCTGTGGTTGCACTGGCGGCAGCTCTGGAGTGGTATGACGGAAATGAAAATCTTGGTCATCATCTGATACTTTTCTCTGTGTATGCCCTAAACAGAGCTTGCAGTTTGTGCAAACAGAGAGGCTCACGCAAACATGGCTGAAGAACACACCCCTCTGGGGACCTGGCTGTAAGTAAGCAACTGGCACAAGCGAATCACACTGCCTTCTACTGTGCAGTGCTGAGAAAAGGGGCTTAGTTATGCCAGCATGATAAAAAAGCTTGCGTCTGTGCCACCTTTCCTGTAAAGGAGCTGATGTGTGCTAAAGGGCTCCACCGAAAAAACCAACTGTTTTTCTGTCTACCACAAGGCAGGCTCCAAGAGGTATTTTTTCCTATGTGTGAGCCAGAGTTTCTGCCACCCAGATAGTGCCGAGGCTTCCCCTGTGTCAGGCAAGCTTTGCAAAGTCAGCTGCTGTCGTCTTCACATCCTTTCATTGCTGCTGTTGATACAAAGCATGTTTTATGAGCCATATAGTTTGCAGGTCAAAGAGAGGGCTGCTGGTTCCATGGAACTGTGGGACTCTAAAGTCAAGTTCAACTCTGTTTTCTCCCCAATGCATGTATGTTGGATTCCACCATCAGAACTTGCTTTTTTGCTGTTGTTTTCCAGCTGTGACTAACATGGGACCAAATGACCATAAGTGTTAATTGTGTGAATTTAACCAGCGTGCACTGTTGTGTTAACAGCAGCCTCTTTCTGACACGATGCTGATATAGATGGCCTTTCTGAAGGTGCTATTTATATTTCAGGAAAAGCTTGCAATGGCTGCAGCAGAGGATTGTTTAGAATTTAAATAGCAGCTTTGAAGAGGCAAACTTTCATCCCACCATGGGCTAGACAGAATGTTAAAACGTGCCTTGGTAACAAGTGTGCTCTAACATAATATTTCTAAGGAAAACCCTGTTTGGGAGATAAAACACAACTCTTATGGAGCTTTTGCACTTACCTTCAGTGGACTACTCCAAGGAGATTGGATCAACTGCAGAGTCCACCTGATTCCAAAACATATTACAAAACAAATCATCCACATGCTGGCCAAGAAGCCATCCCTGTGCTGTTTGCAAAGCTCACATGAGCTTCTGGACATCTTCTGAAAGTTCCAACAGCCAGGAGCAAAGGTTCCGTGCCTCAAGATTCTCCAGGGATCCATTTTGATGGCACACCTTCTTGTGCCGCTTAATTGACTCCTCAGTAAACTGGACCATGGAGGTGTGTTTTCCATGTTCCACTTTACCAGGTGCTAGTATGCTGACAGACCTTTTTAAACAGGTCTACTGGTATACTGGAGTGGGTAGCCATTTTGAGTCATCTGGTTGGCTTAACCACATGTGCATGTAGAAGGGAGCCCCCTGGGCTTCTTGCTATACTGGATCAACAGTAGGTGTAGAAAGGCCCTTAGAAACTAAGGGTAGCATTTGTTATGCAATGTTTTTAAAGAAACTAATATTTAAAAAAAGAAGAAAAAGAAACTAATATTATAGTGTTCTAAAGGTCCATGACAGAGAGAAGCAAAGTTGCAGGCCAGATACAGGAAGACAAAATTATTTATGTCGTTTCTGTACTGTACTTCACTGTAGTCCAGGATGGTTAACAAAACAAAGTAACATGAAATCTATGAAATCATGAAAAATATTATATAATGCTATGAGGGAGCAAGTGTCAGAACTACTGGAAACATGAAGTCTTCTTTCTTACAACTTGAATGAGGGATAAAATGCACACTAGCAACGGGTGTACTGGCATCAAAGGAAAAAGGAAAAATGGAAGCAGGCAATGGAAATCCTTTTTCTGCATTGCAGTCCCACATGGATGAATTTGGAACTGGCTATAAAACAAGATCCACTAAACACATAAACATTTTGTGCTGCTATTTGTTTATTTTAGATACTTCTATACTGCCTCCTATTAAAAATACAATATTGAAGCAGTTCACAAAAACTGCACTGTGACCTCTTAGCACCATTCAGGAATAGTTTTTCTGCAAATAGGGCAAAAATGAAATTAAACAGAGGGCCAATGTTACCTAGTAATTCTGTTCCCCATGGTGAGAATCAATTTTCAATGATTCGTTTTGGTATTAATTAAAATTGTCCTTTAATGCATCGCAAACTAGTGAGGTTGTTTGAAAGAATTACTTATGAACAGTTTTGCTAATGAACATTTGAATAGACTCTCCATTGCACCTTAGGACCAATTTCTGTTCCAACTGGGGCCAGGAGATTTTATATAGCAAGATAAATATTGATTGGATTAAAAGTATATTCATCAGTCATTTTCTGATAAAACGAGTAAGTGCTGCTAACACTTAATCAAATGCACAGGAGCCTCCAAAGTCTTAGTAGCACTTTTAATATCCACATGGGACTGGTGGGCACAGAAATTGCTTTTTGTTGACCAAATTTGTCCTCTATTTTTTTCAAGCCTGTGACATTAAAGAAAAACTGTATGAAGTGTGTCAACTGACTGACAACATCTCTCCAGAATTTCTAAGAGGCGCCTTGCTGTACCTGTCTAGACATGCTAGTCACCGAAACTGAATCCGTACATGCAAAGTGGTGCTCTAAGGCATTTTCCGCACTTACCTCTGGTGTAGTTCAGGAAGGTGTCTAAGAGGCCTTGGTTTCCACACATTATCACAGGGCAGGATTGCCCTTCCAGAATGTTCTGTGTGCACAGGACAGAGCATAGAGTGGGATAGGGCATCTCATTCCATTGCTGGGCTTTGGACTAGTAGCCCTATGGGAGCCCTTTTTAGTGGCAATCCAGGAAGGTCACAAAGGGCTCTCCAAGAAACTCATAAGAACAGCTTGGCTCAGAATGGGGGGGGGGAGTAGGAGTACAAAGGCAGCCTATAACTGAGCTATGACTCAGCTATGACACATTTGCTTTAGTGTAAAACCAAACCATACCAGACACAATGGTTTCATAGAATCTGTGCACAGTGCAGTATGAGCGTGGTACCTGACCTTGACAAGCGGCACACAAGCACAGCTGCTTTATGATGCTAGGAGCAGCATAACTTGATGTGGCTTAGGGTGACTGAGCCTGGCAAGCCATGTGCCAACTGTGCTGCTGCTTGAGATGCTGGAGGTGGTGTGGTGTAGGGAATGGCCTATGGTGAGTCAGGACCTGCAGGCTTAAGCTGTTCCCTGAGCTCAGTGTCCAGTGGGTGGCCCGGCGTGGACTGCTTTAAAACTGATGCTGTTGTAGTTGCTCTCAGGCTTTATTTTTATAATCCAAACCGAGATGGTTTTTAGTAGGACCAATTATCAAACGGGGTTCCAAAACATAATCCTAAAGCACATGAATCTCTTCATATGATACTGGTTCTAAAGAAAACAAGTTGCACAAATAAAAGGTGGCCATAGGCTTGGTTATAAGGGAGGGGGGGAGATTTAGTAAACAGCCTGTCAGGATCTTCAACAAACTTCCAGTAATGCACAATGGTAAAAGGTGGAGAACTAAGACTAGCAATTAACTTGTTCTAAACCAACCTACTTCTGAGAAGGGTTCTTGATATACTTGAGATGAGATAATTCCATCCTCTGTGGAATGAGTGTTTTTATTTTGACTATTGCTGTATGGTTTCTAATTTATGATGGCATCCATTTTCTAGGCTTTATTTACATTGGATTTCTGTTATGTGGAGCATTCTGCTTCATTTTGTATTACTGATGTACTCTGTCCATCATTCAGCCCCCACCCCTGGCTTTATTTAAAGGGAACTTATTGAATACTATTTTGGCCAGTGATTGGATGGTGCCTTTACTACTCAACAAGAGATTTCTTAAAATCATTTGCTGTAGAAAAAAAAATGCATCTCCTATGCTGTGTTTGGCAAATCACTGTCTTCTTTTGTGTTTTTATTTATTTAGGAAAGTAATTTTTTGTACAGTTTATGCACTGAGGAAATTAAATTCTGTTAAGAGCAGAACAATTAAAGTACTGTTTTCAATTCTGTGAATAGAATAAGAATTTCCTGAGAATTTGGCACTGGGCACTAGGTTCGTTCATATTTATATTTCATAACCCCTGAAGCTGTTAAGACAGTTCAAGATATAACATGCTGATCACCTTGCATTTATAATAGAGGCTCTTAAAATACTTAAAATGCCATTCCACGGCATTACAAGATTAAGAACATAAGAGGAACACTATTGGATCAGACCACAACCCATTTAGTCCATCCTACTTCACACAGTGACCCACCAGTTGCTTCTGGGCATTCTCAAGCAGAAGACAATGGTGAAAGCTTCACCTGTTCCTAATTCTCTGCAAATGGAACCCTGCAGGATTGAGTCACAATGGCGTGTCTCTCCAGCAAGGACATAGTACCTAAGCATCAATTCTACGTAGTATCTATTGATAACACCTTTTCTCCATGAATATATCTAACCCTTTCTTAAAGCTATTCTGGCTTGTCACTGTCACCACTTCTTCTGGTAGTAAATTCCACAGACGTGTCTCTGAGTGAAAATATAGTTCCTCTTATCACCCTACCTTGGTCCTAGCTTACATGGATACAGAGCCAAAGCCTGGAAGACTCCAGTTATTTATCCTGTAGTTTGTACAGGATAAAGTTAGGGTACTGTTTGGAAAGAATACAATTATTTATGGGATTTATGTCCTGTCACTCTCCTAAAGACCTTGGAACAGCACATACAGATATTATCTCCTCTAGTTATCTTCACAACACCTTTGTGAAATAGGCTTGGTTGAAAACATTCACACCTGAGCAAGTATCATCTGGTGCTCCTGCCTATAATGTAGGTACAAGGTGAGAATGATAAAAGTGTGCATGAACAAGACAAGAACATTTTTAAAAGCCTGATTCAAAAGTATTTGCATCAACATCACTTTGGCTTATCTTATATATAAACCAGAATCTGCTATTGGATGATCTCGGGTCTGCTGTAATCTTGCACTAGCAGGCAGATGAGACATAGGCTCCATCCTCAAGAAATAAAAAGTCTGTTAAAAATGTTCTTTTGCCTCTGAGCGCCCCCATGCCTGGTTTTTCTCCGACCTTCCAGCGGCACAAAAGGAGGAAAATACACAGTAAAAAGACTGCCCTTTAAAGAAGTCTACCAGAGAACCTTTTGGAAGCCGCAGGTTTTCCTGGCAGCAATTACCATGGGGACGCTCCATGGCAAAAGGGGCGGGGATTGGTGGCCAAGATCTCCGAAAAAAGCACCCTGGCTGCACACACAGCCTTAAACATTCACACATCTCCCAGAACAGCAGCATTTTCCCTTCCTTTCCCTTTCTAAAGATCAGAACTTTTAAAGAGCCAGAATTGTGGAGAATTGCAACATTGTTATCAGGTGTGAAGTGAGTGGATTGCTACAGTGTAATGGCTGCTGGGGTGGATTTTTACAGTGATTAAAATCACTATCTTTGGAAGCAAGCTCTTGATTCCAAAGTGATAAATGGCTCTGGTGGGTTTTGCAGGCAGGAGAGACAAACAGAGAACTTGTAAATATGGCTATTTTCTTTTGGACTTGTTGGGAGTTGTCTCCCCGGCACCCTATCAAGCAGAGAGGGGGCGGGGAGAAAAAGATGCAGGCAAACAAAACACGCTTCCTTGGGAATAGTAGGTGTGTTTAAAATGTGTGTTTTACCGAAACTCATGGGGACGCTTATTCCGGAATTGAACGGCACTTTTAAAGTCCACCAGAATACAGGGGCAGTAGAGGAAAACTAGAGAGGCAAATAAGTTGCTTGGGGATTCAGCCATAGGGTGTTTTTCCACTGTCACTAGAAGTACCCATTAAGTACCCATTAATGGGTACTTAATGGGTACTTTTAGTGACAGTGGAAAAACACCCATAATCCAGAATAAGGCCCAGTGTAGAAAGGGCTTCATTTGGGAAAATCTTGACAAATATGTCTGAAGGTACTATGGGGGTAGGAGGGAAAACCCAGGAGTTCTGCCAAAGAAATTTGTCAATCCACCCTTTGATGTGTGTATACACTACTTAAAACTTGGGAACAACTCTATTAACAAAGTGTTAGTAGTGTGCTTTATTTGTCTGTTGTCAGACTGCCACAAATGACTTCACCAAAGAATAACCACTGTGGAAGAAAGCTAATTCATTCTAGTGCACTACAGTGATGCAATAAGTAGAAACACAGGCTAATAATACTTGCCAATGTTACTGCCTTTTACCGCTTTTACTTCTTCTCATTTTCCCCAGAAGGTGGAGCTAATAAGATGCTGTACATTTAGAAAACAGCCTGGAATTTAACAGCATTAAGTTGAAGGGTTTTGTTTATATATTTTTTATAATGATAAACAGATAAAAGAGGACATTTCATTAAAATATTATCTAAAATAGTGGATGGAAGTGGAAGGTTCATTCATAATATTTTCTAATAGACATCTAAAATATGGAAACATAGGTACCTAAAGATAGCAGATGAGAGAACATTCTAGAGGACAGGCACCACCATAGGGAGGGCTCAACTGGAAGCAACAGAAAGGTGTCTCTTTAAAAGCCAGTGGTGCACACCCCCTTCTTGAGGACCTCCCCGGATGACCTAAACCACTATTGATCAGTGCCAAGATACTAGAGAGAATTGTGCCTGCCCAGCTGCAAACATGCTTGGAGGAAGCTGATTTTCTAGACTCATTTCAGTCTGGCTTTAGGCAAGGGGCCAATTCACACTTCAGCTGGTAGTTGACAATTAGGCAACATCTGGGCAAGTGTACCTGCGCTTGCAGGAGGCGTTTACAGCATAGAAACGGCCCCTACCTGTCCAGAAGTTGACTAATTACCAAGTAGCTGTGGAGCACAATTTCATGTTCCACAAGCTTATGAACCTTTACCAAAGACTTACCTGAAGCATCCAGCGGTGACCATCTGCACCCCTGCTGGACGGGGAGATCAACAGAGCTGCCGTGCAAGTGCGCTAGCAGCTCTGCTGACCTCCTGATGCGAGTGTGATTGCACAGAGCATCAGCACCATCATAGTAATGATGATGATGCGCATGCACTTGTGCAGGGTGCCGCACTCAAGATGGTGGTGCCCAGAAGAGGACCAGCCCCCGGATCAATCAGAGCCTGCCCACCTCAGCAGTTAAGGGGATGGAGACACATGAGAGGGCATTCTCCATCACATAGTTAGCTGACTAGTGAAGATGCTCCTCTTTTTCTTAGCCCTTGTCTGAGTGAACAGCATCCTGTACTCATGCAGGCACTGTTACTGCTGTACCTAATCTGTTCTTATACTGATTTTAATGTGACCTGCCCTGAGACCTTTGGGAATGGATAGAAAAAATGAATATATTACAACTGCAGCAAGGCCTCCCTGAATGATCTAAGGGAAAAGGGAAAGGCAGTTCCAACCTGGAACTGGTTGCATGGCTGGCAGAGAAAAGGGTCTATCTCATAAAGTTGATTTTTCAGTTGCATTTAGGGGTAAGTATGAATCATAAAATTCTTATGTTTGTACAAACACTGCTAACTGAAATGTAAATGACAGACACTATTTGGTTAATTGGTGCAAATTGCACCACTTTGGTTGTGTGACTAGAACTGAAGAACTGCTGTAGGATTCTATTTATCTAGGCAAATTACATCACCTTGCAGAGCTTTTGATTGTTATTTATTAAAGAACTTATTCATCATTCTTCAGCCAGTTAAGTATATCTTACAAAAACACTACATAAACTGTAAAAGAAGTGAAGCTGGTTCTCTCTGGGGCTGTGTCCCCGAGCAATAAAAAGCCTGCTAAAAAGCTTATTTTGTCTCTGAGCACCCCCATGCCCGGCTTTTCTCTGAGCTTCCAGCATCACAAAAGGAGGGAAATCCGTGGGAAAAAAGTGCACTTTAAAGAAGACTACCAGTGCACTTTTTGGAAGCCGCAGGTTTTCCTGGCAGCATTTACCGTGGGGACGCTCTGTGGCAAAAGGGGCAGCAGCTTCCCTTCCTTTCCCTTTCTAAAGGTCAGAACTTTCAAAGAGCCAGAATTGTGGAGAATTGCAACATTGTTATCAGGTGTGAAGTGGGTGGATTGCTACAGTCACCGCTGCTGTACAGGGTGGATTTTGACAGTGATCAGAGGGAAAGTGTTGAGAGTGAATGAGAGAAAAATCGCATGGACGATGGCTGCAGCCGCTGCCTTTGCCGGCATGGGAAGCCATTTCAGGGGGTGGAGATCTGGGAGACGAACAGAGAACTGATAGCTATTTTTCCTTTGGACTTGTCAGGGGTTTCTCCCTGGTTGTGGCCGCGCAGAGCGCAGTCCCTCCCCGTTCCCGCCAGCCCCCTATCAACAAGAGAAGGGGCAGGGAGAAAAAAATGTGGGCAAAGAAAACACGCTCCTGTGGGGACGGTAGGTGCATTTTAAATGCGCATTTTGCTGAGCCTCATGCGGACGCTTATTGCGGAATTGAACAGCACTTTTAAAGTCTGCTGGAATAAAGGGACGGTAGAGAGAAACTAGAGAGGCAAATAAGTTGCTTGGGGATGCAGCCTGGGTGGATTTCTAAGGTGGCAAGAAAGTATCTCACCATAAGCAGATTTAGATGAAACTCAGCATTTGCTGGAGTAAAAAACTTGGTTAGGTAAACTGGTTCCAAGCATGCTCACTTGGCTATTGGATGCTGCCTGATATCAGCACAAAGGGAAAATGCTGTTGACTTGCTAGTCTTTCCTCTACTACATGAAAAACAATGCAATTTGTGGGTGATAGAATCCTCACACACAAAACAGAAAATGAGAAAATCACAAATATGTTTCATATAGGGATAAAACAATTTCAAGAAATATATGCAAGTATATACATAATTTAATAAGAAATACAAAAGATCATAGTGAAACATACAGATTGGCAAAAGGATCAGGTGTAGCGCCAGTTATTAACCACATGCATTTATTCCAGTAAAGTCAGGGCTAGCTGGTCCATAAGAACAAAGATGGTATCAACTTGCCACACAAAGTTAACTCAGGAGTTTCCCCCAATTAATTTTATTTAGTGAAGTCAGTTTCCATGCAGGCTTAGAACACAATGGACAGTTTAATAGTATCTTGCCTACTGTTAGTGGTACCATTTCTGACTCTTGGCAGTGCTGTCTTTGAGTTGCTTCTTTCTCTGTCACAACAGTCCCAATGTGGATCAGTCACCACTGAGTGGAAAAAAGAACAAGACCAGATTGCATGGCTAGACAGAGGTGCAACTCATAAAAACACAAAATTAGGGACCATCTAGACCACATCTCTACACAGTGGAGGCATGGAGGTCTCTACTGCTCATCAGCTCCCCGTGCCAAAGTTTCAGTTCATGAAAAGCTGCTCAGAAACTGCTTCTTGTGTATTGAGCAAGGGTGCATTGAACAAGCTATATTTTCACATAGGCCTTCTGGAACTGTATTCAAATGGCAAGATTGGCCTTCAAGCACGGCTTTGAAGTCTTCAAAGAACAACAGTGGAAATCTCAACCCATCTCCAAGGCTGGGAAAAGTCTGCAGGGAAGGACAATCGGACACTAAAGTTGGCATCATGGAGACACCCTCTAAAACAGATTGTTGTGGATCCAAACAGGGAAAAAAATCCTAAGTAATCCTCAGTATCTGGTACAAGACATCACTGTGGTTGATCCAGTAGGGAAACAGTGACCACACTGCAATAATCTTCAACTTTAATAGAGACAATAAATTGTCAATAAAATCTCAACAGAGATCTTAAACTTTTATCAAGACAATTTCCCCAAAACGAGTAAACCTGGAAGAGTTTAATAACTCCAAAATGAATAGAGACTATTGACAATAATGGAGACTCAACTAGAAGAAAGAAAGGGCACTTCCAGGTCCAAGAGAACACCAGCATGGGTTACAAATGTAGTAAAGAAAGTCATTAAAACAAGAAAAGCACACTAAGAAAATCCAAGTGTGACGACTCTGTCACCCCCCACACACACTTGAAGAAGAAGAAGAGTTGGCTTTTCTACCCCACTTTTCTCACCCATTTAAGGGAACTCAGAGCAGCTGACAAAGCTTTCTATTCTCCCACAACAGACACCCTGTGATGTAGGTGGGGCTGTGAGAGCTAAGAAGAGAGCTATGACTAGCCCAAGGTCACGCAGCTGGCTTCATGGAGGAGGAATCAAACCCAGATAAGAGCTCCTTAACCACTAGGCCATGAGTTTGCTGTACAGTTTCAATAAGTTCCTTTTCTCCCTTCAGTTTAATTTAAAAAAGAAAACAAACAGACAGACAAACTAAACAGTGAAATGTTTTCTGAGTATTGCCAACTTCAGTCCAAATCACTATTAAACCTGCAGCAAGTTTGGTTAGATTAATAATTGGACATAATAACTCTTTCAGTCAATTCTTCAAGCCTTCCCTGTTTTTAATATATTAAGAGTGAGTTAGCAAAGAGTGAGACTCGTACTCCGCAGAGCTACGCAGCAAGGAAACAGCTACCAAGCATCACGCCCTGACTGCCTGTAATGGTCCTGGGGTGGGGTCAGTATATGAACTGACCTGTACTAGCCCCACAGGTGTCCTGCTCCTCTCCCTGAAGCAGGAAAAATAAACACCAGTGTAATCCAAACACTGTTTATTAATATACGTAAATAAATGAATAGTAGAAGCAAAGGTAAGATTAGTCCAATAGTCCTTGAACTGCTAGAAAGTAAATGTTGTTGAAAATAAAATAAAGTTCAAGCCTCAGCCAGGAGTTCCACTGAAAGCATATATCTAAAAGGATTCCCGCCTCCAGCTATTCTCACTCCTCCTGTCCGTGAATGGATTCCAACCACCATTCAATGCGATGACTCATCCCATAAATAAAGTAACACGCAGCAAATGTAAACTGACTTCCAGGCTTGTCTCACTCCTCCCGAGCTAACAGCCTGCCCACGTGCCCACCCTGTTGCTGGCACGCGCTCTGGTCTTCCTCTGCCCTAGAAGCTAGAAGTCTGAAGAGTTCAACCCAAACTCTCCACATCCCTATTGCACTGAAGCTGCAGGAATAGAGACGCTGAGAGCCCCGGGCAGCTGGTTTTTATACCCTGCGATCCTGTTGCTCTCATTGGTGCATTTTTGGCGGTCTTTTTATGCTCCTCCTCCCACCTGTCAATCACCCTGCTGCAAAAGCCCGGGAAACAAGCCTGCGGCTGCAGCTTACACCATGAAAACCTCACACAAAGTGTCTTCATGAGGAGAAGGCAGCAGTGGCACATAAGGCCAACCGGCATTCCTTGGGGGGCTTATAATTTTTAAAATGAAAATGACAATATATATATATATCACAATATCAGCAACAACATACTGATCTCGGCCAGGAAATGATTATTCAGTTTAACATCTCCACCAGCTTAGAAAAACAGCTAAAAATTTCAGATCTATAAAGCTCATAGATCTTTCTTGGGGGCACAGCTAGTTTTAACTTGCAGTTTAACTGTGGCAGAAATTTGGGCTGCTCCCTACATAAATTAAACAAAGATCAGGAGTGCGATCAGCCTGCAGAAAATAGTTACCATTCCTAATACTCATTAAGATTCCTAATAAGCTAATTACCTATCTGCAAGTTAATGCAAGCACCTAATGCCTTCCGGGAGAAAGCAGCAACAGTTAGTCTTGTGCAGGATCAGGTTGTTGCTTTCTTGTTGAATGAATTGAGATATGATACTCGTCTTTGCTGTTCTGTCTGCACGGAGGGAAACTTCCGATTTTGTGTCTACTGCGCAGCGAGTGTCCTTGATCCAGCATTAAGGTAAGTGTGCAGTCCTGATCAGATAATGCGACACCATGATGATCCACTGATCATCGTGTGTGAAGCCTCGATCGGGACTGTGCATTCCGCTGTGCAGTATAAATGTGTCTGGACGCAGCCAGTCTTAACTTCTGTGCCTGTCTCTTCCCACACTGTTCATTCCCCTTTCTTTTAAAGTGCAGCACAGGGAAGGGCAGGCTGTATTCCTTTAAAAATAACAAGCAAGCCGAAGAGAGATCTTCCTTTGAAGCCAGGGAACGTTTAATATCCTATTACTGGCAGCTATTGAGCCACGATCCTAGCACAGCTACAGCATGCTAAGCACCCTGTTGCTAAGAGCTTCAAAGGCAAATCAATCTTCCCTCTACCCTTTTGTGTTTTTTAAAGGCAAGGGAGAGTGGGCAGTGTAACAGGGGACTAGAACACCGCCCCCCCCAAGAATGATGGGGAGGCCTTTGGATAGCAAGTATCCTAGGATCACTGCCCAGAGGTCCACGGGTAATGGCACCATTGAGCACTTGGATGTCTCCTGGCTGCTGAAAAACTGCAAGCAGAATAGGCTGTGTGCTCAAGTCCTGCTGGTGGGTTTTTCTGTGTGACTAGGGCTGCATCTCCAAAAGACTTATTTGCTTCTCTACTGTCCTTCTACTATCACTCTATTCAAGCGGACTTTAAAAGTGCCATGCAAATCAGGAATAAGCGTCCGCATGAGGCTCAGCAAAATGCGCGTTTTTAACGCACCTTCCGTCCCCATGGGAGCTGTGTTTTCTTTGCACACATCTTTTTCTCCCTACCCCTGCTCTTGTTGATAGGGTGCCAGTGGGAATGGGGAGGGGCTGCACTCGGCGCGGCCACAACCAGGAAGACACCCCCAACAAGTCCAAAGAAAAATAGCCATTGGTTCTCTGTTCATCTCCCAGATCTTCCGCCCCCCCCTCTCCTCCCCGTCCTCAGGCTCTTGCTGCAGAAGCTGCGTGACGATGGCTGCAAGGCATTTTTACCTGTACAGCGCACGAACACTCATTCACTCTCACCACTTTCCCCTGTTATTGCTGTCAAAATCCACGATTCTGGCTCTTTAGTTCTGAGCTTTAGAAAGGGAGGCTGCTTGTGTTATTGCTGTGTGTGTGCGTGGCAATCCCTGCCCCTTTTGCCACGGAGCATCCCCAAGGTAAATGTTGCGAGGAAAACAGTGCTGAAAGTCCAAAAACAGTGCTGAAAGTCTTATTTAAAGGGCACTTTTTTTGTTGCGGGTTTTCCTCGTTTTGTAGCATTGGAAGCTCGTTAAAAACCCTGGCATGGGGGTGCTCAGAGGCAAAAGAGGATTTTTAGCAGACTTTAAATTGCTTGGGGACAGGGCCTAATAGGTGACTGTGAGATCCAGTTCCTGGACTAGATGGCCAGGGGTTCAATCCAGTGGGGCATTTTTTATATTCTTAAGTCCACCTTCTGAGGACTGAGAGCATCTGCAGAATATCATCTTTATTACATTACCCCACCATAACATATGAGTATTCCCACATTACAAGGCACGCGCGGCTTGCTGGCAGCTGTTTGTGCTGAAGCATATTTTTCCTTTTTCTGTTGTCACACGCAGCACTGACTCCTTTTGTTCTTGGTGTTCCACTTCCAGAATGGGGCAACACATCCATAAAAGGGATATGCATGTATGGGTTTTGGGGCATTTGACCCATAACAAATCGAATGTTCGAAAAATTTGTATTCGTTTGAATAGATCCCCTTCAAATGTGGCAGGATTCTATTAGATACAAATGTATTCGTACGTATATCCAAAAGAATGCATACGGATCCTGCATATGGATCCTATCCAATCGCACACCTATCAGATACGTATCCTATACCAACATATACGTATTAATACATATCTGTTATGTATGCCCAGTTTAATGAATGTATGAACGATTCGTATGAATGTTAATGTACGAATGTCATAATGTTTGATTCGTGTATGAATGTACAAATTCACACAAATAACGAATATTATGAATATTCGTGCACATCCCTAATTCCATAAAGTAACCAGGTGTTTTCTTTTGGCATTGTGTTCCTCAGAAAATCCACTTTAGGGTTAGAAAATGTGGAAAGGAAATGATTGGTCGGTTTCCTGTTTTGTTCTCTCGTTCTGAAAGTGGACTGAAAGTAAATTGAAACTTAGCCTCTATCATGGAGAACTAAAGTTTTGGTTTTCTCTCTCTCCCCTTCCCTCCCAATCTCCTCTCCTCTGGGCAGGGACCGTCTTTAATACTTTCACTGTGTAAACTCTTCTGACAGCTCTTCAAGCTGAAGAGGACTATAAAGTGAAGAACATGCCTTGAGAACTATTTCTTGTCTTGTTCCTGGCTCTGCACCTAAGGTGGTGGTTCTGACACAAGTTTAGGCATGATTTCTGTGTGGTTACAGAGAGACAAAATCAAGGCGAGAGGACAATCAAGGTGTAAACAAACATGTTTTAATTAGGGCTCAAGTTTCTCTGGAAGTTCGAACACTGGCTGTGTCCTCACCCCACCAGCAAGAGATGCTTTGGGAATGACCTCTATAGGAAAGGGCCTGCCCTCATGGAGACGAGCAAGAAAATCACGGAGGGAGGCACAGCAGGCCTACAGGTAAAGAGAGTACATTTCACCATAATGAAGGTCTGGCTCAATGCCCAAGAAGTCGTCTTGGAGCTGCATCTTGCACACAGAACTGTATGCATCTTGGAGAAGCAGGAGTTGGCTTTAAAGGTATAAGGGGACTCAAAATAGCTGACAAACCTTCTGTTCTTCTCCCCACACCAGACACCCTGTGAAGTAGGTTGGGCTGTGAGGGCTCAGAAATAAAGCTGTGCCTAACTTAAGGTTACCCAGCTAGATTCGCATAGGAGGGTGGAATCGAACTAAGAGACTATAAGAGTCTGACACTCTAACCACAAGACCAAACTGGCTCCATGCACCCTCACACTCCTTTGGCATGAAGTGCAGTGGAAATGGGCAGGCTTCAATGCCTCTCCAATGAGTGTTGAGCACCATATGGTTATCCAACCATTACAGCACTTAACATTTCCACAGAATACAGATAGCTTTCTTCCCTGAAAACAAGGACCAAATTGAAATATTTTTTGTGCCTGAGGAGGTAAATGTCAAGCTAAGGGTCCTCCTCACCTCTGTACAAAAACCACCTTCAAAATTTCACTGGCCCTGGGGATGTTAGGATAACAAGGAGTGGGTGAGACAGGCCACATGACAGACACAGCTTTCGTCTCCAGCATCAGTGGTCCGCATCTTCTCTCAGTGCTGCAGGCTGAGGTGGACACATGAGGTCCACTCAGCAATCTGCCCTTGAGGCTGCAGCCATAATTCCTAAATAGCTGCCTATAAAACCCAGGAGCTAGGTAGGGACCTGTTAACTGAACTGCCTTATTAATGCAACACAAGCAACTGTAAATGAGTGGGTGCTTTATTTTCTTCTTCTTTTTTAACCCAGGAGTTTTACAAAAGCCAGCACGCCAGAGAGTATTTACGAGTAACAGGATTCCCATCCAAATCGTAAGGCAAGCCATAGAAGAAGCCCAGGGTCCGCGCCTGTCAAACGACCATCCCAGGCTCCTATCGCAGCTTCCTGCATCCCGAGGGAAGCGAATCGGATCCCCCTAACAGACGTGACCCGCAACCTCGCAGCGCCGACACACACACACACACAACACAAACACACACACACAGACACCTCCCGCAGGCGAGCGCCACGTGGTCGTGCGGAAGAAGGGCTCGACTAGCGCCTGCAACTTGCCGTCCAATGAAACGCCTGGGAAGGAGCCAAGCCTTCGAGGGGGCGGACTCGTTGCTCCGGCCAGCGAGCAGCACCTTACCCGGGATCATGTGAGCAGAGGAAGCCATCGGTGCGGCGGCGGAGACGCAGGGAGCGCCGGCGGGGCGCGAGGGCATCGCCGGCAGATGAGCTTATGCCAAGGGCTAACAGGAGCTGGGGGGTCGCGCGATCGAGGCTTGGAAGGGAGGTGGGCGCGTCGGGGGCAGGCGCCTGGACGCAGTTGCCTTGTCCACACGGGATGCATTTCCGCATCGGCGTCGGAAAGGACTTTCTCTAGGTAAGCGTGGTGGGAAGAGGGTGACGCGAGTGTTGGCGCGGGTGTTGGGTGCGCACCAGTCACTCCACGCCGCCGCTTCTCGCCCCTTCTAAAGGCACCGTCTCCCATAATGACCTTGCTGGGTCCCAGCCGGCCGATCTGCAGAAGCTCAAGGCGGAACTAATTTGTCTCGCTAGCCAAAGTGCGCGACGTGGCGGCGCTTCAGGGACGGGACTTGCGCCGGCTGATGCTCACGGAAATGGCCAAACGCTGGGCGGCAGGTCAGCACGGTGGCTTTTAATTCGGTTGCGTTGCAGTACGAGTCAAGAAATGCGGAAATCTCCTGCCTTCCTCTTTAACTGGAGCCTTTCCGTTGCGTCAGTTCACCTTGTGGGGGCCGAAGGCGGACAAATCTGGAGGGCGAAATCTTGCGCGCAAACCACCGACGGCCGTGCAGCCTGATCTTCGGCCCGCGTTTACCCCAAGCGCTAATCCAGACGTGCCTCGCGGCCTGCGCCCGGCCCTGCACGCTGGCCAACGAAATCGGGTTTCCAAAGCGGGAATCCCACCGAACACGCTAAACTTCTCGGGACAGCGGAGGTTTCGCAATAGCACGTGGGAGCAGGCGACTGCCAGCATTCGGAAAGCGCACGCACGGGCCCAATGGGAAGGGCGGGGCGAAGCTGATCGGCGGCGGGAGGGCTGCCTTCGGAAGGCGGGATTGCGCGTTGCCTTGAAGGTCGGAGGAGGAACGGCGGAGGGGAGGTCGTTTGCAACAATCGTGGTAGGGTCGGAGGCGCTCTTTCGGTCTCCAGACACGTGTCACCCTGGAACGCGCCGCGCGGAACCAAATCCGTTCCGCATGCAGGCAGCGTGGACCTTCGGAAACGCCTGGCAGGTTCGCACGGCGCGTGACAGCGGACGATTGCTCTTTCGTGCCTTTCCGGGGTCTCTCCGTCTGCTCGATGCAAGAAAAGAGGTTTCT
>MTQE01001134.1:71596223-71612354 GCA_014337955.1 Aspidoscelis marmoratus | reverse complement strand
GGCTGCTTCAGGGCGAACGCTTTTCTCACGTGCTTGGCTGGCTTTTTGTGGCCCCTCCAGTATTTCTTCTAATCTCTCTCCTTCCACTTCCCCCTTCACTTTTAATTGTAGCTCTCAATTTCAGGATCAATATAGCTCCTGGATTGCTCCCGACAAGCTTTATTTGTACAACCAGAATTTTTTTTTAAAAAGCCAGCAATTCCTAGTTGCAATAATTGAGGGTTTAAAGCATTTGCTTTGTATGAGGCCCCAGGTGCAATCCTCAGCATCTCCACAGAGAAAGGCAATGGCAAACCACTGTATCTGTGCCAAGAAAAGGGTGCCAATATACTCACAAATGGCATGCTAAAACAAAATGGCTATGTTCACACAAAACAAAAGGGGCACAGCAAAAAAAAAAAAAGCATCTGAGGCAGCTTAGGGAAGACTGAAGTGTGACTGTTCATACACCAGTGTGCCTCTCCCCCTTCTCATGACAATGCTGTGGATTACTTGAGAACAGGAGGGCCACACACTCTCTCTCAGGCACCCCTTTTGTTATGTCTATACACAGCTGGTGTCACCAGCAGTTGTGCTGGATAAGGGCTTGGCACTGCCCTGGCTTGTAGTCCAAAACAGGAACTTTTGCAGACTTATCTACAAGCTTCACAGATTTTCCTCATCCTCCTTAACTGAGACCATCATCTCCATTCTGCTGCTCTTGAGGCCCTGGCAAGGTGTTTTACTTCTCCATTGCTTTTGCTGAGGTGCAGCAGGCCTGCAGGTGAGCATGGCAGGTTTCCTCAACAAAGCCCCAGAGCTCTTTTTCACACACTGAAGATTTTGTAATTGTGGGGGAGGAGTGAAGTCCATCCATGCTCTCTTGTACCCCTTCTGCTTAGGGTGCTGTGGAGACGAGTAGACTTCAGTGCCCTCCAGTGTGTTTAGAAGGCCTTGTGGAGATCCAGTCTGAGGCCACTGATAACAACAAATAGCCAAAGTGTTCCTCTGACTGATAAACGCTTTCCTGCCCTTGACCTCCTCTGTGTTCTGCTTTCTGAAGATGAACATGCCCTCATTTCTGTGTAGTTCCTTCATTTTCTGCCAAGTGCATAATCTGCAAAAAGATAAGTAGGGTATTGTTCAGGCCAAAATCCTCATCCTATACAGCAGCTCACAGATTAATTTCCTTCTCTCCTCTGTGGTTACCCTTGTTGGTTTGGGCAAATCTGAAGTCTGCAATAAATTGATAGAAATGTTATACACATTTCTGACTTCTGTTTGTTCATTCATGCAGAGAGGTAAGTATGAATGGGCACTTTTAAATTGGAATGTTGTTTGTTTGTTTGTTTTTATATCCTGTCTTATACCTGAAGGTCTAAGTCTGGGTTACAGTAAAACCCAAACAACAAGTAAACAATAAAAACCATAACAATGCTAAAAACAATAATAGTGTCCAAAAGGAGGAGGGGAAACTTAAGTGAAGATGAGGTTAAAGGTACATCCTGTCTGCCAAAGAGCTAATGGACAAAGGATTTTTCTTGCTTTTCTGCAGCAATCTCCATGGCTTCAGAATGAAGAACTAGGAAACCAGTTTATTCAATTATTATTTGGTACTTAGATTGTTAAATTCAGTTTTCCAGTCGATGACTAAACTGAAAATGTTCCTTTATTGTTTTTGCATGCCATTTATATCCTGCCTTTTTCTTCAAAGAGTCTGTGGCAGGGTTGGCTAGCTAAGTTTATCTGGAACTTGTGAAGTCCATCTTTGACTACTAGCCATGTTGGCTGTGACTGAGGAGAACTGGAGCTGGCATCATCTAAAGAGACACAGGTAATCTAGTCCCATTCTACTCTTTTGTTACAAATGGAATGCACAAACATCATAACTGCTACTGCAGGACTATTTACATATCCTTGACACAGTGGCTTCTGTTTTCAAACGTGCCTCCTATAGCTCATTGTCTCAAATGCATATTTAGAGCCTTTTCACACTTGGCCCTCAGGGCTGCCCTGACATGGAGCATTCACGCACTATGGAGCCTCTTCCAGCATGTGTGGCTGTCTCCATGTTCAATAGCTATGGAGAGCCACTGCCGGTAAGTGGAGAGAACAGTACTGAATTGAAAGGGCCTATGATCTGCCATCATGTTGTAAGCAGCTTCTTATGGTGCTAAGGCATTAAAGCTGGATTACTCTTATGAATTGTGGGGAGGAACCTTGCCAAGAACAATACCAGCCATCCTTATAGAATGCTTTCTATTCTTTTACTTTACTACTTAATCAGGGGGCCTTTCTGCACTTTGCTTCCTGTCTGCAAAACAGGAAAATTGCATCCCCCAGCATGGATGCACCCGGACAATCACCTGCGTCCAGTCCTGTGTCTGGGTGCTGCCATCTTCTTTGTGCTGGCCGGTGTGACTGCACGTGTACTGTCACCAGGCAGTGGTGAGGCGCTGCACATATGCAGACATGTTTGGGCTCACCTGACGTGCCAGTGCACTTGTCTAGGTCCCCAGTACCTGGAAGAGGTGCAGATGGTCCCACAGATGGCCAGCAAAGGTAAGCTTTGGATCAACTTTGGGATGCATTTGTGGCAGCTCCTAGGAAGGCAGGAGGCATTTCTGGGTTGAAAATGCCTCCTACAAGTGCAGATACTCCTTAATAGAAGCTACACCAATTTGTACTAAGAGGCCAAGTGTGAATTGGCCTCTGGTTATATGCATACCGTAATATTGCAGCTACAATTCAGCTTGAAAACATTATTTGAAATTAAGTGCCTAGAATATTCAATGTTGATTCTGTATGTATTATCTTTTATTGAAGTTTGTGGGTTGTTATTTTGATACAGACAGACTATCTGAGCCAGTTTGGTCTGGTGGTTAGAGTGCCAGACTCATCTCTTGTAGTCACTGAGTTGGATTCCACACTCCTCCATGAAGCCATCTGGGTGACATTGGGCTAGTCACAGCTCTCTTCTGACCTCTCACTGTCCCACCCACCTCACAGGGTGCTCTGGTTTGTGGTGGGAATAATATGAAGCTTTGTCAGCCATGTTGAGTCCCCTTAAATGGGAGAGAAAAGCAGGATATATAAACCAACTCTTCTTCTAATTGTAACATTTCTTTTTCTAGTTTAATTGGGTTGTCATCATCATAACTGTCATTTTGTTTTTATAAAAATGTTTACAAATATACCTGAAGTTAAATCTTCTTGCAGACCAGTAACATTTCAAAACTCAAATAACAACTGAAATTCAGCGCTGTGTGGACTGAAAAAAGTAGTGGTTTTTCATTCTGAATTAGAATTCTACTGCCAATAAGAAAATCAACATTTGAATTCAGCTGAAAAAATGTTGCCCCGAATGCTAATGTGACAGTCTAGAATATATGGCACCTTACACATTGCATGACTTGGCACATGATGTCAAGGCCAATCTTGGCCTGGATTGCTAAATCTGCAGCAAAACTGGACTAGTGGGCAGTGGTGCATCCTAGGAGCCATCTGTTCTGTTGTGGCCTGGCCTAGAACAACCCAACTCCAGTAGCTTGGCACTTTTGGTCCTGACCTTAGAAGTTGCTGGCTGGCGGTATTTCACCAGCCATGATAAATGATCCATTTCCAAGAGCCTGGTGAATTGGGGTTGAGCTCCACACACCTCAGAAGTCTATCCAGTTGTCTTCACAGTGGATTGCTGGATCAGTCTACTGAGGGGAATGATCGAGAAACCACTTTAAAATGGTTTCCTGTTGGCCTGCCCCTCAGTACCATTTTGGTCTTGGGAAAGGGCCAGCTGCCAATGTCATGGAGCTAGACCATTGCCTAGAGACATTTGGCCCAGTCTTGAAAGACTGTCCAGAAGCTGTCTCAGTATTAAATCTGTGCCAATAATCAGCCATCTCTTTGCGTATTTCCTGTGATACAGACCCTGTTCAGGTGTTCTGTACTTCCAGTATTCTTTTAACTTAGAAATTTCTTTGTGGCTTTCTTCTTGCAGGTGGCTCTGTATCATTTCAAGCTTCATATTTTCATCTGGGTTGCCTAGAAGTTTTATGTCCAGTTTTTATGAGTGACGAGACCAACCAATGGTCTCAGTAAGTCAAAGTCAGCTGGTGTCAGCTTCAGGTGGACTTATTTCTTCATCTTTTGTTCAGCTGGAGAGAACTGCAGATACTCTGGGTCTTGTGATGTCACCATTAAATCTGCTGCAAGACTGCAGTGGGGAGCAAGCATCTAATGCAACAGTTATCTCTAACCCAGAGACGGGAATCTCCCTATCTAAAGTAAAGAAAGAAGGGGAGAAACTGCAAACAACAGTTTATGAAGCGTATCTCAGACTACAAGATTCTTGCACAGAACTCTCTAGAGACTTTATCCCTACTCTAGAAGAAATAGAGGAGTTCTTGAATGAGAAGACATCACCTCTCAAAGATGACAAGCCACCTGTTGGAGTACAGTATGAAATAAAATCTGAGATAAATTCAGGCAGTTCTGAAAAGCATTTTGTTCCTGGAACTTCTGAGGATGAAGGCCTTTCAAATCTTCCTCAGACTGGAGTGGTGGCTGGCGGTACAAATGTGACAGGAGCTGTGGGGACTGTGCCTGTCCTCCTTCAGATCCATCCAGTCCAAGTGAGTGAAGGCAGCTCTTCTGCCCAGGCCTCTATTGGAGGTGTTAGGATGGCCCAGTTAGTCATTAAAATGCAAGGTCAGAGCTTGACTGTAGTTCCTGAGGTCATCCAAAGCCCTGTGGCTGGTACAGACCAAAAGTATGTACGAATAGCCCCTTTGCCTGTGGCTCTAAGGCCTGGGGTCCTTGGAGGAACACGAAATTTGGAAGACAAAGTATCTAAAGCCTCCCCTCCGCTCTTCCGTGTTCATAAGTGCACACACCCTGGCTGCACCAAGATGTATACCAAGAGTTCTCACCTCAAGGCACATTTTCGACGCCACACTGGAGAAAAACCTTATACTTGTACCTGGCCTGACTGTGGATGGAGGTAAGTGTATTACACCACCACTGCCAGTCCAAAGAGCCTTATTAAAGAGTTAGGCTACATCCCTGACCATAGGCTGTTTTCACTTGAGTCTTTTTCCTAAGTTGTTTTACTTGTAACATACTTCATGGTGTAATGTAGCTTCTGAAATAGTATCACTTTTCTAGTGGCATCATAATCAGTGTAACCCAAGGATGACCACTCCTTTCCTGCCCAAGTGCCAAATTACCTCAGGGCTAGCCTTCAAAATATGAAAAGCTACTGAGAACAAACCACTTCATCTTTTCATTATGAGTCATCTTCTAACTACTTTTGCCATTTCAGGATGATCCAAAGTGTCAAAAGTTCATCTTTTGCAATCATCTTTCTTTAAAAAGCTAAAAATGATTTACAATTATAAATGAAAAGCTTTGTGGTAGAAAAATTAAAAAAACTCACTGTAATAAAAAAATCCCCCAAAATATTAAAATGCAACATTATAAACCTGGAAGAAAGATGGTTTCCCTTAGGTTTTAAACTTATAGTTAGATCTAGTTCATCGGAGGGGAATGCAGAGGAGGGGTACTAAATTATAAAGTGACTAATGAGATACTCTGTGGATCTTTGAAGGCCAACACCAGCACCTTGAACTGAATTTGGAAGCAGAGAGAGAGAGAATGAAAGGGGCAGGTTTCCATCAACAATCTTGCTGCCACACTGTGTATTAATTCAAACTTTCAGACCAGTTTGGTGGCAGACTCAAATGGAGAACGTTACTGCAATCTAGGGTGTTTTTCCACGGTCACTTAATACCCATTAAGGACCCATTTGGGTGAGAGCTGGATGACCCCATTTTCACCATGGCCCCCATTAGGGACACATTTGTTTCTACCGCGGCTTGGGAAATCCGGATCATATAGGTACATCTCGGCCTTTAATCTGGATTTTCTGTAGACCCCATTAATGGGGTCTACAATGGGGTCTTCAGCCAGAAAATCTGGATTAAAGGGAGCCTGTTTCCAAGTTAGTTTGGCAATGGGATCTAGAGGAGGCTAGGGGGAGGGGATGCACCTATGGGGGGGGGAGCCCTGAAATCCAAGCTTCGAAGTGATTTTGGAGTCATTTCGAAATGACTCTGAAGTCACTTCAAAGAGATCGGCAGAGACATCAGAGACTCTCTGGAGCTGCTCTGTGCCGTCCGTTCGCTATTAGCGCAGACAGTGTGGACTTCCCTCCGAAATCCCTCCAAAGAGATCAGCAAAGCCTCTGGAGTCCTGTCGCTGGTCTCTCCAAAGATTAGCGCAGACTTCGGAGGTATTTTCCACTGACATTGCAGGCGCTCTGGGGCTGTTTTGCGCTATCTTTGGCAACATTCTGAAATGATTCCGGAGCGGCTTCGAAGTCTGTGCCGATCTCTTTGAAGTGACTTCGGAGATTGCACCCCCCCCTGTCCCCCAAAACACTTGGGGTGACGTGCAGACCCCTTGGGGGATGATCCGGATTTCCCAGAGGGGTGCAAAGGTGTTTCCACAGCTGGGAGGTTAGCACCCATTGCTACTGGGTGCTACACCTCCTGTGGAAACACATTGGGTGCTTCCCTTAATCCGGGGCTACTAGATCCAAATTAGGGAATGTACCCATTCCTTAGATCTGGATCTTCTGAGATCTGGATTAATGGAGCGCAATGGAAAAACACCCCTAGATAAGCAGTTACAAGAGTGCGGAGTCTAGGCTGGAACAGAAGTCAGAAATCTGAAGGCACTTAATGTTGTTGAAGCCACTCTTTGCTTCAGTGATAAAACTCAGTGGAAAAATATTCCCCAGTTTCAGGCCTAGTCTTCTTTCTGCAACTGTTTCCAAAGCAGGCTATACCCTGGGCTGCAGGGTTGTCCACAAGTAGGCTTGTCTGAATTGAACTTCAGTTTTCTTGCCTTCATCCAGACCTTTATCATAGTCAGGTGGCACAATTGGTGCCACTTTCATTCTCAGGAGCTTTAAGAATGTCCCTTGTCTGAAATCTCTTGGGAATCTCACACTCTTTCCATACTTACGTGCAAAGGAAACTCCAGGGAAACTCCTGTATGTCATCCTCACTTACTGGAATAGTTACTCTTCCAGGGACGGCTACACGTGTGCAGAACTTCCCTTAGGGTGTTCTAACTGCTCTATATTTATGCCCCGTGTAGCCAGATGCGGCTGCATTCGCACCTTTCCCTGCTGAGAGAGGCTCAAAGGGAGCCTGGGAAGGGGTGGTGTAAGTGTGGTTAAGGCTGTATCATTCCATCACCACATTGATGCCAATGCTGTGGTTCTGTGATTGCCATCATTATGGTGGCAATTTGTACCTCGCCAGTGCTTCCGTAAGTGCTGGCAAAATTAGCTATACATCTGGTGTTCCAAAGTGCAGATGCTGCAACAATCTCCCACCTTTACTTCCTGGGGAGGTTTCCTCCTGGAAACAAAGGTGCAGAATTGCCCTCCGACAATGCTGAGCAGGAAGAACCAACTGTGTGATATTGCGTAGAGCAATTGCGTGGAAACAATTCCATATGTTCAATCATGGCTCATCATTCAGTGATTTAAAGGTGCAGAGGTTCTGCAAATGCAAAAGGGAAAAACGGTATTAACACAGCCTACCCGCTTCCTAGAACTGCATGCTTACCATAGCTATACTGTATAGTAATCCCACTTAATTGTTTCTGTTCCTTTTCACAGTTTATTGTTTCTCTAGCAGGCTGGGGCAGATGATGTTTCACAGCTGTAAGGCAAGGAACAGCTTGATTTATCAGTTACCTCCCCCCCGCCCTTGCCCCACCTTTTTGAACCACAGGGACACATTACATAGTATGGGTTTGCAAACTCTTAAGATAGGGGATTGTGGATGTGCGCACTGTACATGTATATTTTTTCTCAAGCAGATGGTTTTATTTATCATTTAAAAGCCTCCATCTGTCATGGTATCAGTGGAGATGCCATTTGCTTGAGTTTGCAAGACATTTTGCAGCCTTTGACCACAGCTGTGACTCACCATGCAAGAAGGGAGTGGGGAGAAATATCTTCACCCACCCCCAGGACTCCAGGGAAGAGTTGCAGATGTGCGCTATTCCAAAGGTGCTTTGAAATCACTGAGTACAGAACCCAGAACCAGCACCTGTGTTTAGGAAAGTGATGAGTCCCTCCAAGCTATTGCAAATTTTTACCTGCTAATTTTGGCAGCAGAAACAAAAAGAAAAGAAAGGGGGCACATGCTGGGGTCACAGTTGTGCCTATCACTCCAGTACTCTGATGGAAATACAAATACTTCCCAATGTCTAGGCCTCTCCAGCTTGGAACGTTGATGTTTAAGAAGGAACCTGATTGAAGTATATAAAATCATGCATGATATATAAAAGTTGGATAGAGAAAATTATTTTCTCTATCACACAATGCTAGAACCAGAAGGCAGTCTATGAAGCTGATGGGTAGGAGAGTCAGACAGGGGAAGTATTTCTTCACCCAGATGGTCATCTCTCTATGGAATTTGCTGCCAGAAGAGGTGGTAGCAGCAACCAGCCTAGATGGCTTTAAGGAAGTGTTAGACCAGTGGTTCTCAACCTGGGGGTCGGGACCCCTTTGGGGGTCGAACTACCCTTTCAGAGGGGTCACGACAAGTCTCCTGCCGCCATTCCTTCCCACCTCCCAGCTGCTTTGCCCCCACAGTTGGGGGTCTCCACAACATGAGGAAGAAGAAGAAGAAGAGTTGGCTTTTCTACCCCGCTTTTCTCACCCGTTTCAGGGGACTCAAAGCGGCTGACAAAGCTTTTGTTCTTCTCCCCACAACAGAACACCCTGTGAGGTAGGTGGGGCTGTGAGAGCTCAGAAGAGAGCTGTGACTAGCCCAAGGTCACCCAGCTGGCTTCATGGGGGAGGGTGGAATCAAACCCGGTATTCCCAGATAAGAGTCCAGCTCCCTAACCACCGCTGGGTTAGACAAATGTATGGACAATGGATGTATCAATGGCTACTAGAATAGATGCCTAAGTACATCTTTCAGGCTGGAGGGATAGGCAGGATGCCTATAAGGCCATTTGCTGGGATTTGAGAGTCGGTGTGAAACAGGATGCTGGACTTGATGGGCTGTGGCCTGATCCAGAAGGGCTTCTCTTATGTTCTTATATCTGTATGTTAGTCTTGCAATAGATAGTGCCCATTGGGATTGATGAAGTGGAAAGTTAGGAGGCTGAGAGAAGCGTGAGCAAAAGGGTAATAGTTGCACATAATCCTGTGTCTACCCACATATCAAGCACAATGAATGTGATTGAATTAACCATATTAACTAAAATATAATGATGCAAACAGGTTGGCCATCCCAAAGTTGTTGGGGAAAGCAGCAGGAGGGGGATAACAAGCTCCTGGTTGCTTAGTGGGATAATGTCCATTTTAAATTTTGGGGCCAGCCATTCCTGGTATAATGTGTAAGTATGGAAACATGGAAGTGTTAGGAATAGCTTCCACCACACACAGCTCTTGAAGGACTGGCAAAGGATGCATGCAGACTTAAGGCAACAAAATAATTGCTTTTGGGGACAAGGAAGACACCTGAGGTACAAGGAAATATTTGGAAAAGGGCCATAGGTCAAGGTGAAACACTTTGGCCACTTTCAGAAAGTCTAGTGCCCTTTCTGCACTGAGCCTTATTCCAGATTATATCTTGGAAGAGGGACCTACCAGCCACATTCTCATTCAGGCTATGGTAGGTCTCACCCAGGACCTACTGTAGTCTGTACTAGTAGGCAGAGAGCAGGTCCCTATTCTGACTCAGTGCAGAAAGGGCCTAGTATCCAAACTCTTTCATCTTCAGTTAGAGCCTCCTGCCTGAAGAGGAGATGCCAGTGAGCTAGGTTTGAGTGTGGATGGCTGCACAAACAGATTCAAGCAGATTTATGCAATACAGAAGTTAATTGCTACCACTCTCTTCAATGTCCAGTCTAGCCTAATAGCACCCGATACTTCCAGGTAGTTTCCAATTTTAAGTACTGATGAGGGCTGGCCTAGCTTATTTTCTGAGTTCAGATAAGTTTGAACACTAAGCCTTCTATTTTATAGAACCACTGATGTGTTATCTAGTTTGCATATTTGGACATATGAGACAGGGGAATGAATAGCTTTTAAAAGCTTGACAAATGGCAACCCTTGTGAAGAAAGAACCTCTTTGATTATATTCCCTGTCACTTTTAAAACATCTTTTAATTAACTGTGCCCCTTTAGGCTACCAAGAAGAGATCAACAGGTCATGGATGTGTGCATGAGTGTGCCTGCCTGCACACATGCTAACGGCCATGTTCCTTCTACTTCCATTGACCTGAGACGTGGGAATGTGTTCCTGCTTAACAGCAAAAAATCCTTCATTCTTTTTCCTTTACAGCTCTGGTAAATGTATCAGGAATATGTTTGAGGTCTTCAATGCTCTATAAAAGCAGACTCCCCTGCCACATTAGATAGAGCTGCAACTGTGGGAGGAAGCATCAGCCATAACAAGCGTCTGACTCCACATTCTTTTGGGGACATGGATAGGCTGTCCTAATGACTCTACCATATGCTTTGGCCAGCAGGAATGCACAGCTTTTGTCTGAAATCTTGTTCTGTTTGTTGCACATGTGTTATTCTGTTCCTTAACTCTGTAACTTCTAAACTATAGCTGTGGCTTACTCAGGATCATAACCAGAATCTAATACAGTGGAGCTAGAATGACTACTCCAGGGATGCTTAATTGAGATTTTGAACACAAGGCTGCTCCAAGATACAGTAACTTTCAGTGTAGCCTTAAAATGAAAAAGCATGACATTTGCCAGGTTTATTTATTTTATTTCTTTATTTGAATTTTTGTCCTGCTTTATACCCAAAGGTCTCAGGGCGGATTACAACATTAAAAACCAGTGAACATATAAAATGAACATATTAATACCATAACAGTGCCTGAATGTTAGCTGAAGGCTAGGGCAATATAACTGAAAGGAATTAAATAAGTAAATAAGAACATTAAGGGGAGCCCTGATGGATTAGGCCACAGCCCATCTAGTACAGCATCCTGTTTCAAAGAGTGGGCCACCAATTGTTTCTGGGCATCCTCAAGCAGAAGACAAAGGCAAAACCTTCACCTGCTCTCGAGTGGCCTTTAGAGGCATCCTGCCTGTCCCACCAGCCTGGGTACAGTACCCAGCCATCCATTTTAGTAGCCATTGATACAACTGTCCTCCATGGATCTGTCTAATCCTTTCTTAATGCTATCCAGGCTAGTTGCTATCACCATCTTTACTGGCAGTAGATTCTGTAGTCTCACCTTTAATGTAGTCTCACTGTGTTGTTCCTTATGACAAAGGTATTTTTTTTATTTCACAGGAGGAGATATTAAGGGAGGAGGTACAAGTAAGGAAACAGATAAAGGGAATTTTTTCTCCATTATGGCCATCCAATGAAACTGACAACTGAATTAGGACAGGCAAAGAGAATTATTCTTTCAGCAGGATTTCTTTTCCCACAGCTACTGCCTCAGATGATTTTAAAAGGTGATAAGATAAACTATTGAAACACAGGTCTATCAGAAAGATAATTAATGGCAATAGAGCTCTTTGTGCCCAGCTACTTGGACTTCCAGGACATATCTTGTTGACCAGACAAGACACAGACTAAGGGTGCATCAAACTGCAGTTCACTGAAGCATAAATTGCAGTTAGACACCTGGGGCCTGTTCACACTGGGCCTTTTTCTGGAGTATAACTCAGGATACGGCTCTGTGGTCCACACGCTAATGCGGACTCTAGCAGACCTCACTTTGGGCCTGTCGAAGTCTGCACTAGCATATGGACAGCAAGTCCCTCTTCCTGGATATATTCCAGAATAAAGCCAAGTGCAAATAGGCCCCTGGAATTGTCAGGTATTTTGACTGAGAGCCCCAGCTCTTCACGGCACCTTTATGCAACTCCCAAGAAGTCTCAGGGTGCGGGGAACTTGCCTGCTTCCAAAGCATGGCTATGATCAATAGGTGGGCCTGCTGCAAAGTGTTAGCATGCTTGCATGTGATATTATTGTATACATGCCACAGTTTCACCCACAGAGGCAATTATAATGGTGGCAGTCATGCTTTTGGAAGCAGATGGAGAAAGAAATATTATTTTCTCTATCACACAGTGCTAAGAACCGGGGGCACTCTATGAAGCTTGGTAAGGCTGGAAAAAAACAGACAATTCCTATTATCATTTTTCTATCAGGCACCACTTTGGTTCGACAAAGACCTTTTGACAATTAAAAAGGGTTACAGCTGTTCTGGGACTGTTCCTGCTGTGATTCAGTGTAGGTTGTCAATGAGATCATGTCTGGTCTGTTCCTGAATTATGTAACATTGCTTCCTTCTGATTCTATATTCTTGCTCTTCATTGGAAGGCACAAGAAGAATATCTTCCTAAAAGTTATTTTGTTAGCCGAAAAGCTGTTTGGGTGTTGTGTATGCTCCTCCGTTCATTTATGAAGTATAAAATAAATTGGAAGGCTGCAGTAACTGTGAAGAAAATAATTCACAGCTACACAAAGGTAACATGCCACCTCTTACACACAATATGTGTCACTCTGCACTGATGAATTCCAAACTTGGGGGTCCAGATATTGCTGAGCTATAACTCTGTAGGTTGTGATGGCTGAGAATGACAGAAGTTATAGTCTTCCACATGTGCTGGTTGGAAGAGGTACAAATGGAGCATGTAACTGGGTTGCATAGGCATGTTTGTGTACTGCATGGCCCAGTTGCCACAGCAATGCATACCCGTTAGCTCCATTGCCACAGTGCTGGATTTGCACCTAGGTGGCTCTTGGTGAAGCACCAGCTAAGTTGGAATAGATCAGACATTAAGAAATGCAAACAACCGATCTATTACAGAAATTAACTGGCCATCACACTCAATAAAAGTGCAAATTTGATCTCACATCCAGAGGCCTGAGTTAGGAAATCACTAGGCCTGTAGCCCTTTAGATGGTACTGGATATCGTACCTCATTCTCCCTCACCATTGCACTTGTTGGTTGGGGCTGACAGTAATGCATGGAAAGACAGGGATTATCTATCCTTACCCTGTAACTGTTCATGTTTCGCGATCTATAGAACTTGCATGCCAGACACTCATACTACACCTGTTTCTGGGTTTCTTGCTGATAACATAATATCACAATAATAGGTAGCATTATTTTAGAAATGGACTAACTCAGAGTTCTTAAGAGTATAGCTTGAGGACCATCTGCTAAATAGCCTGTCTTCCATCCCCGAACTCTTCATTACATTGTGGTTTGGCTAGGATGCTACAAGGTGAGAACAGGTTTCTTGGTTTAACACAGAAGTACAATAAACATCTCTGCTGTCTGGCAGGTTTTCCCGTTCGGATGAGCTCTCTCGCCACAAACGTTCCCATTCTGGACTCAAGCCTTACCAGTGCCAAGTATGCGAGAAGAAGTTTGCCCGCAGTGACCACTTATCCAAACATATGAAGATCCATAAAGGGTCATTCAGTTCAGGAAGACGGACAGCTCAAGGCTGCGGTTGTCATTAACTCTCGTTTTGCTCTGTTGCCATTCAAGATCACAAATGGACTTACTTTCTTTGTGAGAGGCAAAGATAAGAAATGGACTTGTACAAAAGTATACACAAAGCCTATTTCTACCTCTACATGCCTTACAATCAGAATTTGTAAACTGAGGTATCTGATGCTTTGTGAACTTTTGCAGAATTTGTAATTATATTTTAAAGAAGTATATGGTGGTTAAGGAATTCTGGGTAGGGTGGAGTACATTTGATTTACATTTGATTTTTAGAATAGGGACTAGGGATGAGAAATGTGTGAACTTCTAGATGATAGTGGACCTCAGATCCCACTGTCCCTAACTGGTATTTGGAGTTCAGCAACATCTTGGATTGCCACCATTCCAGGTTTTGACACATCCAGAACATACAGAGTAATATGGGATTGGGAATTATATGCATCCTGATTTCTTTCAAAGCATCTTTATGTCATCACTGTTTCTAAAACTGAAATGAATTATACTATGAAATATAAATTACACTAATTAAAATGATGAAAGCAGGGCCCCACATTTGGAACCTGGGACTTCAGAATCAGAAAATCATGCAATGGTGTGAATTCCAAACTTTTCTTTTACAGCTGTGTATTTCACTTCCCTAAAGCTGTTTCTTGCCACCTCAAGTTGGCTTCATACCGTTCAATGCAATTTACTTTGAGAACAATAGCTGTCTTTGGAAAATTAAATTGCATTTGAGATGTCTATCAATTGTTATTTTGGCTTTTGTATCCCTATTTGAATTGTTCACTTTGTGAGCAGTAGGATGTCAATGTCCTAGAATTTTACATGAGGTGAAATGTGTGTGTTTCTTCTCCTAAAAGAGGATTTGCATGGTTGAATGTGTAATCTCATTTGCTTTTAAAACAAGATGAAGAACAATGGCTTCAATCTGGTCCATTCTACTCAACAAGCATGTGGAGCCTGTGCTCCTGTAGATGACTGCTGGACTACAGTCTCCACTGTCCAGAGCCAGAAATCCATTGTTATGGCTCAAATGTTGGGAGGTGTAGCTTTTAGCTCTAGGCAGATTTCATCAGCTGAGGTTGCACACAGTAAGGAATGCCTTTATTTAAACTTACTTTGATCTCATCAGCACCTTCATATAAATGGCTGCAGTGGCATTCGTGTAAATAGGGATGAACCTTAGGGGGAATAAATCACGTTGTTGTATCCCTTCGTATTCATAGTGTTTGATGCAGAGAAAGGCTGAAGCAGGGTACAATACACAGAGGCTGCCTCCAGATCGCAGCCGAATAAACTGCTAGCAAAGGATAATGTGGAATATTGGCCCTGTCTTTACCTGTTTTAAGTTATGCACATTTTCAACATCCAGAGTGCCCAGATGGGCTTGCTGACACTTCCATATATCCATGGATGCCTCTTTTGGTCTCCACAATAGATGCTCCATCCAGAAAGTACTATTGTTGGAAAAGCCATGACCAGCACTTGGTTTTCCAGCAATAATAAAAATCACTTTTCAGGGAGGGAAAGCAAGGCTATGGTGGGTCTACCTACAATATGTGAGACAACCCTACCAGAGCAGCACCATAATGACACTATATCCACCACCACCACCAGAATGCAATCTTATTAAGCTGATGGCTGAATGGAATCTGAGGACCAGGGTCATTTATATTCCCTTCCTCCACAACTTTTTTTCTCTTTAAAGAGCTTTGTCTCCTCTTTGAAATCTAAATCCTTACTGTGGCATAAACTGCAAGAAGATCCTGTTGCAGTTCCTCCTTCCCCATCCAAAGCAACATGGAAATATGATTTCTGGCAGCTCCTGGAATTATAGCTTCCTTAAATAGGTATTCAAAATGGGTACCAGCAATACTATGGCAGCTGCAAGCTCCTTAAACTTTGCAAAGGTTTGGATTTAAAATCACACTAAAAACCAAGACATAGGAGGAAACCAGGGTGCATGTTCACTTTCTTTTCTGCTTCCACTTTATTTCCAGGCATTGTCTAAGACCTTGTGAGACACTGAGGACAAGAGTATTCCAAACATAAAAACTAGCAGCCTGCTCTGATCCATGTTTACATGGAAAACTATGATACTGAGATGTGTATGCAAGGGTAGTACTTGTTGATGCATGCCTTGAATGCTCTAACCTCCTTTCCCTATAGATACCTTTTCCCATGAGTTGCCAAACTTGAATGAGTCACAGCAGCTGCCCTTCCGTTCTATTTTTCAGCATTCTGAACATGTGATTATATTAGCCAGGTTCATTATGCCATATTGCCCTGTCTCAACCTCCTATCAGAGCAGTGAATAAATGCATAATGAAGCACTGCTGCTTTATTCCACCTGCTGACTAGTAACCAAAAGAAGGATTACAAAGCTTCTCATATAGAAAATGGTTCTATGTCTATTTAAAGTCTCCCACAAGACTTGTGCTCACAGGTGCAAAAGTTCAGGATTCATACTGCCTTGCAGACAAATATATTTGCTTATGCCACAGCTGCAAAGAAAAACAAACTGAATCAACCACAAAGACCTGGCAGAACCAGTGACCAAAAAGAAAATAGGTTTTGGCACTTTATGTGCTTTCTCTGATCTCTTTCCAGAGGCCT
>MTQE01001134.1:71573930-71584725 GCA_014337955.1 Aspidoscelis marmoratus | reverse complement strand
CAGGAGGTCCCCTCCAACTCTACCATTCTATGATTCTATGATTCTATCACATGTATGCTGGTTTGTGTCCCTTTAGGGAAAAGGTGGGATATATGTAACATACCTTATACCATATAAAACATATAACATATGAAACATATAACACGACACAGCTAGAATCTCCCTTGGGGGAACACAGGCAACCAGCACTCCCTAGTGCTGACAACCAATCACATCATTGCCCATTGGCTTACACCAGTTCTGTCAGCATCGTGATTGGGCAATGGATAAGCAAACAGCCTGCACAGGATGTGGTCAGCTCAACTGCTACTTCAGATGTTAATTTTTGTGGTCTGGACAAAGAATCTTCAAGGAACCAAGGAATGTTTTATCAAAATAACTGTTTATGAGTTGACTTTCTTCAGTTAGTTTCCCCTTCCCATTTTCTATTCTGCTTTATTTTTGTATCTAGTACTGTCAACTACTTTAAAATTTAGGATCTTTGGGGTGCAAGACAGCATATATTTTTTAAAAAAATATCTTGAAATGAGGTACAGTATATTTATTTTATCTAACCTTAAAGCACCTATTTGGCTTAGTTGCAGAACGCTCAGAATATTTGTGATAATAATCTAATTTCTGCCAACCATTGTATTATTTTGTGGTTCGGCCCCTGAAAGTTGTTATGCATCCTAAACCTTATTGTTCAAGAAACTATTACCTATATTAAATGATAAGTAGAGGAATTATGGTCAAAACTCCATTTACATTGACTTCACTGATTTACAATATATTGAGCCTCTGCCTCTCTTAATGCAAATCCATGAAAGAAAGCACCTCTAGCTCAGATCAGTGCCTGGATTTCACTGTCACACATCAGAAGCAACTTTAACACAGAGCAATGTTTGGGTTTAAACAAAAACTCTGCTTATCTTTAATGATAAATAATGATCATGGTGGGTGGTAGGATAGATAACATGGAAAAGAGAAGGGATAAGAGGCTAGTTAAATCTAGGGCAAAGGGGAACTTCTATTCCTCTTCTTTGCCATGGTCCTTGAATTCCTCCTCCTTGTCCTCCTGTACAGATGATGACGTAGAGGATTTTCAGTGGCAGTCCATTATGGCCCAGTCTGATGATCACCACCTGACGACTCTACTGCCTTGAAAGTATGTAGGATTTGCTACACAGTTGTTGTTGTTTTTTAACACAGATTGTGTTGAAATGAAGGACCCCTGTTAGGGTCCAATATCAGGCCCCATATTCTGTAGCCCATTTAATGGAACTTGAGGTTCCACTTGCTCTGATGCCTCTTCATTTTTCTTGATGGTATATATACTTAACTCATTAACACCAAATAATCTTCCCATAGCACTGCGCTCTTGACTTTCCTTGAGGCAATCCAAAACCTTGATCTTATCTTCAAGAGCCATCATGTACCTGCTGGTCTTCTTGTGGGCACTTATGAGCCTTCCCCCTTCCCAAAACCAAATAATAAACCACAAAAAGAGCACAAGCAAGAAAATACACGGTAATGTCGAGTAGTAGGTGCAGCAGATTAATTTGCTAAAACACTAATGTTCACTCTCACAAGGACAAAGCTCACTCAACTGACTCTAAAACTCATTCAGATCTTGCACATATAAGGCCAGCACTATATTGCCACCCAACCACACAGTCAAATACTCTTTCTCTCTAGCAAAGGTGTTTCTCATTCTACAAGACTATGAGAAAATGGCTCCAACTGAGGTGCATGCTCCCATCATGCCTTCCTGGGGTTGGTTGGCTCATGGGGCCTTCCCCGCAGCAGAATGGTCCGTCTGGAATAGTCTCACATCTGATAGCCTTGTCCCATACCGTCCTGCACATGCCTTAAGATCAGGAGGTGAGGCTCTCCTGGTTGTCCCACTGCCTTCTGTAGTGAGTTGGGTGGGCACCTGGGAAAGGACCTTTTTGGTAATGGCCCCCAGGTTATGGAACAGTCTCTCCCTTGAGGTGTGTCATGCCTCTTCTGTGTATATATTAAGGAAGGCGGTGAAGGCGCACCTCTTTGCCCTGGCCTTTGGCTAAGGTGATTATACTTTTTTCACAACTTTAATTTTAATATTTGGGATATTCTTTTAAACTTGTTGAATCTTTTAAAAGTGTTTTTATGTATTTTATTGTTTCAATATAAACTGATTTGTAAATTGCTCTTTTAAAGGTTGTCACCCATCCTCAGGTATAGGGCAGGATAGAAAAACAAATGAACAAACAAACAAACAAATAATAAGGCACTGCTGCCTACTCTCCTGGTCTCTAGGTGCCACTAAAGACCAGTCTTTTTACCCAGGCCTTTCCAGAGTGAATGTTAAATTTAATTATTTATATTACAATTATTTATATAACTATTATGATTTTAGCTGTTTTCATTTTTTTTTGCATGCGGCTTCAAGATTATATTTTTAATGATAAGCAGTAAATAAATATTTTAAATATAAATAAATAAATCTTTGCTGATGAACTGCATCAAGTTTCTAGGATCAGCCAAACAAGGGAAGCTGCTGCAACACCATCCAGATCAAAAGAATACAGAACAAGCAACAAGGATAGAAGGAAACCAAGAGTTGAAGAAATGGCCGTAAGAAAGGAGGCTTTCAGACCACACGCTTTCCGACCACCGCTACACCAACACGGCTGTGCCACACACACACGATCATCATCCTGCGAGTTAGTAAAAACTCCAATCCTCAGAGCCCTCCATACACGGGAGGCGGGGCGAAGGCGTTCATTGGTCTATTTTCCTCACATGTCTATCGCCATTGGCTTGTTCTTGTTGTGCTGTTCCTATCACCGCCTGTTTTCCGCGCGAGCGGGGGGCGGCGGTAGCAGGCAAGAGGCAGCAGCAGCGAGCGGAAGTTTGAGCTGCTACGGTGGCCGTAATGGGACTTCGCCGTGCTTGTTCCTGAGGGAGCGAGTTTCGCCTTGCGTGCAACGTGCCTCTCCGTTTTGCTTGTAGGAGCGAAGGGATGGGGGGCGGCGGCGGCGGCGGCACCTGGACACCCCGTGGGGGCTTCCGGCCATGAAAGGCAGCACCTCGGCGGGGAGTTCAGCACCTGCCGTCGCACGAGAAGCACTTGGCGCAGGCGGGCGGCGGGCTCCTCCGCCGAGGTGAGTGCGGGGCCGGGCAGGAGTTCTCCCTCTCAGCCACACCCCCGTGGGACGGGCACGCTGCGCTTCGTGGGTCGAAGCCTGCTCGGCTGCGGGGACTGTTCGCCTTGCCCTCTGAACATGCTCAGGGGAACGTTGTCGTCGGTATTGACGTGCCTTAGTTTAAAGGGCTGCTGCTGCTCCTGCCGCTTCCGGACAAATATTGTGCTTTGCCCCTCTCCCTAGGCGCCCTCGGTTCAAGTGAGGAATTGGCAGCCTTCGCTTTCCAACTGTGGGACGTGATGTGTACATTTTAGGCTCCTCCCCAACCATGTCCCAAAAGATCCTCGTGGGCACCCAACTGGACTAGTGGTTAGGGAGGGGACTCTTATATGGGAATACCAAGTTTGATTCTGCCCTCCTCCACGAAGCCAGCTGGGTGACCTTGGGCTAGTCACAGCTCTCTTCTGAGCTCTCACAGTCCCACCTGCCTCACAGGGTGTCTGTTGTGGGTACAAAAATATAAAGCTTTGTCAGCCGCTTTGAGTCCCCTTTAAATGGGTGCGAAAAGCGGGGTAGAAAGGCCAACTTTTCTTCTTTTTGAACCCTCTTGATTGATTCACATGTCCTTCGTGTTGCCTGTGCTTCTTTGCACGATATTCCAGCTGTCTTATCAGGATGACTCTTGTCACTTCACAGGAACAAGAGAGGTGCAGAGAATTGAAAAGGATTTGAAATATTTCCTTGTTTCTAGGTAGCCCAGAAGGGTGATTTGTAGGCCTGAACAGTAGTGGAAGGATTCCATTAAGTACTTCTTCCCAATTGGTATTAATGCACTGTTCAACTGCAGTTGGGAGTATACCTTAAGCAACTTAACTCCACTTAATCTTATTGACTGGTTCATAAGAACCACACTATATGTGCAACTATCCCAAGTTCACTTTTTGGCTATATTTCTTTAAGTCTATATTGTAGCTGCCGGAATTGCAGCCTGGGACAGTGAAGTTCAGTCCTCCTCTTGTTTCATGAATAAACAAATCTTAGTGTCTGGCTGTGTTCTATTAACTTTCTGTAAAAGATTCAAGAGTATTGTTATTTAAAGATCACTTGAAAGCATTTTTAACGTGGCTTGAACTTGTATGAACTTTTTAATTTTACTTTTATTGAGTCTGTGGTAGTGATTAGTCATTAAGAAAAATAATCCTCCCACTCTTACCTCTTTGCCCAATCTTTATTTGTACAAATACTGATTGCTGAATAATTAAATTAGTGGGAAGGGACAACTGATCTGATCTGATCCTTCTTTTCTCACTGATTTCACTTTCTCATGTCCCATTGATTTATTTTTGGACTACCTTCTAACTTTTCTCCCTTATTTGTTCCTTCTTTCCCTCAGATTTCCTACAATTTTATTTCCTTTTGCCATCATTCCAAATTTACTTTAGTTTGTTGGAGCAATGGGTTGCCTTTCTAAGTGGGTTTTTTCTTGCCTTTTTTTCTTTTATGTTGCTTTAGATTTTATTTACTGCCACTTCTTCCTTAGAGTTACCATTTTGCTTACTGAATGCCTGTGCTGTACTCTCAGCTTTGTGTTGTGCTCTATTTACGTGAGAGGGTAGTGGTGGGTGGCAACTAGAAGGGCGATGCAGCAGGATGTTTTTGTGGCTTGTTGAATTCTACTGGAAAAATAAACAAACATATATTCTTGAATGTTCCTAACTGGCAGAGGGGTTCATGTTACCAACATTAGCTAGCACTTGGATTTTCTCTTTCAGACACCCTTTTCTTAACTTCTTGAAAAGTTTTATATCTTTTATAGGTTTGTAATCTAAGTGAAGTCGTATACAGTATTCTATAACTATTTCCAAGTCATCAGTGCTTCATTTTGTGGTGTGAAGTTGGTAGAGCAATTGTGTGCATGTGAGTTTGCGTGCAAGAGTGCCAGGAACTTGAAAAATGAAAGTAACTGCTAAAAGCATTGACATCTTGAAGTTCCATTCAGGACTTTGATCTGTGAAAGGCTATAGTGTTGGGATGGAATAAACACACGGAGGCAGAATGGTTGCGAAGTGAAAGCAAGCTTTTTACTGTTAAGAGTCAGGGCTTTTTATACCCTTTTCACACAGAAGTCAATTGCACAGTGGAAAAACACTACAGGATGTCCATAAATGGTAAGGCCGGGAGGGGAGGGGGACTGGACAGAACCAGATAGAACAGCTTAAATGCAAGGCTATTACTTACAGGAAGAACATAGGAGGAAGTACCAACAGGAATTGCCATATATGTTGTCTTAGATTAGTAAACCGAGGAACCAATCAGAAGCCTGTCTATAGAGCATGTTATGCACGTGAACAACTATCCTTGGTGCTGTATTGTTTACATGTACTTTGTACATGTTTTGACTTCCTGAGACCTTCTTCGAGAGAGACATGGCAAAAGTTACTGTGCCCTGGAATTTATCCTTTGGCCTAGTAACTCTGCTTCTTACTTCAGCTGAAATGGGCAAAAATTCATTCCACACTATAGTAGCTGTTTGTAATTAGCTCTGCCACCTAAACTATCCTTTGTGAACTTTGAGTTTTTTGTTTAAGATACTTCTAAAATCATAGCAGTTACTTTAAATAAACTTCAGTAAAATTATAATGAACTGTTCACTGCAATGCCAATTAATGGTGAAATTGGGTCGCTCGCAGGAATGAATAGCTGCATACCCAAAGGACAAGTATGTCACTTCTTTGAGCACTTCGTAGCTCCGAGGCATGTACCTTGTTTCTCTTCCTAGAGAAGAAGGCAGGAAAAGGCACAGAATATTTTTTCATTGATGTGTTTATATTCATATTTAGAGACACTTTCCATCACAGCTTTCAATGCTAAGGACATTCCAAACTTTTGCGTTTCATCTGTTCAGGGGCAGAAACAAAAGGCACACAAACATCATGGTAAAACCACAATAGGACCATTTTAAAAAATGTAATGGTTGGTGTTAGTTGCCCATAAATGCTCAACAGTAATGATATGGCTACCAGTTTTCCTAGAAACGTTAAAAAGCTGACCCATATCTGTGCACTTTTAAGAATGAGCATTATATCTTAGTGTCACATCTGCATATAGTTACTGCAAAATAACAATTGCTAACATGCAGTTTTGGTTCATCCTCACTTAACTATTTGAGGCAGACAAAAAGTAGTATAATCTGCTGTTCTTGGATATCACATCAAGGCCAAGACAAAAACATAGCATAGGAATCTGAGTTTCTTATGAACTCTGTTTGAGTACTGGATTAGGGTTCTTATCAGTACAGTCTGGTAACATGGAGCAAACAGTTGGCTCTCAGGATCTTCTTAATAGAGGTTTGAGTGTCTTGAAGGACTTGTTTACTTAGTGAGAAGGTAAAGACAAACATAAACACCTGCCCAATGGCAATATGTAAATAGAGACACTGAAGCTTGTTTTTTATGCTGTTCTATTTATAGAGGAAAGAACATTCCAACATCTGTACTGTGTAAGCTGTTTGTTTTCTGTTTCTTCAGGATTCTTTCTTGATATTTGGATAGATAGCAGAACTGCTGTTCAACCCCTGTTATCCTTTTTGCAATCCCATTTTTCTTATAGGATCAGTAATAGGAATTACTTGGCAGTTAGTTTTGTAATGAGGGTTTAATGCCTTCTCTCAAAGTGACATATTGTCTGATTAATCTCAGGACGGTGAACAGATAAAATAATGCAAAATGTCTAGTTTCTTAAATAACAAGTAAAAACTCTGCCAGTAACACAGATGAGATAAACTTAGCTGAGACTAATTATCAAAGACCTGGGTGAACAGAAACATTGTTACATTACCCATGACAGAACACCACCAAAGTCTAGTGAAGATTTCTTTAGGAGTTCTTTCTTTGCTCCAGTTGGATTGATTATTCCTCATTTTGAGTTGGATTTCATTTTTTCTCATGGAAGATATTTGAAGAGTATGTTTGAATTTGTTGTGTTTCACTGGAGGCACACGTGAATTTTGGCAGCCTCATATTTTGAATATTGCAATGTATTATGAAATTATGGCACATTCTACAGCCTGGGGGTTGTGAGAAAGGCCTAAAACCACTGTGGGGAGCAGTAGTGCCAGTAGAGACCCTACAACTGATCTTCATACTCAGGTAGGTGATTCTTCTGTAGATATTTCAAGCCCAAGTCATTTGGGACTGTATATAGAATTGGGATTGATAGTGAATTGACACCCACTGCAGACCTTAGTTGCGTAGCTAACTTGAGGAGGAAAAGTACGCTGTGAAGACCCTCCAGCAGCAACCATCTGTGGCCCCTCCATCCTTAAGTGTCATAAAAAGAACCACCATGCCTCAGGGGAGCAGAGGAGGAAGAGCAAGCTGAGAAGATCCTCCAGCAACTCCCCAGCAGTGACCCCTCCCTCTCTCAACTGTTATCAGAAGAGCTATATTGCCAGAAAGGAGCAGAGGACAAAACTGGGAAGATCCTCCGTCATTTCCCAGTGGTGGCTTCTCTCTCCTTCAGCTGTCACCAGAAGACTCACTCTGCCAGAGAGGAAAACAGAAGGGAGAAAGCAAGCTGGAAAGATTTTGCATCTTGACATCCTGTTTGTAATGTCTGCTATGTGTTGTAGCCATCCTGACATGTTGGCTTAATGAAGAATGGAAATCAGAATAATAGCAAGTAATGATTTGGACTCAGTTCAGACTTGTTCATTCTTACCCCTTATTTTTCTAATGCTTGGCGTGGAGAGACAATATCTATCCCTCTCTGCCCTTCACCAAATTTTCCTCCCTGTGCAGTTAGCAATTTGATACAGTCCCAGTATTCAAATCTTGACTTTACAAGGGTGGGGAAGTCAAACTCCACCCTCCATATTTCTCTGCTTCCATATCAGAATATGGATTCCCAAGAAGGCTTACTAGTTAGTCATCAATTGTTCCTTCTCCAGACAGTATCTTTCCAAGCACAACTTCAGTTTCACATCTGCCACATAGGCAACCTTTCTTGAAGGTCAAGTTTCAATTTCTTTTCCTTTGTAATTGCATTTTATTTTTTTATTTCTTCTGCAAATGTGCAATTTCAAAGCAGTGCAGTGGGGGAGAGTTCAGTGAAAAGGGGAGGGGGCATCTGATGGGATCTGTACTTGTAATAGTGAAGTTAGTGTTCAGCAAATGGACTCCACCTCATCAATATCCCGGAAATCCATGATGGCATGTGCCCCACAATAAAGTGTGCAGATGGCAAAGTTGATGGTGATGTAGATCATTGTTGAGGGACTGCACCCCCAAACAGGTGCAAGTGAGGCTTACACCAACCAACACACACCCGTATGCCGCAAGCTGCTTTTGAAGGAGACTGATAGACTGCACAGTGCCAGTTTTGTGCAAAAGTCCTATTTTAATGAAAGGAAATGTTGTGCATTGCCAATGGAAAAGTGAGGAAACATTGTTTCCTTCTTGCAGGACATGGAGTGAAAGGGAAATGGAGGATACATTGTCCTTCTCCTTGACTGGTAGGGAGAGAAAGGAGGAGGCATGCATTTTGAGAATAGACCGTGGTGCCCAGCCAACTGTGGAACAGGGTGTTGCCCAAATCTGATGAAGTGTAACTTCTTTTGTTGTTGTTAAAAAAGTCAAACAGTAAAAAAAGTCAAATAGTTTGAAGTTGTCAATGGAATTGTGCTCTTTTCCTACCCCAGTAGTGATGATTTCACCTTCCTGAAACCTGTCGTTTTGATGGGAGGAAAATGGAAGCCCTCCCTCTGCACACCCAGAGAAGTATGGTTTCTACCTGAAATAGTCTACTTGCTCCTCAGTTTGCAAAATGAAACAGGCTGACAATCTTGCTTAGAACTCACTTAGTCCAAATGCAAAATAGTGTACATTTTGCCAATTTAGTCTAGAAAACAAAGGGAAAGGCATGATTTTATCAGGACAGTCAGAAGTAAAACTGGCCTGAAAACTGATTAAATGCCATGTCTGATTGTGCGCTTGGATTCTTTTGCATTTAGCAACACAGATTTTTTATTTATGTGGAATACCATTTCTCAGAAGTGCCCCAGCATTGACACTGAATGCATTGGTGAGGTTTATCTCCTTTGTACAAACAGTTGCTTCTTTTATCCAGAATGAAAAACAACAGTAAATTATATTTGTGAATATGTTGGAGTTGCTCTCTTTTTATGTGTATGGTGTTCAGTAGCGGATCAGGATTCAGGACCCTTATCTGGCAGCTGCAGTAGCAGAGACTCTTATGAAGAAAGGCCAAACTTAGTGCACAGAAGCCTTTTGCAGATAAAATACAAGAAATCAATGTAGTGCTTCAAACTGACCTGATTTAACTTAATGAGGCTATATATAGAGACGTGGTTAGAAGCAGAGACTGTGTATGGCTCTCATAAGCTTTTGTGTTTCTACTGGTTACTTGTCTTTCCTATTCAGCAAGCAGAATGTTACAAATAGTCCTTTTCTGTATTCCATTTTCAGATAGGAGAATTGCCTCAAAGTGCCGCCTGAGCATTTTGTAATCTTTTTGTCCCTTGTCTTCTGAATTTCAGCTTACTGCTATGGACAGTGCTATCACCTTGTGGCAGTTCCTTTTGCAACTCCTCCAGGATTCTCAAAACAAAGATATCATCTGTTGGACCTCCAATGATGGGGAGTTCAAACTTCTGCAGGCAGAAGAGGTGGCTCGTCTCTGGGGGATTCGTAAAAACAAACCCAGCATGAACTATGACAAACTCAGTCGAGCTCTCAGATACTACTATGTGAAGGTAACTGGTTTTTTTGTGTTTGCTCCGGGTTTCTAAATGTCTTGCACTTTAACCACTGCTTAAGGAATGCTGCTCCTTCTAACACTCAGTTTGGTTTTGTGGTTAGAGTGCTGGACTCCTAGCTTGTGGTCACTAGGTTTGATTCTGCACTCCTTCATGAAGTCAGTTGGGTGACCCTGGGCTAGTCACAGCTCTTTCTGAGTTCTCACAGCCGCTCCTACCTCACGGGGTGTCTGTTGTGGGAAGAACAGGAAGCTTTGTCAGCCACTTTGAGACCCCTTAAAAGGGTGAGAAAGTGAGGTATAAAAGTCAACTCTTCTTCTTTTTCTTCTTCAAGGAAAGAAGACAGCTTTTGTTGATGTGGTGATCTCTGTTCTAGAATTGCAGTTCTGGGTAGCTCTAGCCAGGCAGCTATAGTGCAAAATATTTGGAGGACACTTAATTGGCAAAGGCAGTTTAGGTGTTGATCTTGTTGCCATAAGGCTTTATTAAGCCAAACGATGGAATGCAGGTGAATAAAATGCCACTTAGATACTTTAGCTGAACTTTGTTGAGGAAATGTAGTGGCTCATGACACAACATAAAATTTTGGGGTGGTTAATGCACTCTGTAACCAACTCCTGATTATATTTAATAATGGATTTTGGTTATTGATAGTTATGATTTGGACTACCAGTAGTTCTCAACTTTGAAAGACTCCTATGTTTAATTTTAATTATTTATGGCAACACTGTCCTAAGTGTGTAGTGATATATATCACCAAGAAATAACTACAAACTTTTCACAAAGTAGTAGTAGTAGTAACAATAGATGTACATTTAATATTGTATTTGGGTTTCTTAATAGTACATAAGAACATAAGAATAAGAACATAAGAGAAGCCTTGCTGGATCAGGCCACAGCCCATCTGGTC
>MTQE01001134.1:71542309-71562582 GCA_014337955.1 Aspidoscelis marmoratus | reverse complement strand
TTATGCCAATAATATCAATCCTGTTTTCCATAACTAAGCTTTCTAGCTCCTCTATTTTGGCTCGAAGGTTTCTGGTGTTTGCATATATACATTTATATTCACTCCTCTTGTACAAATTCCGCCACCGAGGAACATGTGAATCCTTATTCTGCCCCTTGCATCATTCTGCTTGCATACTATTAACTAATCCCCCACTTAGCTCAGCATTATCTGCATATTTCCAACCCTCCTCACTTCAGGGTGCACTCTCCTGAACCAGATGCTGCCCAGCTCCTGTCAGCTTTCCCCCAGGGATCAGTTGAAAAGCTGCTCTGCACCCTTTTTAATATTAAGTGCCAGCAATCCGGTTCCATCTTGGTTCAAGTGTAACCTGTCCCTCTTGTACAGGTTTGGCTTGTCCCAAAATGTTCCCCAGTTCCTTACAAATCTAAACCCCTCCTCCTGACACCACTGCCTCATTCACGCATTGAGGCTCCTGAGCTCTGCCTGTGTGGCTGGTCCTGCACGTGGAACGGGTAGCATTTCTGAGAATCTTATACCTAACAACCTAAATTTGGCTTCCAGGATGCTCGTCTTGCCTTCCCAACATCATTGGTACTGAGTCAGGTGAGACTCAGAATCAGAACCAGAAGCAACCACCTTGATGAAGTGCATTTCCCTTGAAATGGCGCAGTGCTGTTGCCTGAAAGCAGGGACTAACAAGAGGGCTTTTTCTGCTGATGTTGAGCTGCTTGCTCAGTGCAAGCGCACCTGTTAAAAGCATTACCAGGGCAAATTTTCGTGGTTGATGCTGCACTTTCCTGGCACCTTCTAATATGTTCTAGGTTTATGCCCTTTATAAGTCTTCTACATAGTATATGGCTAAAATAGGATGTTTCTATTTGTTTCGCACGTTGTATCACTGTTCCTGTTGGCTGTTTTTAAATTAGCTTGTTTCTTTGGCTCCCATTTTATTGTACAGGCTGTCTACATGTGACTTTATAAACTTGGATCATGTGAACATTTGAGCTCCTGGCCTCATCTGATAGAAGTGCATAGGATCATTAGCTTTCAGTATTTGAAGTTAATGTGGTCTTCAGGCATTAAATACTATCAAAAGTGGTTTTGTGACATTGTTCTCTGTGCCTCACAGACACCTATTCTGCTGACTCCAAGTCCCTTGTTCTCCAGTATTCACTTCTGGAGCACCCTCAGTCCTGTTGTTCCCCTCAGCCCAGCAAGATTGCAAGGTTCTAACACTCTTTTCCAGGTAAGTTCAGAAATATACCAGCAGGCAAGGCAACAGAATTTTGCTTTATTTAATTTTTAAGTATAGATTAACTTCAATTATATCTTGTTTATTTTTAGAAGCACAAGTAAATTTCAGCTCAGATAGTTTCCCATTTTAAACACAGAGTGTATTGTTTTAGATTTGTTGAATTTTTAAAGTGCTTTTAATGTATATTCTCTTTTTAATCTGTTTTAACAGTTGTTACCCGAACAGAGACCTTTGGGTATGGGGTGGGATAGAAATGTAAATAATAAATATAGTTTGGAGGATTAGAAAAAAGTCTTTTTCCTATGCTTCATGCCATTTTTTTGTTTCTGCTTAATGCTAACCATAGATACTGTGCCAGTCTACCAGTAAACTGTGGTTAGCACTTAAACTGAAAACTAGAATGGAAAATGCTGTTTTTTGAATTCTGTTCGGGAGAGCAAATGGATCCAGCTATAATCTTTATCAAGCCTTTGTAACCTCTAGTTTTGTTGCTGAATTATCTTTAGAAGCATTCCAGACAGTGGGGAATGAATTAGAAAGTGACATCTTCCTTTACTCTTTAAGTGGAGAATCTACAATGAAAACATCACAGTGGATGCTTTGTGTTAATCCAAACCAGCAAATTTGGTTTTGTTCTGGTAAAATGAGTGATTGTTCATATTGACATAAGCGTCACACCCCATTTCAGCTGACGAATACAGTTAGCAGTTGATTAGGACTACAGCAAACAAAATCATCTAACTTATTTTGCCTTTTGAAAGCACTATTATATTGACCAAATTGTTCTGATTGTATAGATCAGTCACTTTATTAAATTAAGAGGGATGGATCGTCCTGCTATGTAGTTCTTTCAGTTGAGTAAAACTCTAATGGGAAATCAGCGCAGTACTCTGAGTAGACCCTCTGAAGTCAATGGTCTTAAGCCAGTCATAACTGAGAAGTGCATTGATTTTAGTGACTTTATTCTATGTATTGTTTGTTCTCTACTACCAACACAAAAAAGATTGCATAAGTTTCTCACGATCAAAGAAAGAACCAACGATTTGACATACTGTGTGTCTCACTGCTTTTCCATTTGTTTTTGGGGGGTTTGATAGCCTAGCAGAAACATGGATATTTATCAAGACAAGATGCTGACTTACTAGTTCACTTCTGTACACAGAAGAAATCACTTATTCACTGAAAGCAACCATCTTGTGTCTGTCCCTTCTTTCAGAAAGATGTGTTAAAGTGGTAATAATTTTGTCAGCAGACAGATATAAAGTCCTCAGAAATGTTTGTTGCTGTTTGTTGATACTGGATTCTCAATACATTGCAAACCGTGGAAAAAATAGATGCAAGGGCAAACATACCTTTTTTTACATAACTGTGGCTTTAACATTTTTTCTATTTTTCAGTTTCCATCGGTGCTTAGTACTCATGGACCATTTACTGTGTCTGGAATGGATGGCCCTTCCACCCCTGGCCCTTGCTCCCCAGATTTACAGAAGACATAATTCTGGGAAAAGGACTGACTAAAAATCAAGAGGAAGAGAATTTCTTCTGTAGTTTCTAAAACTACAGAGAAAAAATGAGCTAGGCTTTTGTTCTTGTTTGCAAAAATTCCCTTTGAGATATTAGGGGATTGGTATGGAAACGCCTTAATTGGGGAATCTTCTCCATTATTCTGTTGCCTGAATCCTTTGGGTTTCCGTGTCTTGTAAAAGGATGCCATAGCTTTTCACCTGTGATCTTCCACATTTTTGCATCTTGTATTACATATTATTTTTTCTCTCAAATGTTATTGAGAGCTGGCATTCTAAAAAAAAATTGATTTTTTTTAAGCATTGTTTTAGGATGAATGGTTTCTGACCTAATAATATGAGGGTACAGTCAGAAAATCTCATCTTTTTGTAAGGAGAGCCTTACCTGTGTTCTACGGTGGTAGTGCGAAGAATTGGCTAGTTGCTAAGGGTTGTTTCTGTATATGCTTTAACTAAAAGATTGGTTAATCTCCCAAGAAATATATGCTGTTCTGCAAGTTTCTTTGAGCTTTTAGAAAATATTTGAATGTTTTTATGTAAGATGTTGCTTGGCAGTTTTTTTGTTCAAAAAATTCCGGTAGTTAATAGAGAAGAACTTTTAATAGCCAGCCTTGCTAATCAAGGGTCCCTCGGATGGATATTTTGTAGCACTGGCCCAGCTGTATATCACTGTGTCCAAGGTTGTCTTAATGTTTTGTGGTGTCCTATGTTGCTCTAACATCTGGGAAGTGAATATTTTTCCATTATTTATCCCCTTTCAAATAAGCTCCCCAAAGAGACAGCAGTGCTTCTCTTGCCTTTTGATCTACTTTTGCTTTTCAGTATGAGTGAGAGCTGGTGTAAATTCCAGAATAGTAAGACATTCCTGAGATGAGAAATAGAAACTTTTTCTGTGGATGAGGAGAAGGTTAGGGCAGCAAAGGACACTTTTGGGAATGAGCTGCTTACATGCTGCAAGAGTTGAAACATGCTTATAAACTACACTTAATATGTGGCAAGGCAGAGGCTGACCTAGAGGTGGCTGGGCCCCAGTTTGTAGACCTACTGGATTCTTCAGACAGTTTCGCCCCTCCCCACTTCTACATTTGGCAGTACAGCAAAGAAATGATGTGGAAATAGGTTGAAACATTTTTGCTAAACTCAGTTGGTGCCCCATCCTTGGTCATGGTTTCAGTCATTTACTAAGCAGGAAGAATTAATACATACACACAGGAGCTTGGGGTCATGGCATCTGCTATTGGCAGATAAATGGTGAACATGGTCCTTGGATCTCTCCCCCCCCCAATGTAGTTCTATATTTAACTCTGTTATTGTCTTCTTAGGCATCTTCAGCATGAAGGTAGTTCAGACATCTTTGTAATGGTTACATTACGAAGCAGTAATGTATGTTTACATGGTGGCTGATGTGTCTTGCTTGGATGACCAGAAATGGGAAGTGTTATGGTAATTTGCATAGATGGATGCAAATTAGATGGATTGTTACTTTTCAGTAGAATTAAGACAACTGTATTTTTGTATAAATGTTACACTCACAACCTGGATTGGCAAATGCCAGCACTATTAGTCCCCTGAATGCATGTTAAGATGTGCAGCATCAAGTCAGGAAATTATGTCTTAAGTTTTCCGGTCAGTGTTTTTTATTTTAAGAAGCATTATCCAGCTGCCCCAGATGAATTAAATTTCCCATATCACAGCTATAGTGGCCACCTCTTAGTGGCTTCTTCAGCAAAACAGCCAGCAAAAGCAAGCAACTCTTTGAAACAGTACCTTGAGTGCAAAAATAATGGGCTGATGGAAGCGTGAGATGCTGTGTCCTGTGCTTATTTATCCCATGTTTAAAACAGGAGATTTATATGTTATAATTCATGGACATTTTCACAGTCTTGGTTTGGTTCAAAGTGTAGACATAATGAATACCACAATGTGAGAGAAGGTATTTCTTGATTCTTTTTTTTCTTAAAAAAATATCTGGGCTGAAATATGAAAGCCAGGTTCTTTCTAGCATTTCTAAAGCACTTTACACAGTGAAAGGATAAGTAGCCCCCCTTAAGAGGGAAAGCATCATATGATGTAGCTTTGACCCCAAATATACTCATTTGTTGGCAAGGTATATTGCTGACCTCTTTTGGAGATGCAATCATTTAGTAATCAGAAGAGCCTTTGCCTCTTGTTCTTAAACTGAGTGTGCAATATTTTGTAAAGTATCTTTATCACAGAGATTCAGAAACAAAAGAAAAAATAGCTGCATTTGGAAAGTGCAAGAGGTCACCCTGAGTTTCTTGTGTTTGCACTGTTGTTTGTATTTTGCCTCCAAGGCAACACGAGCACTTTTTAAGGGCAGCCATTCTAGGCTTGCTGTTTTTATCATTTATTGAATGGGAAAGATCCTAAAATGAGGGGCTTGGACACTAAATTTCTTATTGGGCACTTAAGAAGGCTGGCAATTAAACGTTTTCAATTCTACTAAGATATCTTCGGGAACTATACAGTACTTATTTGAGATGCAACTCTCTTAAGCCATATACATAGATATACAAGCAAGCCAAAGCTTAGATTGCTTTGACAGTACTTTGGTTTACTCTATTTTGATCATATGTCCCTTCCAATCTGAAAACAAATTAAGAGTTTTCTGTAAGCTGGTTGGCCATTCTTGCTCTTCTGTGTCTGGAGCTCAGGAGCTCAGTGGTTTCCTTCTATGAAGGCTTTGCATATCTGTGGTTTCAAATTTCTTTCTTCATATGTAACACAGAGGACATTGAAAGTTTAAGGCTGATAAATGTCTCCTGACTTTTTTCTTTGTAAAAATAAGAGCCTTTGGAAATAAGGATTAGAGATGTGGAGCACATTAGAGACTAAGTCTCTAAATATTCGTGAGGGCTTGGTTCTGCCAAACTAGATAATGAAATTCTCAGTTAATGAGGGAATAGGACAGTATTTTCTAACCCCCACAAGCCCACCTCAAAAATGGTAAATACGTATTTGTCCACCATTTTGAGTCATAGTGAGGGAGAATGGTAAATGCCCTTGTATCATAGAACTTGCAGTTGAAAAGACCACAAGGAATGCGGAACTCCTCCTGTCTTATTTTGCAGGAATAAGCCATTATATTACTTATATGTGGACAGGAGCCTGGTACCGTCTTTCCTAATGTTTATTGTTCTGCCCTCGTGTCATTTAAATATATTTTAAACATTTTCTGTTCTTTCTTCAGTAGTGTAGTAATAGTTTCCCAGCCCGAATATTCTTGGAGAAACAGAAATAGTTGAGCATTAGTGATATTGTGCTCGTCTTCAGCCACAACAGTTATTAGTAGCATTTTTTGCAGAATCTGGTAAGCATTTGTTTTATCTAACAAAGTATTGTGCTTGCATTATTGTTCTGCAGCTTAAAATTCTTGCCAGTTTGATTTTTAGTTTAAATACATGATGCTATCTTTCCATGTTGTACTGTCAGTAACATAATAAGGCGTGTTATTTTCTTAGTTATTTTTCTGTTAGATATATTTACAATATTCTTTTAATTGGAGAGCAAAGTAATCCTAACTTGTATTTTACATAGTAAGCTGGCATGAACTTGTGTCTAATGGTTCTTTATTTCATCATAGAAAGCATTGAACATCTTTGGAGTAGATAAATTATGTACCTGCATGAGTATTTTACTGTTGTTTTAAATACAGGGTCATAATGCAACCTATCCACAATCAAAATACTTTAGTGTTGAAGGTGTTTAAAAACTGCCCTCTATTCTATTTCAAGTTAGCCACTTACCAGCAAGAGCTCCTCTCTCTTTCCATCTTCACACCCCAACTCTCAACTTTTTTGTCTTGTACGTTTTATTTATGGACTTAAATTGTACTTTCCTGATTCCTGATTTTTACACGTCTCAAACCATTATAGAATGTTAATCCATTTTCATTTTTTGGATGTGATTGGTAAAAAGGGACTGCACCATACTATAGTAGGTGGACACTGCATGAATTTGCCTTCTCTTTCACACTATGCGTTATTACACGTTGTTGAGTCACAGACCTTTTATGCCATCAGGGCATGATTGTGATGGTGGAGAGGGGTGGAGATCTAAGAAATCTTATAAAGGAGTCTTGGGACAGGAGCAAAAAGTGAGAAAGTGAGGACGAACTGAGGAAAGATTAGGTACTGGGTGTGATTGGAGGTAGTGTGTTTTGAGTCCAGCATTTTAATAAGATGGACTATTTCAGCAAAGTGTAACCATGCTCTAATTCTGAGCTATGCTTTAGATAATACAGAAGTAAATGAAAGAATCCAGATTGTTTTGTTTCCTTTCAGACTACTGTATCTTAGGCTTCTTTTTGTTAGCATTAGGAATATGGCAGTTTTGGACTTAGTTTTCCAAAGTCACCTTCAAACACTCAGAAGAATATTTTAGCCTTGTTCCTTTGATTTGTTCATTTTAATGGCAGATGTATGTGCTCTATGCTGATAGCAGATTTACCCTTGGGCAGAATACAATAACAATATCCTTACACAGCCTTTTGTTTTTTCATTTGAGGGTACAATAAAAGTTGCTCACCTTCTCTTACATAAATTAGGTGGGGCTATGAGTTTCGTGACACTGAGGAAGAAAGGTAGCCTGATGGCCAGTTATGGAACTGGCTCTGTCAGGTAAAAACAAAATAAGTGAGTTATTTTTTCTTCCTCAAAGCTCCTTTATGACAGTGTCTTGTTTCAGTAGATTTCAAGGTGTCTGATTCTGAATAACCACTGGTTCAGGTGTTATCTCTGATCAAGAAATCATTTTTGAAAGAAAAAAATCCTTGTCCCATCTTTTTAAAGACAGGAGCATGACTGTCAAATTTCTATCACACCAGTAAGCATTTAGGATGGTTGAAGCAGTAGGCAATTTGGAGCAGTCTGGCTAACACAGTGATGGCGAACCTTTTGAGCTTGGTGTGTCAAAATTCGCAAGAAAACCTAGCTTAACTCGGGTGCTGTGTCACATCTAGAAATATCCATAATTTTGTGAATTTTGTAGCTCTAGTAATATTTTATTAAAAGCAAAAACAAATAATTCTTTACATTAGTGACTTTTGTTGCTGAATTTTGTTTGCTAATATTCAATTGAAAGTTGGTATTTCGTACCCTTCAACAACAAGCAAGCACTACACGCCCAAGTGCCAGGGTGACCATGTGTGTCACCCAAAAGGGCTTGGTGTGTCACCTGTGACACGCGTGTCATAGGTTGGCCATCACTGGGCTAACACTTAAATAGGCCTGTCAGTCATAACATTACCTTGGGATGATCGGCTAGCTGCAAATAATGGTTTAGTCTTAAACTTTTAAGTACCCTATTAAAGTTTTATTTTTGTTTATGTGTTCTTTCCCACCACAGATTTGATTTTGAAATTCCCCTCATGTTTTTGGAAGTACATTTCTATACCAACGTCATGTTCATAATGTGATGCTGTAGCTATCATTCTGGTTATGGAAGTACTTTCAGTGTTAGCACTTGTCCATGGAACTTTTAAGCTCTCTATTTACTGTGCTACAGAGTGTCTTAAAACTAATTTGAGTTATTTGGAAAAATCGGCATATAAGGAAAGAGTCTATAGACATAAGCAATATAAATCCATGTAGACATTTTATTTATACATTTGTGAAAAGAATTTCAACTTTTAAAATGTCTTGCACTTTCAGGATTTTTAGGATAGTACACTATGAGGCCACACTGTTCTCGTCAAGATATTGTTAAACACTTTCCAAAATTTTTAAAAATTATCCTGATAATATTGTCCATTTAATTTTCCTTCTTTATACCCCACCCTTCCAAAATGATTACTTGTTGCCATGCTATGCCTCATTGTTTATTATTGTAGTACAGCGCCAGTGAAACTGGCAAGGTATGCTCATTCATGGATTTCCATGTCAAATAATAGCTAGAATTTAACTTGAATGGGTGAATTTTCTCTAGTTGAAGGCATGCCAAAATTTAATGTGTTTAAGCAAACTCTGCCTTCAGCACTTCTGGAAGAATGTTTGGAAGAGATTTCTTTGTGTGCTTAAGTACAAAAGTGCTACAATCATTATATATGTACTGGCAGCATTCATGTAGATTTTCTATAAGGTCTTCCCTTGCAGGTCATCCTGTGTCAGTAGTTAGTAGGAACTTAGCATAGGGTGCAATAAAGGTCTTTTATGTCCCACACAGAATATGAGCAGGGATCCAAAGAAACTAGAAATAATGCTTGCAGAAGTGAAAAACAGTTCAGAACAGATATATCCCTGCTGTAGAAGCAGTATTAACCCTGAAACACACTAAAGAACAGGCAGCAGAACCTGCTGTACAGAATTTGAAAGTTTGATAAGATTGGCCTGAAGAAAAGATCAATGTCCTCTGTAACACAGAGAGCTCTGATAAATCTGTCATTTTTTTCCAACATCAGATGCTGTTGAGACCGTGAAGAAGGGAGCACCCAGGACATAGCTCTTACACCTGCTCCTAGATGTGCAGGTTTTGTTTTGCATTTAAAGCTATTAGCCATTACTGAGCATCTCCTCCATGAACTAAGCCAGTGCCATTGGAATAGCCTAATGGAGCACTGTAATTATAACTGGAAGCCTTTTGTTTCTCTCTTCATTTACAGGCCTAACTAATGGGGCTGGCCCATCTGTGGTTGATGAACTACATCCCTTAGTCCTGATCAGACAGCATTGGGCACGGTGCCTGTGTCTCATAGAGGTTGTAGACCAACAGTACATAGGTCACCCATTAGTCACTCATCTGTTATGTTTTTTGCCTAGGGGACAGGGTGGTGAACTCAGTACACAGCTTTTGGGGTTGGAAGGTTCTCATTTTGAAAGTCCAGCATGGCTGACTTTCAGTCCTGCTATTCATCTGCACCAAATATCAGATATATTAGAATAGTGTTTTTTTAAAAAAAGCTGAATACTTTGTAAACCTTGTACAGAGATGTCTTGTTCTATAGAATTTTGAAATATCGTTTGTATTTTTACAGCAGTGTTACCAGAGGGCCTTATGTACGTCACAGTGCTTGTGATAGGTACAGTAGCATACTTTAAAGCTTTTGTTCTCTATATTTGTATTCATAATAAGTCTATTGATGCATTTTCAAAAACAGGTAGGGAAATCTAAGGCTTTTCCGCACTGCAACGCGTTCCAAACGGAACGCGTTCAGGCGGGAAGCTTAAGACAGCTCCGGGCGCTTTCACCGTTCACACACAGGCGCGCCGGAACGCGTTCCGGCGCGTCTGTGTGCGAATGCTCAAAGCGCCGGGAGCTGTCTTGGCCGGCAAAGGCCGGCCAGGGGCGCGGAGACAGCCGCGGAGGCAGATCGGCAATCAGCTGATTGTCAAACAGCTGATTGTTGAAGCCGCGCCGGTGGGGGAGGCGGGCCCACAGCTGTTCGGGAGACAGAAGCAGGCGCGAATGCTTCTCCTCCCGAACGCCTGCGGGCGGCTCGTCCGCGTTCGAACGCATGTAGAGCACTTCAAAGTGCTCTACATTTCGAACGCGAGAAAGACAGCTGCGGACACGTCGGAGCGCAAGCCCCGCTCGGGCAATGCGGATGCCGTGTCCGCAGCTGTCTCCCGCGCGTTCCAAACACCCCCGTGCGAAAACGTCTCTAGAAGCTGGGAGGAAGCTAAAGTATAACTCTAGATAAAATTGATATAGCAGAGAATATTTAGAACATGAGAATTAGAAGCAGGTGAATGGATGTAAGTTCCTGTGTGCTGAAAGCACCTGATTGCTTCCATTCTGCTAGAATTGACGCAGGTCAGCTGGGTTGGGAGGCTCCTGTTTAACCTAGACTAATAGAGGTAATGGCTTAAGTATCCCTGAGGTTAGTGCTCCTCAGGAGCAACAGCTGCCCCCTTCATTTCCTTCCGGTTAAAGTTGCTTTTCTGGGTTGCAGTTGTAGTAACATAGCTGGTTCTTGCAATTGCCAGCTTGCTTGTAAGCTTGTCAGCTGTTGGGATCTTCCCTCTTCCAATCATTTTCTTTTCAAACTGACCATTTCTTGAGAGATTCTGCTGTTCTTAGTGTAGCTCTGGCAGGAAAAATTGTGTCACCTCGATTTCTCATCTTTTAAGTGGGGATTTGGAATTCCTAGCTTAGTATACTAAAAGATTCTAGCAATGGGCTGTGCTGTGTTTGCAAGCTGTTGTTACTTTAAAGGGGAAGTAGAAAGGCAGGCCTGTACAGAAAACAAGGATTTCTTATTTTTTGCCTCTTTTAAATAGCCTTCACAACTGCCTTCTGCCCAGGTCTTTTCACTGTTTGTAGTAAAAATAATCATCCCTTTACATCAAAGTCCTTCAGTATTGACTGCTTGGATTTATAGCATCTCAACAAAACCTGTATACTTTCAACTGTATATTGTCAAGTTCCCAGGACTCTGTGTTGGCCCACCTTTAAGAGAATGCATAATGTGCGCCACTGTCCACTTGCAATATTGATGATATTGTTGTCTGTCTCTTCAATCAGGATCTCTTAGTAGCTGGCAGATGTTTAGCTTATGCCACAAAAGTCATGTAAAGTTAGCAGGGAAAAGGTAGCTTCTTAGAATTGTGTTCCCATTTTTTAAGTATAAAATTACTGATTGTCATATCTGATTTATTTATACTATTATGTAAAATAGTGCTTGTATGTAATACAATTACATAAACAGCCAAAGTTCTAAGTAACTTTTCAGTGTTAACTGGTTTGACAAAAAGCAACCCTAAGGGTAAGGCATTAGAGAGACCTTCATAATATTAAGATGTTGATTAGAAAAGAGAAATAAATAAAACTGAAGCAGAATGCTTGGGGATTGGCTAAGCATTATGCAGTCATTTTTATGATATTTGACTTTCCAAAGAGTAAGTGTTGCACATCCAAACATAACAAAGGTCTTTCTTGGGAAATCAGGTGACTTTTTCTATTGCTTAACTTTTGTGCCAAAAATATTTTGGCAATATGTTTTTTTAAAACTATTGGGGGGAATTGTTAAATATTTTGTTAAGGAACTAGCAGAGGGATTTTGCTTTGTATAATAATGCACAAACAGCTTTAAACATTGTAGCAAATCATGTCAGTATGTGTGACCAGACTTGCAAAACAATTGTATTTTTTTAAATAAATATTTTCAACAAAATTTATTAGCTTGACTATTACTTGTCTACAGTGGAAACTAGTTTAATAAGTATTTTCTTGTGAACTCTGGTAGGAGAAGGAATAATCGCTATATGTTATCTGATGTGCTGCTTCCCTGCGAAGTGATGGTTCCACTCTTAAGGGTTTGAATGTGTTTAAACGATCCATGCTCAATGTTAAGTGTTGCATTACATATTTATCAAACTAAAGCTATAGCTGGTCAGCTAAAAGCCTTGCAGGGTACCCTTATACTGTGAGAATTTAGTTTTGGGAGGGGAAGAGCACCTTGAGTATTTGAAATCTGTGCAAGTGTTATTTGTGGCTAGAGAATAATGTCAGCCATAAAGTCAGCCTGGAAGAGAAAAAAGAGAAAATTTCAAGGGCTGACCTTATAAATTTTACTGCTTGACACATACAAAATTACTCCCCTCTGATCTAAGTACACTCAAGCATTTTAAAAATCTCTGCTTTCATCTTTCTCGTTTCCTCTCCTCCTCTTCACTATATTTTACTGTAATGCTTGTGGCTGAATATCTCACAGCAGTACGTTTAGAATGGCAGCTTTATTATGAGTGGTATGAACCTCCATCTGGCACGTGGTGGCATCATACTGATGATACTGTTTTGCTTTGGCACCACTGATGATAACTGGAGTGATGAGATAAAGCCTTGTTATAGTACTCTTATAAAAAATAACTACTGCACTGGTGGTAGTGAGTTATCTGTTTCTTTTTCCTCTGGAGTTGGAGTGTGCACAAATACTAACAACATTCATTATTTGTACACATTTAGACATTCATACATGAATCAAATGTTACTACATTCGTACGAATGGTTCGGACATTTGTTAAACTGGGGAGGTGGGAAAGTAGCCGCGCCAGTCACATCTGCAATGGATCCAATTAGAATCCTACCACATTCGAAGGGGATCTATTAAAAAATATGGATTTTCTAACATTTGATTTGTTATGAAACTAATGTCAAACACCTTTTGTGCACATCCTTACTCAGGAGTATAAGTAGATAATACAATAGTAATGGATTGTTACTTCCTCCATCAACACATGTTCAGGGTCCTTTCTGCACCTGTGGGCAAGTTGGAAGGGAAGTGCAAATTTGCCCCTGGTGTCAGCTCTAAAATTTCCCAGCTGTAAAATGGTAGTAGACTGAGAAATCTCATTTGTAAGAAGCGTTTGTTCTCCAGAGTTCTTCTGAGAACCCAAGCTTTCAGATATAGCTATGATATCCATTGTCAGAGGATCTGACTTCTAGAGGAGTCAAAAGCAACTGGTACAAGTCCTCTGATGAAAGCTTGGGTCTGAAAGAAGAGATCTGGAACATGGCACAACAGCCTAAAAACAGCCATGAAAGCCCACATACGACCATACATTAAGAAACTGGTGATACTCTTAACAGGCCAAGAAAAAAGTTGAAAGTGCATGAGTATCTTCCAGACAGATACAACAGAGGAATAGTCAGGGGGATATACTCATAGCAGCCTGACTGGACCTTAATTCAAAGAAATTCAGTGCTGTGCCTTCACATGGCATTCAGTATTCTTTTGAGGGCAGCCAAATGGGCTCATTTTCACTGTTCTTCCTCCTCACAGGAGCTAGAGTACCCCCTGAAAGGTACATAATGCTCACTGCAAGAGAAGTAACTTTCAGACTGCTGTTTCATACATTGAACTGAGCCTTCACCCACAGATGTCCTCCAAGTCCAGAGGCAGAGAATTGATGATGTTGCCTGGATAAGTGGCAATGAAGCTATCAAGCTACCTGCAGAGGAAGTGAGGGCAGCCTGCTAAACCTGTAGAGGCACCTACACCAGATGCCTTTCAGCTGCACTATGGAGACATGGCCTAACTCAGCTTTCCAGTGTTCAGATTCTTCTGAACAGGAATAAATTCCGACTAATGTACTTCGAAACAATTCATGTGCCTCTCCATTGCAGAATTGTTATTTAAAGACAGCTGCTAGACAAAAACATTTCTCCATGTCTCCGTTGTTAAATATTTATAATTTTATATCACAATATACCATCAGGTGTGACCTAACAATATACTTTGTTTTACAGATTTATGCTTCAAACCACAGTCAAGATGCATTTGAAAACCTTAGCTTGTCTTTACAGAAACAAGCAGGTTGGAACTTTGCTTCACACGTAACCTTCTCTGCATGCATAACAGGTTGAGAATAAAACTCTGCAATCCTGGTTTGTAATTATTTTCCTTCCTTATTCAAATCTGCTATACAAGCCTGAGAAGGTCCAGGTCTCACCTTAGATCACTGGGAAGAAGAAGCCTTGCTCCCATTTGTTCTTTAATTACTATACTTTAAAATAAGTTCTTGGTTTTGGTTTTTTGCGATCAAACATGCAGTGGATTCCACAAGGCCCACATTTCATTCTCCAGAAAAAGGCAAAGGCAAACAACTTACATATACTTATCAAGAAAACTGTGACTGACAGACACCTGGTTGAAGAGCATCTGTCCTAAGGGTTCCTGTAGATTATACAGGGAGTCTTGCGGAATGGTTCCCTTTCTGTCAGCCCTCTTTTGCCTTCTCTAAAGAGACAAACAAGCCTCTCTTAATAAATACTTTTAAAAAACTCTACTCACCCTCAGTCACAAGAACTTGGATGAATCGGATTGAGTCACCTAGTTCTATCAAATTAAGCAATCTTGCAGAACATACATAGGCCACTTGATAAAAGTCACCGTTTCTCTATTCATGCTGACGCGTATAAGGCACAAGAAAAAACAAACTCTATAATCAAGAAGGGTGTATTTTAACCATTGGACAATATGGAAGTCAAAGATGAAGGTGCATACCCATGCAACATAGCAATCAGAAGTCAAAATAACAGAAAAATTCAGCACAATGTACAGTTTTGAAATGTGCAGTGCAACAAGCCTGTTGGGTAGAAATAGCTCTGTTTGAGTGAAGGTGCTGGATCCCTTCTTTGTCACCCCAGAAGTTCATGCAGTAACAGCAATCACTTTTAAAACATTCCTTTATATATATAAATATATATATATAATGTATGTATAAACACACACAGGTATGTCTGTGCAACAGCATTTGCAACAAAGCCAGCTCAAGTCTGCTAAAGCTAAAATCTTAACCTAGCTCTGCTACCTTCTCTTTGGAGCAGTCATGAAAATGGCTACTATCTTTTCAATTCTCTGTACCTTTCAAGTTCTGCTCCTGGAAGGCACCTCTATTATTATATTGCACCAACGGAAGAAGTATTTGGCTTCCTGTACTTCAGAGCTTCCATACTTCAGGTATATTAAGCAGTACCAAACAAAATAGCTTATAGGTTTCCTGTTCCTCCTCTGCTACTTTCCTTTTCCAATCTTAAGCCCACCAATAGATTGCCATCAGCCCACTTGCCCTTAAAGGCCTCCTCTGCTATCTGCCGAGCGATCTGAACCCACCTTATCCTTACACCTCTTAAGCCTTCCTACCATGTGAAAAATGAAGCCTCATCTGGAAACACACAAAAACTCGGTACTTCAATTTAGGTGACAAGACAATTCCTTTTTTAAAGGATCCTGGATGGCTGTAGCACAGCATTGGGGGGAGATTTGTTACACTGTAGCGAACTGTTTGCAGTTTACCCAATTAGAGGGGATGCCTACAAGTATTATGATTAACTTCTGCTTAAAATGAGCATCAGCCCAAGAACTGTAAAGTGACAGTAATGCACTTCCGCTACCCGTCTTCTTGCATCCGTCAGGGAGTTTAACAGAAGAGTTAAGCTTTCGTATATCAAAATTTCAGCCCTTCTTGAATTCTGTAGTTTATCTTAGTTCCTGCTGCAGCAGTGGATGATTGCTTGATGAGAACAAGTCGTAATCAACAAGTCTAATTATAGAAAATCAGGTAGTTTTAAACCAGACAGTGAGAGCAGGCCTTTTCAGGAGGAGTGATGATATACTTGATCCAAATATAAACTTGCTACTGCTCTTAGCTCTGATAAAGTCCAGGTTCCTCTAGGGGTGGTGGCTTGTCAGGTGATAGATCCATATCTGCAAAAGATGATTCATTTTAATTACCATTAAAGTAAAACAATCTGCTGCATTCAATCAAGAGTGTTGAATCATGCTTTTTAAAATTAGCTTTTTACAGATTTCCCCCCCTCCCTCCCAAGGGTAATACATGCTTTTGATCAGTTGATTGCCTTAGGAATACTCAATGGGATTCACAATTCACAGAACAAAAGCAAACAGTGGCACAGTTAACCAATAGTGAAAGTCCTTGAAAACCCAGGACTAGCACCAGTGAATAAATCAGTAAAGTAACCCTCAATATTGATCATTAAGGTCTACTGCTGTAGGTCTCAAAAAGAGTGTAGGGATCCACATGAACAAAAATCACGTGTTTGGTTCAGTGTCAAACTGAACATCTGTTTGTTTGGCTTAACAATGAACTGTTTAATTGAACGAAAGGGTTGTTCATGTTAGATCTTGAATTTGCTCAAAAACAAAAATACCATTTTTCCACTGGGGGGGAAAAACCTTTTCAAGGACAAAAAAACAGCGAATGTGAACTGCTTGACTGAATTGTGAGCAGAGGACTGGTTCTATTTGACCAAATTTCTGGACATACATATTATGTTTGATGCAAACATCAGCGAATACAAAATGTTCCATTGAAGTTCTGAACATAAACTAAACTTCACACATCTCTAAAAGAGACGAGTCTTCAGAAATGGGAAGCCACCACTAGAAAGACCAAATCTCTAGTCTCTTCCCCATTGGCCTTACTTGTGGGGACCACAGAGATGGGGCTTGAATGTTGACAGGTGGGTTCAGGTCAGAGTATACTGGAACATAAATTCAGTGAATGGGTAAGGAGACTTGCATTGCTGAATGGCGCCCAGGGCAAACAGCCATAGTCGCAAAAACGATGACTGACTTTGAATAACAGGGTTTTTAAAGTTTTGCTTTCACATTGTTTGTAAAATGCCACTTTATGTATTTAATGCAATCCTGGACATTTTGCTAAGATTTTGCTTCTGATGTATTATTGATTAACACTGGTAAGTTAGGCCTCCAACTCTGTAGTGCCACTGACACGCTGGTAGATAAACTGCACCTGTCCTCTCAGCACCACTGATTTATTGACAGTCTGTTCTCACCTGTGGTGCTACTGACTTACAGTGATAGATTGGGCCTCCGTGATTCCTGTAAGCACCAATTCTCTACAGGAAGCAATTATTCTCAATAACACTTTCATACTGTACAGTCCCAGTGTTACACAAGAGGCAACTATATATGTGAGATTTGTATTCACTGCAATCTACTACCATCATGGACGTACTGTTCTGTGTTGTACCTGCTTTGAGGCTCTTGAGTGAAGGGTGGGATAAAAATGGAAATAAAATCTGAAATATGCCCATTAATTCTAACTTTTACAGATGGCAAATACATAGCCATTAGTTGACTTAAAGGGAAATTTATGTGCATATAAATATACACCCAAGTAGGTGCAATAATGGAAGTACTGAAAATATATTCCATTATTTATATATATATATAATTTAAAAAATATAGCTTCTTGATTGTCATTTATTTTGGAGAAGAAATCAGCCAATGCTGGTTTAGAAGCAACCCTCTATCGTTTCTTTCTTTTCAATTAACAGATGACTGAAGTCCGAGTATTCTGAACTGAGCATAAAAGTACACAACCTGTGTGCCGTCATAAGCTGTATCTTACCAAAGCATGTTCTTTACCCAGGGGTTATTTCTTTTTGCAAAGGAAAACAATGGTTTTCCCTATACATACTTCTTATTTTTTCAATAACAATGGTAGCCGATATCGTTGGGCTTTAAAACGAAGAGGACGCCTTCCTTAAGCTTTGGACTGAATTTCCCATCGGCATCCAAATATCGCAAAATTATCAATTTTGCAACATTTATTTTGTTGCTTCAAACCTTCAAAAGTATGTCTTTTTTTCTTCCTTTACAGTTATTTCTCTAGCTACAGAATACACACCTTTTTTTTTGCCTACATTCTTCCTCTAAGAGTAAAAGCAAGTAAAATGGTGTGTTTTCTAGACCATAATGGACCAACCCAAGCAGGAAGAAAGGACAGGAAGCAGCTGTAAAATAAACACTTCCTTGCATTTTTTCATTTGGCACTTTGCTCACTTGCTTGCTCTTTTGTGTGAAAATGCAGTCTTGCTTTTTAGAAGCGTGGGGGAAGAAGCTGGCAGTTCTTACCTGATGGGGACTGAGGGTGCATCTTGTGGAAAAATAGAAGGAAGACATAGAAAGTAAACGCCAAGGCTCCAAAAATGGTTCCGCAGACCAGGAAACTGTAACTGCCCTGGTCGTGAATGATCTGTCACAAAGAAAAATACCACAGTTTAGGTTTGACGTTTTCACTCATAAAACTTAAGGCAACACAATGTGTTCAAATATCCAGATGTGTGCCAGTAATGTTAAAGTGTGTGTGCATGTCTCTCTCTGTGTGTTTTAAAGGAGTATTTCCTAAGAGGGGGCTGTTTTGTTATCTGGCCCTAAGGGAATTGGTGAATGCTCTCTGTTTCCCAAGGGTTTGCACCTGTTAAGAGAATTACTGGGAAACAGGATGGAGAGGAAACAAGAGTGCTAGTGAGCTGCCCAGCCTTTGGCCCTTTCTGCACTTACCTTCTACCCAGAATAGAAGCCCTTGTAATCCACCTTCGGGCCTTTCATCGGTCTGCACATGCATGGAGATATGTGAGGCCCCACCCCATCACTGGTATGCTCTATCTATCCTGGACAGAACATAACCCTGATCGGGAAGGTTCTGATTGGAGTTACTAGTAAACCTCAACACTGAGGTCTAGCCGAGAACCCAGAATTGCGCAGAAGGCACATCTCCATTTTCTGGACAACAGGAGGGCCCATTTCAGTGGTGGGCCAAAGTGTGCTGCCAAAATGGGTTCTCTGGTGGCTCCAGGGCTATGAACTTTTGTTCTTAGGCTTTTGCAGCACCCAGAGCCTTGCCCCAAACCTTCTGCAAGCTTCAGGGCTGGTCTGGACCACCACCACCACCACCACCGTGCAGGTGATGCTGGTACAAATCAGCAGGCCTGTTTGGTGTAAACTCAGTGGTTCGGACCAAGGAGAGTTGAGTGCAGAAGGACTTTTTGATTGCTATTTTTATAAACTTTTTTTGCCAGAATGGGCCTCCCAGGTCCTCTCACTAAACTTGCATTATTTACTTACTAAATCAATATTCTACCTCTCGCTCAGGCAGTTCTCCCTACCATCCCTGTTTTAAATGTTCTGTGAAGCAGTGCCTTTTATCACAGCCCCACACTCAAGTCTGGCTTCCTGAAGCTTCCAGAGACTACGAGGATGCTTTGGTAGATGATGCATTCTCTTGCAATAGGAATACTTGCCTGCACATTACAGCCAAATTACACAGAGGTGCATGAAAGAATTTAAGAAACGCTTCACTTACTCCAGCAGTTTGTTCTTAACAATAGTTAAGCCTACAGGAAATCCAAAAAAGGGCACAGGCATAGCTGCATTCTCCCTGAAGAACCTGAATACAGCTTTTTAGGTCATACGCTTCCCATACAGAAAGTTCATTGACTTCGTTGCTGTGGTTTCTAAGCCAGGATGGAAAAGGCTCTTGTGTCAATCATGGTGAGCCAGATAAGCCAAAGGCATACCCACTTCCTGGGAAGTGCTCATAAGAATTGGTTTTAGGTTTAAACAGACCAGTGGAAAATCCAGAAAAAGTTTCCACCTTGGTCATGGGAGGAATGTTTATTTTGTACTTACCGACCCAACCAGTAACTGTAGGACCATTTCTCCAATCCCCGCTCCTGTCACCAATACTGTAGTTGCACAGCCTGGAATTGAAAAGAGAATAAAATAAAGAAAACCTATCGGCTTATCTCAGCTCTAAAAAAGCCACATGCATGTTCTGAGCCACTGCAGCATAAGGAAAATAAATTGTTTGGTGTTATATCTAAATATGTAACTGTTTTGCTCCTAACAAACCAAGATGATAAGCCAACATTACTGCTCATGGCTAAGCTAAAGAAATCACGATCTCCAGCCTAGATAACAATGCCCAGCCAGGGATTAGCAAGGAGAAGAGACAATATTTTATTTATTTATTATTTATATTTCTATCCCGCCCTACACCCGAAGGTCTCAGGGCGAGTAACAACCTTAAAATCCACCATATCAAACAAAATAATATATATTAAAACAAAAAACATCACAGCATTTAAAATCCAACATGTTAAAAACAAACCAATATCAATTAAAACAGTGGGGCTTACAGTGGGGAAAACATAGCTGACATTTAGCCAAAGGCCTGAGCAAAGAGGTGCATCTTCACTGCCTT
>MTQE01001134.1:71467580-71525257 GCA_014337955.1 Aspidoscelis marmoratus | reverse complement strand
GGTCCCCTCCAACTCTACCATTCTATGATTCTATGATTCTATGAAAATTTTGAGCCAGTTGCAAGTGGTGGGTGCCCACTGTCATGCCCATGTGCACACCTTCGCTAATCTGTGGCGGCCAAGGAAGGGAATGATCTGCTTTTAGTTATGCTTTTAACTAACTTTTTGTTATGCTTTTAACTGTGGCAGCCAAGGAAAGGAATAATCTTTGTGTTCACGGAGGTGCAACTGAGGTGTTTGCCTGTCATTGCTGCAGCTGCTTGCCTGTCATCGCTGCAACGGGTGGTACGGGTTATGGTTACGTCAACCCGGCTTCCTGTCAGGGGAGAGGGTGGGTGGGAAGAAAAAGATGTGGGTTCACGCTGTGGCTTCCATGGGGATAGGCACGGACTATTTGAATCCGCGTTGCCCCAAACCACATGGGGACACTTTATTGCGAGTTACAACACGGATTTTTATGACACGTGGCACAAGCGAAGCAACTGGCTTCCATGGGGACCCGCCCTAAGTTAGCAATGCATGATTTACTTTTGTTGAAGCCATGCTGCCTTTCCTTCATCAGTTTTGGGAAAGCATTCACATTTTCAAAACTGTCTCTCACGATCTGTCTCCTATCACATCTGGCTACATGTTTATGCCACACTATACTGAGAACTGAGAAAACTAGTGTGGATCTTAGCCCAACTTTATGTAAGATAGGTGGCCTTTTCATGCTCTACAGCCCTGACCCTGTAGTTGTAAGAAATCCTGAAAGTTAAATCTGCTCTAGACTGTAGGTAAGAATTCTAATGCCTACAAATCTAGTGGAACTTCTTAGCATTTTCAAGTCATCCTTTGCAGGCCTGAGGACAGGTGTGGAATTCTGAGAAAGTGTTGTGGGAGTCAGTCATGGGAAGAAGAAACCCTTGCTGAAGATGATCAAAGTTACAATTTGAAAAGCCTGGAAAGTGCCAGACAACTGTAGAAATTGCAGTCCCTCTGATTTTTCTGTATGCTTTACCTTAAAAAATGAAAAGGAGTGGAGAGGTGGCAGCTAAGCAGTGCTGATGAATCTATTTGGCTTGTGTGGCTTGGTTCATTTGCCAAGATATACAGAGGCAGGGCCAAACCATTTTATTACAGGACACGACTCTGCATGCTTGCTCTGGGTGCTGAACCAAACCTGTTTGTAAACTGTGCAAGGAGAGGCCATGACACAGGCCTAAGCAAACAGCAATATCAAAATAATTTAACGGCTGAATGCTATGCCCAGAATGCTGTGCTCTAACAAAAGTGAACGAACAGGGTGGCTTGACCAGTCCCTGTACTTGGTAGGACATAATGGGTAAGAGGAGGTTTGTTTTTCTCTACTCTATTTTTGTTGTTGTTGTTGTTGTTGTATATAACAATGATAAAAGTACATTTAGTTGTACTGGCCAACTATGGAGGCCTTCCAGATATTACTGAACTAATTTTCTCATGAGCCTCACCCAGTCTGACAAATGACACTGAATGGAGGGACTTGCATTTAGCAACACCCAGAGGTCCATGAATGGGCCATTTCTGCTGGAAAAAAAATTCCCATGACTTGAAAATCACTTGTTTCTAGCAGGGATATCTTAGGCCATATGTGCACAATGCGGGTTGAGGAAAAGACGTGATTCCACTAAGTCTGCACTATGCATCAATATCCTGCATGGGAAGACCCTTTTATTACATGGGAGGGCCCAGCCAAAGCAGCCCCTGGAAGATAGTGCTGAAGGAGAAATATTGACCAAGTGGCTTCCCCAATACTGCTGCTGCTTCTGCAACTGCACTAAGATTCCCATAGATCCTTACGCTGATCTCCAAGAAATCTCTTGGTGTCGATCTGGGTTTTCCCCAAACACAGCTTCTATTGCCCACCAATGCACTTCTGCTTCTTTTGGCAAGGGAAGCACCCCACTGTCTGTGATCCCCAAATGACACCAAGCTGTGCCGTCCAGGGATTCCTTCCTCCACAACAATGGACGTTTCACACTTTCATACAAGTGCTATGCTGTGTGCAAAGGAAAACAAAATGAAAATCTCTTCTCACCAGCTGCCCTTTGGGTTTTCAGTAAGGTTTCCAATGGCGACTAATTCTCACACCTGTCATTCAGAGTAAATTACTCATCCAAACAAAAAACAAACAGTGCTGTTAGCCCATGCCCATGTGACAGGGGACTATACGGATCAAGATGCCAAGTATTTAATGGGGCATCCAGGGAGGAAGCGATGCATCTTAGGTTGCCAACTGTTTTCTCGCCAAGCTTCCATGTTTTTCATATCAAACTGACACATAGAAAATTGTGTCTGCAAGTTCCCTTGCTTTTTATTTTTTAACTACAATAACCTCTAGAAAATCTGGATTTGAAAAACTGCTGCTTTGATGAGGACCCATGAAAAAGTCTGTATCCTCAAGTTCTTTCCCCTGATCAATTTTGGTTTCTTTTTAGTGTTCCAGAAAGTGATCACACCTAGTTTAATAGGGCAAACATTTGCTTCCTTGAACACAAATCTAGTATCACCTCTCTACTAATGCCATTTGCTGGGATTCAAGAGCAGAAAAAGGTTTGTCCTTGTCTCTGCTTGAGATGTCCATGAGCATTTGGTGGGCCACTGTGTGAGACAGGATGCTGGACTAGATGGGCTGTGGCCTGAACCAGCAGGGCCTCTCTTATGTTCTTATGTTCCTAAACCCCCTTAATAAAGTCACGGTGAGCTGGAGGAGTTGCAGCATAAAAATGATTTCAAGAATTATCCCATTTTCATGAATAGCTATAGCCATCTCTCTGTTAGGCAAATAAAGTAATATCCACATAGATGCCACCAGGACACCAGACAGAGGGTGACTGCACACAACAAAATGGCCAGTTCATCTTTTGTGAGCCAGGCTCACTCTGGTGGGTGGGATGGAATCCACTCGTAGAAAACCCACTCTGCAAATATTGCGTGGGCCAGAATCACTCCTACTGTCACTGAGCAGAAAGAGAGAAACATAATAACAGGACATTTTGCCAGGTTCCAAAAATATCTATAGCCATTTCCAGAGCCTGCTGAAATGTCCCCAGCATGTAAGTTAGATCCCCACCCTCAAAGCAGAACCAGACCACCTCACTCCTCATGTCCAATTAATCTGTTAATAGGGCTGTTGAGTCCTTAATGCTGCAAGTAGGGACAAACTAGCATTAGGGTAACTGAAGAAAAGCAGCGGACATTAAGGAACAACTTCCTGTAACATGCTATATCCTCAGAGATTGAGTATAATTGTTTCTCAAAAGTCATTGTGCAAAATCTCTGCAAGATACAGCAGCTGCTCAGTGAACTATTTTCCTTTCTAACCAGCCAAATCCCATCATTATCTTTGGTTTACTACATTGATTGCAGGCACAGGGATGAGAAGCTGCAGCCTGCCAATCTGTCCTGCAGTTGTCGTGAACAAACCACCAGGAAATTCCCCACCCTTCAACAAGGGCCAACATGTTAGTTTCTAGGACCTATTTTGTACCTTTTCTCAAGCTGGATGCAAAACACTTGACCTTTTCACTGACCCAAATTATACCCGTCTGCTTTACAACGTTGCCATGCCATGTTCACCAACTTGCTCCCTCTACCTTCTAGGAACATGATCACCATAGAGAAAGGAGGGGCTTAGCTGACTGGGTTGAGAGTTCAGCAAAGCACGGTGTGTGTGTGTGTAATCTTTTTGAGCTCCCTTCTACTCAACAGAAGGAAGAGGCCAAAAAAAGAGAAAGAGGTGGTTGCAGAAGCACAGGAGAGCCAGTTTGGTCTAGTGGTGAGGGAGCTGGACTCTTATCTGGGAATACCGGGTTTGGTTCTGCCCTCTCCCATGAAGCCAGCTGGGTGACCTTGGACTAGTCACAACTCTCTTCTGAGCTCTCACAGCCCCACCCACCTCACAGGGTGTTCTGTTGTGAGAACAGAAAGCTTTGTCAGTGCTTTGAGTCCCCTTAAATGGGTGGGAAAAGCAGGGTAGAAAAGCCATCTCCTCCTCTTCTTCTTCAGAAATGTTTATCCTGCCCTTCATCAAATGGTCCCAGGGCAGGTTACAATAAGAACAAAACACATAAAATATTAAAACATAATTAAAAATGTAACCCTCTCTTCCTCCCACCCTCATACATCTATCAGCAGTACTTCACAAGGCAGTGGCCAACACAGAAGGAGCTAGTAAGGGACCTATCCCCTGGTCAGTGCTCCTGAACCTGCTTCCAAGGCATCCTCTGATTGGACAGAGCCAGGAAATACTGGATGCCTGGCTTGGGTGGAGGATACAGTGTCATGAATGAAAATCCTCTACTTGCTTGGGCAAAATGCTATGTTCTACCCCAGTCCATTGCTGCATAAAAGCCAAGCTGCACTTAAAGGGTGTGTGGTCCCCAAGAAGAACCATTCAGTACTTTGCCCTTGGGCAAAGTTCCAGTTTGCTCTATTCCTGCCATTATCAGTGCACAAAAATTCTGCATTAGTGCCTCTCCAACCTCCCCCACTTTCTTTTGACTAAAATAATATTCAATTCATCTGTTCCACAAACTCCATCTGTTTAGCATGGCTACATCAAATTTGGCATGCAATTACACTGTTCTAATATTTTCCAATCAAGGCAGAAAATAGAAGCTCCAACACCCACCTATGAGCTAGAAAATCTTGCAGAGGCTGTAAAGCGTTAAGAATTGTGCAGGCATATGGCCGGGGATTGTCTTTAAAAGAACAAGGCTAGCAATATTGCAATCATAAGAACATACGAGGAGTCCTGCTGTATCAGGCCACAGCCCATCTAGTCCAGGATCCTGTCTCACACAGTGACCCACCAACTGCTTATGGGCATCTCAAGCAGAAGACAAGGGTAAAACCTTTTACTTGCTCTCAAATCCCATCAAATGAACTTTGGAGGCATCCTGCCTGTCTCCACAGCCTGGAGGATGTACCCGGGCATCCATTCTTGTAACCATTGACTCACCTGACATCCATGAATTTGTCTAATCCTTTCTTAAAGCCATCTAGGCCGGTTGCTGTTACCACCTCTTCTGGCAGCAAATTCCATAGACTGATGACCCTCTGGGTGAAGAAATACTTCCCCTTTTCTGATCTGACTCTCCTACCCATCAGCTTTAGAGAGTGCCCCTTGGACACCACTGCCCACCCATACATTGAGGCCCCTGCTTGTTTGTCATGGGACATTTCTGTAAGTGTAACATGGATATTCTGGACTCCTCTTTAGAGCTCCTTACACTCTCTTTTTGTTTCTACAGCTCTGAACAGTTTGGCATCATCAACAAACTTGGCTATTCCACTGGTCATTTATAAATATATTAAAAAGCACCAGTCCCAGTCCCTTTCTCCATTATGAGAAATAATCATTTATTTCTACTCCCTATTTTCTATTCCTTAGCCAGGTGCTCACCCATAACAGGACCTGTCCTTTTATCCCATGACAGGGGAAGCAAGACACAAAAAACATTATCTCAGTGTCTTGGTTCTTGCCATACAAATTGTTTAGTGGTTTCCAAATAACCCACCCAAAGGAACGTACTTGAGCTAGAACAGCTGGATTCAGCAACAGAGCTATACAAAGCATCCTCAGAACAAACAGTGAGAGGTAGTAAAACTGGCAAGACAAGTGCATGACTGTATGTAGGAGGAAACAGAAAGTATGTCATTAGAAGCGACTCTTGCCCTTATCCACACCTTTAGTTTCCGGTTGGTTTACCTTACACCCACATTTCCTCAGTAACCAGGCAATAACATTGCCAGATCTTTTCTTGCATCAAGCTCATAGCCTCATAGGCTACAAGGTGTTTCTTACTTCCTTAGATACGTTTCAAAGTTCTTGCAGCATCTAGCTTTCACTTAGGATGACTAGCATGATCTGCCAGAAATTGAACAAAATATCAAGATCTTAGGAAGTGAGAGATAGGTACTGCAACAGCTGTTCTTCACATGCTGAGAAACAAGAAGAGACACAGCATACAAGACAAACATTTCTAGGACTAGTTCTGAATTTGCCTAGTCAGAGAAGCTCAGGCTATGTTTGGACTAGCTTAAAAGGCTTTCCCCTATGAGAAATGGGGTTGGGGATGCCAGTTTACCACTGCATGCATGGGGAAAACCTTAGAAAACAGTCTCTTCTTCAGACGGACTCTTCCTTTTAGTCACATTGGGAGAGGACAATCCAGACAACAGAAGCATAGGAACAAATCCTGCCCACTACTGAGAAACCAGGACCTGAAAACTGGGCAGGTGGCAGCAATCAGTGTTGAGCATTTGTTGTTAGGGAAGTATTGCTAGACTTTGAGGTGAAGGAATGAGGTAGGAGTTTGAATGCCTGTTTTTGTTTTCAACCTCAGTAAGGGCACGTTTTCTAAAAGGGGTGGTTGAAAAAAGCCCTGTGTGATCAAACCGCCAATCCTTGAGAGAATTCATCCTATTAATGCTTTACAGAAAAGGGTCAAACATCTGATCCACACACAGTCTCACTGAATGGATTTTCATTTGAATGCAAATCTTCTGCTGGAACAACATTCCATTTGAAAAAAAAAAGACATCTCGCAATTCTGTTTAAATGCATGAACAGTGCCACTACTTTGTTCCTAACTCCAAAGGAATCATTGGTTTGTTTTAATGAAATTCCACTCATATCTAATAGAAACAATTGAAGAAGTCCTGCACAGAGCTGAAGTTAGAATTCTAATCATCTTGCCCTTACAAACTTTCTTTCTACTCCTCTATTTAGTTCCTTAATAGAAACTTTGTGGTGCTTACGAGTCTGAAAAGTTTCATCATGAAGTAGAATTTGGATTATTAGGTTCCTCTCCCTAGAGCCTTAAGCTAATTGTGATTGGACTTTGCCATAACTGCAAACTAGACTCCAACAGACATCCACACAACAGATGCACACTTGCCATCATTGATTCATATATTGTTTGAGATATTGGAAGCTCCCCATATACAGTACATAGAATCTAGAATTCCAGAAGTAGACTTTGGAGCAACATCCAGTAAGTCTCAAATATACCAGTGTAGTGTACAATCAAAGCTAAGTCTAACAATGTAATGGCCTCTGGTGGCTAAAGGAAAAAAAAGGAAATTGAAGATAAACAACTACCCCTCCTAGTGGGAGACTGTTTTGCATACAGAATATAACAGGTTCAATCCTGGGCATCCGCCTGGAAGAAAGCAACGGTAAACCACCTCCATTTCATCGCGAAAATGCCATGGATGTTCAGTTCAACCCAAAGGCTTCTTCAATTTTCTATAGCTTATAAAAATGGGCAGACATATCACTTAAATTATCATTAATTTACTTTTTTCCTCTTCTTTTTGGAATACAGCATTGTTGAATTACTTTTTTTTTTGCATGAAGTCAATCCTGATATAGTCAGCTGGACTTACTTTTTAATATATATGTTTAATACTGTAAGTTTATCTGTACGTCACCTTGGACAGCTCATAAGAAGTAAAAAGAGGAGAACATGTGGTGGGAGGGTCTCTTCCAACCTTTCTGCAGAAACATCTTGTATGATGTCCACAACATTTGCTTGGTTAAGTCAAAGAGATCGGCTAGTGTGGAGAGGCTAGTGTTAAAAGGATGGTAGCCTCTGAAGGAAAATGCAGCAAAGTAATCACTCCACAGAGCAATCTGGATCTTTCTGTGCCAGATCTAATGGCTTTTGGTTTGTCTATATACAGCAGCAGCAGCAGCAGAAGAGCTACCAGCCTCTGCCAAAGTGGTCCTATGCCAAACAGGCCACATTCTGCTGCAGCTTTGCCAGGCTCCCTATGCTAGCAGTGCCACTGGCAATGGGAGTCCACTCTACCAGGCAAATTGATGCCACTGTGAGCCACAGTTTGGTCTAGTGGTTAGGGAGCTGAACTCTTATCTGCAAATACAGGGTTCGATTCCTCAGTCCTCCATGAAGGCAGCTGGGTGACCTTGGGCTAGTCACAGCTCTCTTTCTGAGCATTCATGGCCCCACCTACCTCACAGCGTGTTCTGTTTTTCAGCTGTTTTGAGCCCCCTTAAATGGTTGAGAAAAGTGGGGTAGAAAAGCCAACTCTTCTTCTTCACTGTGTGTTTTAGAAGTCCTTCCTAAAGATTTGCTCCCTTTTAAATCCTTTTAAAGAGGTTCATCGTATAAACTATAATAGATGGTTTTACAATTAAAGGCCACATGCTGTACAGGTGATAGTGTCACTTTTAAGTCAATCTTAATGCTTCTTTTAAATTGGCACTAGCTTATAAATGACTATGATACAAGAGAACCCTCTACAGTTAAAAAAAAAAGGAAAGCAAGCTTGACAATTAAATATTCTAAACTTGGCTGACTTGTTTTTAAAAACACACATTAAAAGGGACACCTCTTGGAGCTAAATCTGATCACCCTCACCCGGGGACTTCCATTCATAAATGAACAATTAGAACTTCAAAGCTACCAAAGTCATTTCTTACAGCATTCTTTCTGCTACAGCATTCTACTTCAAACAGGATCTGGAGAATTTACTTAATTCAGGCTCCTCAAGCCCTAATTGGATACATTGCTATGCTACTGATACATGCCTTCCAAAGAGCCAGCCAGACTCCAGAGCCATAATTGCTGCAGCATCAGTTTCTATGACAATTAATACATTTTAGCATTGAACTTGCTTAACAACTAAGTGAAATTAACTTGTTAATTCATTTGTATTATTAAGCTCTGAAAATGCTCAAGGTAACGGTCTAATAATAAATGTCCTGCTGCACAGCATTTATAAGAATGACAAAAAATAGCTTAGAAACCCTCACAGCTTAAAAAAATATGTGTACTTGCCTCTATTAGCAAACTTCTGAAAATGCATATGTAATGATTTATGGGCCTAGAAAAAGTATTTGCCCCCTTCCTGATTTCTTCAATTTTTGCATATTTGACATACTTGTTTTCAGCTCTTTACACAAAATTTAATGAGACAAAGATAACCTGAGTAAACATAAAATACAGCTTTCAAATGTTCATTTAGTTTATCAAAGGAAAAAAGTTATTCAACACTTATATCGCCCATGTGAAAAAGTAATTGCCCCCTTACACTTAATTCTTGGTTGTGCCACATTGAGCAGATACAACTGCCACAAAACACTTTTGTTAACTAGAGATCAGTCTTTCTCATCACTATGGAGGAATATTGGCCCAGTCTTCCTTTAATAATTTCTTTAGTTCAGCCACATTTGAGCACATAATGCCTGTTTAAGGTCTTGTCACAGCATCTCAATGGAGTTCAAGTCAGTGAGGTTTCATGGCTCTGGTATTTTGTGTACACGTGTGTGAATGTTTGGAATAAGGAATCCAAGTGACCCTTCAGGTATTGTTGGACTCCCATCAGCACTTATGGGCTTTTTTTAAAAAGAAGTCATTGATGATGAGAACTATTGTCCAACAGTATCTGGAAGATACCAGATTTCCCACATCTAACATAAGTCTAAGCAATGTGAACAGAAAAGGCTACTGTACACTCTCTTGCCTGGGCTGTTACAGAGATTGAGATAGCTTGGTCACAGTTACCTATGTTATAAGAAACCTCCTGTTTAGACTCTGGCTAGAAAGGGTGCATCCAGACAATGATCGAACTCCCATAATTATTTCATAATTGTACCTGATTTGCCAGATATGCTCCTGACACAGTCCTGGAATACAGAACCAATTTACTGGGTTGTTGTTATTCCGATAAAATTAACTACCATAGCACAATACTGTGTTATTCCAAAATTGCAGCTCTGTCTGGGAATTACTGTCAAAGAACCACAGCAAGAGAAATACTTCACATGATACTCCTGGTCACCTGTACAGCATGAAGGGAGGGTTCATGTGGAAAAAACAATGTGCAGCTATAATGTCACTCTGCTACTGTGGCAAATGCTAGAATACAGAGTATAGACAAATGTGACAAGGCAATCTAATGTCTAGACAATTCTGGATATGCTTTATATTGGTACATCAATAAATTGCAGAATAAACAGAAAACAACTGAATTCTGTGGCCGTTTCCTGCTTTTGAGAACGCATGTCCTATCTGTGAGACCTGCATGCCTGGGAGTAGATAGAAACAACAGCATGCATCTTGACAGTGGCTTATTGCTTTTCTCTGTACATTGCAAGAGTAGTTCTTCTACCAACAGAAACCACTGGGCTTTTCCACAGTTGACTTCATAGTTAAGGTGGGGAGAGCTCTTGAACAGGACATTTGTACACCTCTCGGAGCCTTTTTTAAACTTGAAATAGATCTGTGTATCTGGGAGCTTCCTACAAGCAGTATAAGTGTGGAGTACTTAAAAGTGCTCCATTCTTACACTAGCAGCATGGCTGGTTAACCCCAGAGTGCCCCATGTGCACATCTTCCTGTTGAACAGCGTGCAGAAGGAGCAGATGACTGGCAGTGGCACATTTGATGGTGCACTCCATCGCCAGTGGCTGCCATCCACATGGCCATTCACCCACTGAAGGTAATTTTAGAATGCTCTAGCCCTCCACAAGTGTGGATGGTAAGAGTATTCTGGCACTTTGCCTCCCCCACTTGGAGGGTCACAGTTTGGCAAGCCTGTTTCAGAACAATTCATGTCTTCTAGTCTGATGCTTGTAAATTTTAATATTTTCTGCTCAAGTATGTTTTTAATTGAAAATTGTTTGTTGTTTTATACTGAACAAACAGCATTTGTGGTGTGAGTGCCATGGGTATTTTGAATAGCACAATTCAAATAAATCCAATGAATTAGGTTTCTCCAAGCATTTTAAAAAGCAGCATCCTTCTAAGCTCCACAGCTTTTCTGTTCTTCTGCTGCTTTGCATATTACAAAGGGAAACTATTCAGTCAGCTTTGGGAAACAATGATGTAGGTCAGACTCCATCTGACTACCCTAGCAGAAATATATGGCCAGAAAATAGAGCATCGCTCAGTTCCTTTTATGGGAGTCCTGAGATCTCTGAAATCCACCGCTCACCTCAAGCAACATGCAGCTGAAAGAGACTTAAGCCAGTTCAACTTTTGGTTGTTATTGGAAGGGACAAATCTTGCTCAGTCAGTATTTATACGGATAATATGTAAGGAGAAAACACATCCAAAAGGACTATTTGTGTGGCCTATGCTTTGAAAGACTACTCTGGAGCACAGAGGAGAAGGGAAGTGGCAGACAGTGTTAATTCCTGTGAAGTTGACTTGGCAAAAGATTTACTTAGCAGATAATTGGCACTTTTGTTCACAGCAAAGCCAATTGCTTGCCACGTGTGAGGATTCTGGCATGCAGTGTGGGACTGCTTTTCTTCCTCTCCCAGCCCCGAGCTACAACTGATTGCTCTGTTCACAGACTCCAGCTCATGTGACCCTTAATCCACCTTTCCCTCCATTTCCTACTTGGCCAGAACCAAGTAGCCATCAACACACAAGGAAGGAAGGATTAAGAAGTATAGGCAGACCCCAAAGTTTTGAAAAAGTACCAAGCAAACTCCTCACACTCAGAGACCCTCCCACCTTTAAATAAAAACTGTAAGAGGGAACCTCAAATACTTTCTATTGAAAATGAAGTATGTTCAAATGTCTTAACTGCTGAGAAGTGAAAAACAAGAAGGTAAAGCAATACGAACCCTGCCCATGGGACAACGTACTGCCTTGGCACCACCTGCTCTCCTGGCTCCTTTCAACCCTCTTTACTGTTTACATCACTAGCAAGAAAATGTGTGGTTGGGGTGGGTGCTGAGAATCCACACATCACAGATTTCTTCAAGATTTCTTAGGCTGTGGTCACACCTAAAACTTAATCTAGCTTCAGAGTGAGAGAACACATCAGCAAAGTGACCGGTAATTTTATTTCCACCTTTCTTTCCCAAAGGTGAATTTTCTGAGTTATTTCACACTGAAAGAAAACAGCTTGTCACTTTGCTGATGTATTCTCTCACTCTGAAAGTGGACTGAAGCTGGATTATATCTTAAGTGTGACCACAGCCTTAGTCCCAAGATTGCAGTAACAGTACTAGGGAGCAGGGAAGTGCCAAACCTGCGTTTCTTGAATATGAACAGGGTTAGAGGCCAAGGACTGTTAGGTGTTTCCTGTCCTGTTATAGTCCTGGTTGTATTCAGCTCTATTTGCTTACAGGCCAGGAAACCTGAGCCAATTTCGTCTAGTGGTTAAGGAGCTAGACTCTTATCTGGGAATACCAGGTTTGATTCCGCACCCCTCCACAAAGCCAGCTGGGTGACCTTGGGCTAGTCACAGCTCTCTTCTGAGTTCTCACAGCCCCACCCACTTCATTGGGTGTCTGTTGTGGGGAGAAGAATGCAAAGCTTTGTCAGCTGCTTTGAGTCCCTTTCAATGGGTGAGAAAAATGGGGTAGAAAAGCCAATTCTTCTATTTCTCCTTCTCCTCCTTGTAAGGGACCAATGTCAAAGAGAGCCAGGACTGGTAAGGAAAGCACTTAACAGCCCCCATCCTCAGTCTGGCACATCCCTATTGGATACTCCTGACTGGTAGTTGGATGAAGCTGCCTGGCCCAGACCCTGGACTTTTCATGAAATATCACAGCAGCAGCTGCTTGGGTCAAGCTTCTTCAGAGTTTTTCCACTGCAGTATTTGTGAGTGGGAATGGACAGTGGACGCGAAGAGCTAAATCAGCCCAGCTCCAGGTTTTCTTTTAGAATTCCTTTGCTATATGCAGGAATAACAGCCATTGCAACAGGGTCTAGACAGCGGGTTGGAAGAGCCCACCCACCCCAACTTTCTTCTGCTCTGTTTTGTTTTCGCAGTGCACAACATTGTGGTACCCCAGATAGCTGACAACATGGGCCTGCAATATCCAGGCTTCTTCAAAATTTCTGTGCCATTAGCAGCAGGTGGGTTTTTTGGGAGGAGAACTAAGAGTTACTCTGTGATGCTAATGGGCAGAGAATTTTTTTGTGCAACAGGTCATTTGTCTATGGCTTTTATTACCTGAGGAAGTAGTAATGGCCACAAGCCTGAATGGGTTAGATAGATTCATAGACTGGATGCCTGGATATTATCTCTATGTTGTAGAGATAAGCAGGATGTCTCTAAAGGCCACTTGTAGGGAGTCAAGAACAGGTGACGGTTTCATCTTCATCTCCTGCTGCAGAATGTCCAGAAGCAAATGCTGGGCCACCATGTGAGATGGGAGACAGAACTAGAAGGGCTATGGCCTGATCCAGCAGGTGTTCTCTGCCCCTTTTACCTGTTTTGGTGTCTGAGACTGCCATGTGGAAGGCTAGGCATGTGTGGAGGTTCAGTTGGAACTCCACCAAATTGTCACATTTCCTTTTTTCTCTCTCTGCAGTTCCATGCCGGGAAGCAGACAAGACGCTTGGAGTATTCCACCCTCCTGTCCACTTGGTGCAGTGGAAGCCTTCTCTCTCCTCCCTGGTGTATCATAGTGTGAATATTACTGGTCCAGCAATTGCATCAGAGTACAGTGCATTCCATCACTAAAAATTATAGCCTACTTAAAATCTAACAAACAGCAAGAAACCCTGCAAAAGAATTGAGTATTATTTGGTGCTTTTACTAAATTATTTAACTGCAACTAGCACAGATCAAGAAGGAAAAAAATAACTGCTAGGATTTTCTTTGACTTGTGTTTACAGAAAGTATCTTTCCCCCTTCTCTTAGGAACCATCAACATGAAATGAAACATATAGATTTTTGCAAGCAATGGAAGGCTAAATTCAAATTTCTATTACAAGGCTCAGCATGTGCAAACTGGATACTCAGAGGAAATCAAATACACAACTAGTCAAACTGTATCTCTGCCTCGCTCCTCTCATGAAGCCCTCCTGTAAGGTTATAGAAGAAAAGAACATAAAGGATCAGTTTATCTAGTCCAGCATCTTGTCTCATATAGTGGTCTACCAATTGCTTCTGAGCATCTCAAGCAGAAGTCAAAACCTTCATCTGCTCTCAGATGCTGCAAGTGGCCTTTAGAGGCATCCTGCCTGTTACTCCAACCTGGGGGCATTAATTCCAGTACCCACTGATTATAGGCACAGGAAAGCCAACTCCTCAATCACTCTGCCTGTTGGAAAGAGCTTGGAAGGAAGAAAATTTTATGACTTTGCACCTTGCACCCTCATAGACTGCATTACCTTTTGCAACATTTGCAAACATGGCACACAACAGAGTAAACGTTGTTGCAACCAGAAAACCCACAATATTTGGATAATCTGGAATAAAAGGTGTCTGGATGTGCTCTACTTGGGGTTATCCAAATAATGCAGATTAAGCAAGTGCTGTCTGGATAAAATGTGTGTCTTTGAGAAAGAGGCATGGGAAGAAAGGAACAGGGAAAGGGTATTTGATCTGAATTGAACTCTGGAAGCTTTTCGTTAAAACTTTCTCTCAGAGAACAGCCTTTTGAAGCTGTCTATTTTGAAGTGGCAGGCAGTCTATCTATGCCCTTTATCAACGGGGGATGACCAGATTGATCTGGAACAGGCAACTTCGACTTGGGTCCCCCTGCTTCTGCTTCGTAGATTGCTGAAAGTGTGAGTAGCATAATCATAAAACCATGCAGGTCTAATAACACAAGCAAAACACCTCCACATTCCATTTCTTAAGGCATTGTCTTACAAGAGTAGGTGCACACTAGGGATGTGCACAAATGGGTTTGGGGGCATTTGATTAGTAATAAATCAAATGTTGGAAAATTAGTATTTGTTTGAATAGATCCCCTTTGAATAGATGCCCTTCGTACGAATATCAGAAACAAATGCATACAGAACCTGCATACGGATCCTGTACAAATGTGTACATATTAGATACGTATCCTATACAAATGCATACGTATTGATACATATCCAATACATATCCCCAGTTTAACGAATGTACAAACTATTTGTGCAAATGTTCTGAAACATTCGTATTCGTATCAATTTTAATGTATGAATATTGTAACATTCGATTTGTGTACAAATGTCCAAATTCATCTGCATTTGTATGAATAACAAATGTTACAAATATTAACATTTGTAACATGTGTAATATTACTACATCCCTAGTTGACACCAGTTTGACAGGAAGGTCTACCATCTCTGGATCCAGTGTAAGAGAAGAGGACCTGCCACATCACAGAAAGGTTACTGCCCTTCCCTAAGTGATACTTTCACCATTCTGGAGCTGATATGGAATTTCTGCATCACTTTTTCTTCATGTGCTCACTTAAGTTCCATCTGACTTATATCGACATCTCTGAGCACTAGTGAAACTAGCAACTGCATTTAACACATTTCTGTGGGTTTTTTGGTTTACTGATTTTGCAAATTTTAGTTTTCGCTTTTGGGATAAGAATGTACAATTGCAGTATAACCATTACCGTATGCTAGGATTCCGTAATTTAGAAGGCAACTACTTAATCAATAGTCATATTTTTATAAGGTAAAAATGCTGTAGAAGATGGTCTTTATCATATATTGCACAAGATTCTCCCCAGAACAAGTTTTTCTTTTGCCATAATAATATAGCACCTGGAATATTCTGCCAACCTGTTGATCATGCAATTTATAGGTCAGACACCCGTTCCACTCTGCTGTGTTTCCTTACCCCTATGGAGAATGTATCATCTGCCGTCATTTTGGTATTTCTCGGAAGTTGAAACAAACCTTCTGGGTATGCATGGGCAGCGTCCCATTCCTGTTGTCACAATGCCTCAGTGGGGAGCTGTGCACACAGACCTGGAAGGTGGCTTCCGAACAGCTCCAAAACAACAGCGGATGACATGACCTGTGGTCCTGCTTCACTCTGCTGCACTTCCTTACCCGTACAGAGGCTGTGGGCGCAGAAGCAGAAACAGGCCTTCCGGGTACGCGCATGCAGCTTCCAATCTTGGGATCGCAACAATCCTTGGATACGAGCTGTGCACACAGATCTAGCAGTGCTGTTTCAGGGTCTGAACAGTGAGGAGCACATGGCAGTGGTGGTGGCAGATGGAGGGGGGCAGGAAGGGTGTGTGTGTGTGTGTGTTCCCTTCATTCTCAAATATTTGTGACTACCTGGGTGATATTCATGCATAAAGTCAACCACCACCACCCCAGTTCAGGGGGCAGGATCTGAATGAAGCTGAATATTCCCCCATTCGATTTGCACTGAATTGAATGGGGGAATTTGGCTTCGTGCACATCCCTGTAACAGAGTTACTCCTTGGGCTATTATCCACCCGTGATATTAGCTACAGTGAGATTTAGAAAACCAAAGAGCTGAGTCTGTTGGAAAGAAAGAAATATTCTGTCCATCTCTATGATCTTTCCTCACAAGATAACATAAAGCACAAGTTCCAATCTAAGCATGTGTGGGCATGAAAAATGAATCACATTAGTAAGATGAGGGTTAAAGATATCAAGTAGAATTCTATCACCCTAACTAAACAGAATCCAGCAGAAATCGAAAAAAAGTAACCATTTTAACTGTAAAAACTGCAGGCGTACACATTTTTACAAAGGATTGATGGATGAAAGTCCGTTGGGCATTTAAGTTCATAAAGACTGGGGGCTGCCCTGACACATGGGGTTTCAGGTCACTAACATGAGGCTAGATCACTTTTTCACAAGAGTAAACAGAAGTACAATGGAGACAAGGAAGAACCTCTTCATACAATTTAACACAAAAAGCCTTTTAAAAAGAGAAGGCATATCTCCATTTCACCATTGGGAGACACCTTGCGGAGGTGCCTCTATGAGAGTGGGCTGACCCTGAAGCCTCTTGTAACCTCTGCAAGGAAGGCCATGGCTCCACTCCTGCTACTGAGTTCAAAATTCCAAGTCTGTACATGGATGAACTCCTTGCTTTCTCTGAGCAGGCACAACAGTTCTATGTGTGAATGCAGACGCTTTGCCACAGCAAGAGCTCAATTCAGTGCATGAGGAACAACTTCAGAGACCTTCCACACACCCTCTAGAGGGAGAGGGAGTTGTGGGGGCAGGCTGATTTGGAAACCCCTCTGAAGCATCTTCCACATCCAATCTCTGACTTTTCCTTCAAAATAAGCCACATACTTATAAATAAAAGAGAGGGTGACAGTACTTACGTTAATCAAGGCCATAATCCAGAAGGCATAAGACACTCGGGTCACCACCAGTCCTTTAGTGGGCAGGTCGTAGTGGGACAGGTTACCAGGATGATGGGGGACCAGTGACTTGCGGATGTGAGGGAGGTTGCTGCTACCACCGGCTGTGCCATTGGTCAGGATGCAGTTGGTGTCCGATAAAAAAGGGTCAGCTATCAGAGGACTCAGCAGAGCACCAAAACCCACAAAGAAATGGAGGACCTATAAAAGAGAGCAAGAAAAATATGTGCTTCTTTCATCATTGTAGCCCCAGTATTCTAGAAGACAGACCAACTCATCTAAATAAAATTAAATTTAGTGAAGCTAATGCAATGAGAAGAACATCAGTCAACAGCTCAGAGGCGACAGATTCTGTTCAGCTTCCTGTCTCAATCTAGCCTTCTCCCATTTCCACTTTCCTGGAATACCAACGCTGAAATTATCTTTGCATGCAACTTTAAAATTCCAGCAGAAGCTCTTCGTAGATTAAAATGTATTATTCAATTTCTGAAGATTTCCAATGTGGCCTTGGGTAATCTAAGCATTGCTATTGTTTTGACTGAATATGGTGCACTGAATCCATTTGCAAGAAGAACCAGCTATGCTTATTTAATCAGCCATAATCTGTTGTGATCCAGAGTTTCAACCCACAGAACTACAGTGGCTCATGGCATAGCTCATGCCTGGCACTGAACATTGAGCAGACAGGCTGAAGTTGGAATGCAGCCAAGGTAGTTTCCTGCACTTGCTGTAAATGTCACACAGCATCAAGGGAGAAATGTAGGTAGATGCTGAGTCAAGATGCTCCAAAACAAAGTAGTCTCTGTTGGTAAAGGCTGTGCTTTCATACTGCCATTCAGTCCCAGCATCCTTAAAAGGCATGTGAATGTCTCTTCTTGAACGGACTAATTGAGGAGTCTGCATTCCTTCTGCAATCAAAACAGTCACAGATCCAGTGGGACCCCTGCACCCACTGATCTGGTAACCATGGTTTCAGTTTCCCATGGTGACCAGATCAACCCCCTCCCCTCCCTGGGGCACCATTAGGCCTACCTTAAGCTCTTACAAGACCTGGGACAGGCAGGAAATGGCCCAAAAACGGTGCACAATTTCCCATAATGCCTTTGAAACCCCACGGGATTTCACAGGAATTATGGGAAATGATGTGCATCTCGAGCAAGATTTCCCATGATTCCTATGAAATCCTGTGGGATTTCATAGGAATTATGGGAAATGGAGTGCATTTCCCAGTGTTTGCTATTATCCACAGTGGGGCCTGGGACATATTCCCTGTGGATACTGGGGTCCAACTCTATAGCTTTTCTGACTATGTTGCACCAAGATTTGGGAGGAATTAAGAAACATAGTAGACCCGTTGTATTTCATAGGATTATCTTCATCTAAAATGGTGCATATCCCCAAACTCAAAAATATGGGAGAAGCCAGAAAACACTGTTTTCCATTGCACCTGGGTCACCTTCCTCCCGTGATTTGTAAGCTTGCAAATATAGGGCAACTACTGTACTTCTTTTGTTTCTTTACTGTAATTTATTGTAAACAAAAACAGAATACAGAACATACACATACAAGATATAAAATTTAGCAAAATATGAGATACCAAACAATTCCAAATCTAAAACAACACTGTGCATATAACTTACTTAAAAGCTATGGCCATAAGCTATTGAGATCTTATTTAACTTCTGTTATGTCTAACTGGACATTGCTGATGCTCTTTTAAATTGTACAACAGGCCCCTAAGATATAACCATCCTACCTGTAAAACTGAAACAAGACATTCTAGAGCAGGGGTCCTCAAACTTTTTGAACAGGGGGCCATTCACTGTCTCTCAGACCACTGGAGGGCTGGAATACAGTTTAAAAAAACAACAAAAAACTATGCACTGCGGGCCCGGGACAAGTCAGCTGCGCAGCAGGACAGACAGCAGCAGCAAAAACACCCGGTGGGCCGGATAAATGTTCCCAGCAGGCCACATGTGGCCCGTGGGCCGTAGTTTGAGGACCCCTGTTCTAGAGGAACTGAAAACTGCCTTCTCTTTTCTGGCCTCCATTGCTAGTGATGTTGTTTGCCTACTCGCCATCCCTTTCCTTCACCTTCCCTGGCAAGTGCTTGCAACTAATTGGTGCTTTCCTGCTGGTTTCCATGGCCCTGACTGATCATGTGTGTGAAGCTCCCCTTCCCATGCAACTCAAACAGTAAGTCGCCTTCAGAGTGCTGATTCCCATTTGCGAAAGGGGTGCACAGTTGAGAGGTTTGATGTAAGTCACTTTTTGGTATCTTTTTAGTTTGGCCCTTGAGACTTAAATTCACCCAGAAGGTATCTGCTGCATCATGTCTGATGTCAAAGACCAAATCCCTACAATTGTACATGTCACAGAGAAACACAGGTTTCATCCAGGAGTGAACTAAAACCCACAATTTTCCTGGCAATATCTTGGGAAGGCCAGATGCAATGGCAGCATTCCTAATATGCTCTGGGGTTAGTCAATCGATAACCCATAATACTGCTATTACAGGAAATGTAGCAATGACAATGGGTTCCCAGTACTACCAATGTTTACATCTGTCAGCTCTTGAAATCATTTAATTTTGGGCTGCTAGGAACCAGCCAAGCATGTGAAAAAATAGCAAAAGGGCTAGCCCTTGGCTGGCACGTGACATTCTCTTAGAATGTCTTATTTCAATTTTACAGATAGGATGGTTATATCTTAGGGGTCCGTTGTACAATTTAACAGAGCATCTTGGCTGGCTTCCAGCAATCCAAAGCAAAGTGATTTTGAGTACTGCCACCAGGCTGAAGAGGTAAGACAGGACTTGCTCCTCCTGTCTTGGGGAGGGCAGCGAGATGTAATTGTGGGATAATTCTCTAGATCAAGCAGTGCCTCTTGCCATCTAGAGGCAGCCACAGTTTTCCTCCATCACAGTAGCTTGAGACTTCAGACCCCTGGACAAGACCACATCTGTCTTCCTTTCCATGTTTTTCTACATCTCAGGAGAAACAAGACAGCCTTAAGTATTGTTTCTTAGCTTATTTTTTCTTTAGCCGCAACATAATACTTTGCTATTTAAGTTTGGTTGTACCAATGTCTTCTCTTACTGACTAATAGTTTCACCTCAGTTTGATTATAAATTTACTATATGAATTGTACACCCATGGCTCATACATTAAATACGTATAAGTGCATTAATTCAGCTGACTCAAGATTCCAGTCCTTCCCTACAGAGAACATAGTAAATATGTGTTTGGCTACAAGAGTCAAATTAAGTTTTTGGAGCCCTGGTAAAAATCTAAAATAGAATAACCACTGAGATTGTGTTCACATGTAGCAAAAGAAAAAGTCACTTAAAAATAACTTAAGCGAAGATAGCATGTGGTCCCGTGTTCTCATTCCAACTCTAATCCACCTTTTCTAGGCAAAATGTTTATGGTATGGAGGGGCAGGCTGGCCTGTGAATGAGCCCACATGGGAACTGCCTCTAAGCTGCCCCAGAAATACTACCTTTTTACTTCATGTCAACACAGCCTTAGTGACCAACCTCCAAAGAGTTGAACAGCCTTACCCAATTTCTGGTCTCACCTGTAGGAAGACTGCTGAGTCCTTCTGATAAATCTTCACTAGTTGCATGTTGGAGAGTGTGTCAATGCAGCCCATGGCCAGGCCGGCCATAGCCATGACCACTGCAAGCACCACCACATTGTGGCAGACAGGGATGATGGCAAAGACCACAGAGATAGCAAGCGAGGACACAAAGAGTGCAAGCAGGGATTGAGCCAACCTAGGTCAAAAAGAAAAAAATGAGAACTGGTTACTTAAAAGATTGACATCCTACTTTACAAAACATGATAGCAAGAACTACTGTTCTTTCCGTAATGTATGCTAGGAAGTTTCTGGATAAAAGTTGGAGAAATGTTCCTTAATTAAAATGCAACAATCCCTTGAGGTTCATAGGAGTTCATCTGCCATTTTCTTAAGGATTCAGACACTCTCAGGTGCTTCTGGGATGCCCTTGGCTGAAAAACTCTCATTAGCATCCCACAGTCTATTACAGTGTGAAATAATCAGTATGGAAAAATCTCCACATTCCAAAGACTGAAATACCACTGAACATTTCCAGATTGGCCCCTGGCCAAAAAATTCCCAGCAAAATGCCAGTTACTGGTTCTTTCAAAACAGCCATATGAAATCAAAGTGCACAATCCACTTCAGATGCAAATCATCCCCTATAAATTATTAAAAATCCCAGTAAGCAATGGGGTGTCTACAATGTACAAAATACGGTCAGGAAATAAACGAAAAGTGGGAATAAAGTTCTAGCGTTTATTCAAGGTCATTTTTGGATAATTGTAGAACTTTGTGAATGCTTAGACAAACCGACTTTAAGTGTCTGGAAGCTAGAGACCAAAACTGAGCTCTGAAGAGTTCTAATGTGTGGTCAAAGCTCTCTATTTCAGGAATTTATGCCTCAGAACTATTACTTGGATTTGTGCTTGGAAAGAGGTTAGCACCTACTTCTGCGGCCTAGCTGTTTTTGTTTAGATGAGTGCAGATGGGTGTTTGAAACAGTCCTGCACCACTGTATGAGAACCTCCTCTTCACATGCAGCTGGTGGTTCTAATGGCTGCAAAGAAGGGACAGGCAAGGCACCAAAAGGTGCTGAGCGCATTTATTGATGTGCTGTTGTCTCCCCTGGGAAATCATTTGGGTGCAGAGAAACACTTCTCTGACTTCCTAGGAGCATAGTATGGGTGGACTAATTTGTGGGGAAGCTCCCAGGCAGTATCCACAAGGGAGATCCTCTGGAGAACACACCAAGCTCTTTATCTATGGTGTCAGGCAGACCAAAGTGTTTCAGGCACGTTTCAGCCTCCTTCTTTTTGTACACTTGTGCTGTAAATTTCCCTATGAGGAAAATACGAATTATATTTAGTGAACTTCATACGTGAGAAAAAGCTGTCCTTGCAACCAAATAGGTAATACAGAAATCTAGCAAAGAATTACCTATTAGTTTAAAACACTGGGGGAGGTCTTCCACCTGTAGACTGTGAAATCAGCACAACCTCAGCCAGCACTGACTGGTTCAACTTGCTGCAGCAAGCAAAATAACTTTCACTATGGACAAGAAACTGGTCTGCTTACTGTACTGAGGAACAAGAGTTCAAACTGCCAGAGTAATATTTAGAAGCTGTTCAAGACCAAAAGAAGGAAGGAAGGAAACAGAAGACCAGACACCGAAGCATGGAAAAGACCAGGACAAGCAAAATGAGGGTGTCGTCACAGGGCACAAGAGCTTAGGAAGTAAGAGACAGATTTCTAATCTAAGTGTCTCTGTTGTAAGGCACATTGTCTCCTTCTATGGAGAGGAGCATTAATCAGGTTAGGCAGCATTCAGGGTCAATGTTCCACTTACACTAGGCAAGATGAAAAGGAGAGAGTGAGGCACAGTGCTCAGAGTTCCCCTCAGCTTGACATAACTGGATCCCATCCCTGTTCTCCTGCATGTCCCTGACTCTCTGGAGTACATCATCAAAGAAGCCTTCATTGTTCAAGACCTTTCAGAAGCCCCTGAAAACCACAACTACAGTCTTTGGTCTTTTGCTTGAGGTGTTCTTATACTGTTGGCTATAACTGAATTTTATATTTTAACGATTTGTTGGGCGAGGGTGTCATTTTTAAGACGTTTTGTCGTGTTGTGTGCTTTGGCACACCGTTTTCCCTTTAAGGACAGCCTCTACACATTTAAAATAAATAATATCAATTGACTTATACCCATTACAAATCTGATGCAAATGATGTGGCAAACCAGATTTCATAAGAAGTTCTTTCTTATGCATTGCTGACAGAGGCCCACGACTTTCAAGTGCTTTGCCCATCAGCCCCTGGAGCCTCCTTGGGAGTAGGCAAGCACCATGCAAAAAGGGTGAGAAACTCATCTCTATGGGAAATGCAGCTGCTGTCGGTCTTGGCCTCTGTGGGTTGGGCGGCACTGTGTGCAAGAGTGATGTCATCATGCAATGTGGCTCCATGCCGGCCGGCCAGAAGGTAAAAGCAGTGGCCATGTTTCACGGAGAGGTGACTTCTTTGTACCTTTTGCATGGGTCCATCTACTTCTGAGGTGACTCTAGGTATCTTGGAGAACACAGCACTAAAGGGTAAGACACCTGGCAGTCCTGGGCCTCTGAGCGATTTGTCAGAAATGAACTTATGAACTGCTGTTCAGCACATCCCTATATCGATGATATTATGATTTATCCTATGCTAAGATAATCCTGAGAAAGACCATTCCGCTCTGCTGCATGGCAAACACACTTTGAAAGTGGACCCAATATATGACTTCCTGTATTTGCTGCTCTACAGGTTCAGTCACCACATTTGACAAATACCCAGGGAGATCACTACATCTTACAATCAGTTTCGCTAAATAATTGTATCAGGAGCTGACACTAGATTGGCACTTGGAGTACAAATATATAGTCACTACAAAAAAAAAAGAGAGAGAGAGAGAGAGAGATTAGGTTCAGAAAAATAAAATAAAAAAACCTGCCAAATGCTAGCAGTATATCAGCAACAGATCTAGATTTATAAAATGCACCTCTGGGAGATAAAGAGAGCACAACAGGGTATAAAGATGCTAGTGTTAGCAATATGGGAACTATGCCAAGACTGAAACACTACGTGAGGTCTCTAGCATTAACAGCACTGCTCTCCATCTATCCTTGCTTAGTTTAGGAACATATTGGAGTTAAACATTAATCTTTGTTAGCAGGCTTTTTAGGAGCCATATAAAGACCTGTGCTACTTGGTAGAAAGTGCAGGAGCTTGAAAAAGAACAAGACTCTTATTTATTTATTATTTGTATTTCTATCCTGCCCTGTACCTGAAGGTTTCAGATAACAACAGGGTAACAACATTTAAAATCAAAGGGCGCGACCCCATGGGAGCCGGTTGCTTTGCTAGTGATGCAATTAATAAAAATCTGTGCTGTAACTCGCAATAAAGAGTCCCCATGTGGTTAGGGGCAATGTGGATTAAAATCATACTTTCCTGTCCCCATAGAACCTGCTTTTTGTGAGTCCGCATCTTTTTTCTCCCCCCCCCCCCGCTGAAGCGATGACAGGCTCCCTTCAGCTGTCACATCCAGCTCCCTGCATTCACGTATGCACAAACAAACCAGCAATCTGCCCCTTTCACAGCGGAGGCTGCATTATTAGGAGGGGGAGAGAGATTCCTTACCATCCTTTCTCTCAATTTCTTCCTAGGTTTCCTCTTCTGTCCCCCCCCCCACCCCCCGGTAAACTTCACTCCTGTGTGCATCTGTCTCTTAGCCTTCCTTCCCTTCCTTTCTCTTGATTTCTTTTTAGGTTTCCTCTTCGGTTTCTCCCCCCCCTCCCGCCTTGTAAGCATCACTCATTTTCTCCATGTGGTTCCCCCCCTTGCCTGAGCATGCAATCACCCAGGCAAGGGCTTCCATTAGACCAAACAAATGCCTAACAGGTGCTCTGTAGTCAGCTGAGCAGCTGTCAGGCAGGGATAGGGGCTGTTGTGCGCATGTACAGAGCTTTGCTAAAATGATTAAAAGCAGCTGCTTTCACGGCTCTTCTCACCATTTTAGCAGGGCAGCGTCCCCATGCTCCCAGGATAATTTGCAGTTGCCCCCTAAGTCGGATGTAGTACTATTTGAAAGGGGGGGGGTTTCTCCTGTGGATTTTCTCCTTTGTGCCTCATCTAGCTCGGAGTAAAGCTGCTCGTGGGGCCACTCTGCAGCAAAAGACACTTAACTTTGGAGTATTTTTGGCATGGAAACACACCCAGATGTATATTAAAACAGCAGTATATATTAAAACAGTAATAGTGTCTGTAAAATGGGAAGAGATAGTATGTTCCCATTTAGCCAAATGCCAGGGCAAAGAGGTGCATCTTCACTTCCTAAACATATACAGTGCACCTCACCTTTGTTGGCTGATGAATCTTGGATGCGTCTCACCAGCCCCTAGACATGTGATCATGGACAAGGAGGAGGATGTTTTGGTCCATTCCTATAAGTTCTCCTGGTGACAACATGCTTTTTAAAGAACAACCGTATGTTCTGCATAGCTTCACTTGGAAGGCTGCTAAAAATGTTTTTCAGAAATGGTCAGATGTCTAAATATTAAAACATTTTGAAAACACAACAAAATGTTCTTTGAAATTCAAAGATGAAAGAAATAGAAAAACAGTAGTTTTCAATACTGCCCTTCTTATATGGTTTTGATGGAGATTTGGGGATAAAAGACACAACCCAGTTTCTTTCTGATACTTGAACATGTAAACCAGAAAGAGGCAGAGCAAAACAAACCTCTTTGTCTGCTTTCCATCTTATTTGGGATGGAGATGTGTGTCTGAAAAAGAGAATACCTGGAACAGAACATTCCTTTGTGTTTGTATAGCAAAAAGAGATGCTAAAAAGCAGGCCAGCTCAGGGAATACCAAAGACACAAAACTCAACTTCCTTGGAAATATAGCTCAAATAATAACAAACTGAGCAATTTGCGGCCCCAACTCACTCTGGGGATCAGGGTCGTTTACAAGGTAAGCAGCCAAGCAAACAACCCAGCCTCATCCTGCATGATTCTATTAAAAAATTCCCTGATCATCTCAACAGAGCATTAAGGACTGACAGGACAAAACAACAACATCCATAACACTTACTGTCATCTGGGAGGAAAATTTACTGGTGGAGAGGTTGGGGAGAAAAAGGCCTCTGCTATGATGCAATGCAAGCATGGATTTATGGATGCAGCAAGTCATAAAGAGCGGTACGTTAAATCCACTGACTGAAGTGGGTTTAAACAAGTAGTGGAAATTAGTTCTTTCTAAAACAACATATTTAGTCATACACTGTTGACTAGGGTTAAACAAAGGAAACATGGAGTGAGACTGGAAAATTAAGTAAAAGTATTGCCAAGTCTTGTGATAGCATCTTGCACTCATCATGCTTGATTCCTTCACCCTGATACACAGAGAGAGAGAGAAAGAGAAAGGGAGAGGGGGACTGACTCCTCGGCTTCTAAAGCTATTTATTTATTTATTTATATTTATATTTATATCCCGCCCCATACCCGAGGGTCTCTGGGCGGCTCACAACATTTTAAGACACAAACATATCAAATCTATATAAAACGATGCTAAAACCAATACAAGGTTTAAAATCCAACATAATAATACTAAAAAACAGAGATACAAAAGAGATTCAGATGAAGGCTTTTCCTGTTCTGTGGGCAAGAATGTCCTGACCTTCTGTCTTCCAAGAAAAGGTGGAATGCTTAATCTCTGGTATTCAAACACAAAAAGGGAACCATAAAAATAAAAGAACCCTTCAGGAGAACTAAAACATCACATGATCTGCAAACCAACATTCCCATGATTTAGGACTGATATCTTGAAGCATTTGGAAGCTTGCTGTTCTTAATGTAATGGTATGCCTTCCAACAGGCCATTTGCAGCATAGGGTGCTAGCGAGCTAAATGAGGGACTATACCATTCCCCAACACATAAGCATGCTCATTCAGTGAAAAGCAGATGCCGAACTGGAAGAATATATGAAAGAATATATTTTATCATAAATTCACCAGTATCCTGCCCACAAAAGAGGCCAGGAGATCTATCAGGCCCTCATTAGCAGTGTCAACATGTTACAGACAACAGCTCAAACAAAACAAAAAACTGTGGTGCCTTACCTGAGTTTTTAATGATGGTCAGGATCGGAGCAGATACATCAAACACCTTGCAAAACATAAGGAGATCAGAGTGCAACTGTATTTTCTGTTAATCCATAGGGTAGGATCTAGACTATTCAGTTTAAGGATCCCTCCAGACAACCACAGATAACACCAATCAAGCTGGTGCTACCTCATCATGAGCCATCAATGGCCTGAAATGTTTAATGTTGGCTTTTCTAGATAACTGCAGGAAATCCTGCATTTACCATAAGCTGGCGGAACCCTGAAATAGGCCAGCGCTGCAGTAGCAAGAGGTTGGGCCCATCTGCTGGCCCACGCTCCCATCTGGCAACACCTCCGATTGTGACTTCTGGTAGGTTGGGAGTCCTCTGTCTCTCTGACCATCTCCACTTGGCGTGGGTGGGTATTGCCTTTTGTGACTTCAGCTATAAAGTGTGTTTTTGCTGTTAAATGTGTCTGAGACATGCTCAATACATTTATAGATTTTTAAAACTAATTCAATCTTTTCCTTAATGCATTGTTACAACAGCATGTAGTTTTTTAGGAACAAGGTTTCTTATTATATTCCCACTATAGATATTGCTGACCTGTGCATTTTTACAAGTATTTTTCAGTAAGATTTCCAACGAAAGAGTATAAATAAACCTGATGATGATAATGACAAAGAAAAATTCACTTCAACAGAGGGGTTTTAAACATGGATTGCCACTTGTTAAAGATACTGAAGCAAGGAGATGGACCAGATGATCCCTGTAGTCAATCCAATCAGAAGAACATAAGAGAAGCCTTGCTAGACCAGGCCACAGCCCATCTAGTCCAGTGTACCGCTGCACACAGTGGCCCACCAGATGCTCATTGACATCTCAAGCAGAGACAATGCTTTTGTTCAGCATTGGAACAATTCAACTTTGCACTTGTTAAGATTGAAGCACATTTGCCACTTGGTTGTCCAGTCACCCAATGCTAAGAGAAGCCATGCTGGCTTTTGTTCAGCAATGCTTTTGTTCAGCAACGCAGCAATCATATGTCTGGATGTGAAATTCACTGGACATGTATATCACAGGAAGCTATCGTACAACTGAGTCAAACCATTGGTCTATCTGACTCAGATCTGCTTATAGCGCCAAGAGCTTCCTTCAGTTTTTCTCCATCTCTTATCTGGAGTTGACAGAAACTAATCAGAAACATCTATAGAAGTATGTGTGTATATTACAAGTAATTCCACTCCAAAGGGATTGTAGGTCTGAGGACAAGAAATCATAGGTTCCTGTATTTCTTCTAGCATCATTCTAGGGAAATTGTTAACTGTTAATTGGTATAATTAACAGGATCAATCTTATTGAATTTAAGAGTTCGACTTCATGATCCTGGCACTCATTTTAAAGCTTGTCTTGAGAAAAACAAAAAAACTCATTTATACAGGGTGTCATTCACCCTGATCGCTAAGTTATATAAGCTAAATAGAAAAGTCACACTCTCTCTTCCCACTTGCAGACACTGTTGTTTTAATATATGCTTTTATTGTTTTACTTACTATATTTGATTTTAAATGTTGTTACTCGCCCTGAGACCTTTGGGCATGGGGGGGGGGATAGAAATATAAACAATAAATAAATACATAAATAATTCCCCTAAAATTGCTAACTGCTTCCTGTACTAGAAGACAACCTTCTGCTTTCCAAGTGTACTTGATATGGAGGATAAATTAAGACAAATCTATCACTGTAAAAATATGTACTGTAATCTATTATCCTATAAAGATAGCAAGGAGGAAACCTTAAACAGAAAAAAAAACTACAGCTCAGAATATCACAACAAAAGTCAGGAGATAAAATCCAGATTCAAGCTATAGTTATAATAATACAGTAAGCAACTGTGCTCATCTGAAGAGTTGTAAACTTGCTTCCTTAAGAGAAATGCAACAATGTTCTTGTGTAGCCAGCAAGCATAAGAGTTTGCCTACCTAGGACTATTAGATACACTTCTTTTAAATTCCTCCAAATGACATGCAACCCTTCCACCAATAACATACACACAGAGGAAATTTCTCTAAGCATATTCATGCCTAAGATGCTGCCCCACTGAAGCAGGTCTATGCCCAAGATGATAGGTATGATTGCTCTATGCTTAGCTAAAAAGACGTGGCAAGATGTTTCTTAAACAGAAGGCTTTCTGTCTAGGAGAAATGCTATGAAATCAGCTTCAGAGTATGGCACAAACCAGGTGGGCATGCTCTTCTCAGGCTTTCAGTAGTCCCAGGTGGAAGAAGTGTGCCAAAGTTCTGAGTTGAAGCATCACTGATTACAGCACCTGAGAGAGTTCAAAACTACCTTCCTCTCTAGGTCAATTGATCCATGGATGATCTTAAGACTCTAGTAGAATAGGAGCCCACATATTTGCACCACTGCATTAAACTGAGCCATGAAAAGCAGCTTTTCCAACCACAAGCAGGATGACCTAATCCATTCTCAGCAGTAGCATTTTTTTCAGTATCAATTTATTTATTTTATTCCTCCATTGTGTCAGAGTCCAAGGTTAACTGCAGCATAAAAACCATCTGGAGCAAAAAATAAACCATTACAGTAATGACCTTTTAAGATACAGTTTTAGATTTCACTTATGAGAAGTATATAAATGTTCTATATAAACTAATTATGTATAAATAAAATCACCTGTAAAAATTCCTAGCACTGATCTGACTAGATCAAACCCTCCAAAACAAAGATGGAGAGGGCAATTAAAGATGACAAATACTGATCCAAACTGTATCCTATGACTGGTTTATGAGCACAGATCACATATATATATCTGATCACACACATATATATATGATCACACACACACACACACACACTAACCTATTAACCCCATCCCTTTAATGAGTGTTTTTATATATATGATTTCCTGAGATCCACATACCTTGGGCTGAAATTCTGACAGCTTCCTGGCATTATGGCTGGATTGTCAGACAACCCAGATTTTGGCAGGGATTTCAGGAACTCACCCTGTGTGTGAACAAACCAAACCAAAAATAGAGGGCCTTCTCACACTAAACTTCAGTAGGATGGTGTCCCACTCAAGTTAAGTTCAGGGACATTGCCAGTGTTTGCAATGCAAGTACCAGTATGACCCCCAACCTCCCTGCTGGGATGTTGCAGTGCAGACCATCTGAATTGCCATAATAAAGCTGTGGCAACTTCCACCATGTGCCCGGCCATTGCTATAGTGATCACAACATGGTGCGTGGTTATGCAGTCACTGCTGCCCTGCCCCCCCCTCAGCATTTACACCTGAAAGTGGTGCAAATCCTGCATGCAGGAGTCAACCAGAAGTGTACTAGATGTTCCCGGTGAAGCTATTCCAACTGTGTAAATGCAAAAAGGCCCAGAGGGTGGCCAGGTGCACAGCAACTAAAACAAAAACATGCAGAGATCCCCACACATGACTGGCTTCCCCTTTATATTCTGCTTTCCCTCTGCTGTCTGGAGGCACCCATAGAATTGTAAGGAATCCAAATGAAAGCACCCCAATAGATGCTTCTCTCATACAAGCTACAAAATTTCTAAGCAAGTGGTTCACTGTTGATTGCAACGCTCTCCTTTCTCCTGTTACTTAGCCCAGATCACCTGGCATACATTTTCCACTCTCACCACCTCCCTTTTCTCCCTTATGGAGATACAGGACTGAATGCCTTCAATTCAACAATCTCTTTGGGCAGTTTGTGTTCACTGAACAGGTCTGTCACATTCGTACTGCTGATTCAACTAGACCTCTCAACTACCAATACCATTAATCACAACATTCTTTTGAAGTCTCTTTCTAAATTAGGATTAGATTTTTATTTTGTCCCCCTCGTATCTCACATCTACAAGCTGGAAGAGGTCATCAGTGAATGTGGAGTATGCAGTTAACAAGGCAGTAGGAGATGTGGCTGTCCTGAACTGGTATCTGATCACAAAAATAGAATGGTTGAGATCATCTAAATGAAAGTTCAGTCCAAGCAAGACAGCGATACTGCTTGTGGGTGGTTCTCTAGACAGTAGTGTGCTGCAGTTTTAAAAGCGACCTATGAAAAGAACAGCCCCACCTTTCAATCAAGTACTATCACTAGAGTACAAAGTAACTTGGAAAACTCTTTCCCCAATTGCAATGGTGCCCAACTGTTTTGTTGCTTGGAGGAACGCAACAGGTCATGGACAACCTAGGGTGCCTTGTTCACAATGAGCTCACTGCTCCCACCAGAATGCTTCTTCTTGGGATTGGGTTACAGCGCAAAAATGACCCTATAGCTCACCAACCATAGAGACAATGCGTGACCATCATGTTCCCAAGCCTTGAACAGAAGAAGGTATTTACATTTAAATTTGAAACTACTTCAGAAAAATAGAAACTCACCCTATTAACCCCATCCCCTTAATGGGTGTTTTTCCACTGTCACTAAAAGTACCCATTAGGTACCCATTAATAGGTACAAAAATGCCACTACGTACCCATTTATGGGTACTTAATGGATACTTTTAGTTACCGCGGAAAAACACCCAATAAAACCTTATAAGAACATAAGACAAGCCCTGCTGGATCAGGCCACCGCCCATCTAGTCCAGCATCCTATCTCACACAGTAGCTCATTAATTTCTTATGAGCATTCTCAAGCAGACAACAAAGGCAAAACATTCACTTTCTCTCAGCTCCCTGCAAAAGGCGTTCAGAGGCATCCTGTCTCTCCAACCTGGAAGCTGTACCTTGTCCTCTGTTCATTTGTCTAACACTTTCCAAAAGCTAACCAGGCTGTCACCACCTTTTCTGGTAGCAGACTGCTGACCCTCTGAGCAAAAAAAACCCCCTTCTTCTTCTTGGTCTTAACTCTCTTGCCCATAAGCTTCATAAAGTGCCCCCGGCTCCTGGTTCTTTCTTGTTGCCTTTTTCTTCCCTTTTCCCAGTCCCACAATATGCTTTCTGAGGTATGGTGACCAGAACTGCACACAATATTCTAAATATGGCCTCATCATAAATTTCACATCACCAACACCTTCCTATTTGTCAGAACATGTCAAGAAAAGTTACCTCCTTGTTCCTTTCTCTACCTTTTGATGAATAAAGCTGCCGGCACGACAAGTCACGAATTTCCTAAAGGCACCATTCTCAACGGAGTACGTCTCCCAGAAGATATCATGATCATTAAAGTTCCCCATTATTACTATTTCATGCTTCTTTGAGACCTTTGCTGTCTATTTTTGGAAAGCTTAATTTACATCTTCTCCAAGGTTCAGCAGTCACTAGCAGACTCTAATCACAGCAATATTTTTGCTCAATTCTCCAGGTATTTGTACTATACTCTCTGCAGGGGAATGAGTTCCATTCTTTTTTTGTTTCCAAACAGGTACAGTTGTCATATGCATTACAATATGAGTCTTCAAAATTTTATGCTATATTTATTTTTTGATCAAATTGCTAAATTTTGTTCAAGGGAATGAACCCAACAAGGCTCAGTTATTCCTAGCAAGTCATATTTAGCTTATTATATAAGACATGGAACACAAAGCATTAGGATACAAACAGCATATGCCACTAAGAGCTCAACACACCACACTATGTTGCTTCTCCTTGTAGGAAGCAAGTCCAGGAATTCAGTTGAAAGCACCTTAATTAAGTTTATCCTTGTTCTGCTACTTCACATGGTATATTGGTCTCTCATCACTAGTGCTTCTGTCAGAAAACCTGAAGTGTGATCTCAGAACTCAAATTCCTCTCATTTGTACCATATATGTGACCAGACATTTAATTACAGTATTTTTCTTTTCCTTTTAAAATGTCTTTCAAGGAGTAACAGACAGGTGCCATCACCACCACATGGATGCCCATGCCCTTGGTCATTTTCAGAGCAGTGCTGTTCACCCCAGAATGGATGAACAGTAAAGGATACATATTGCTGGAACCATTTTTATCTTTGTATTTGTTCCGGGTCTATATTCTATCCACAAAGAGTCTTTATGAAATCTGGGGTGTACAAATGGACTAACTAGACTCCTGACAGCCATTTTGTTCTGTCTCTACAGATAACAGACTTGATGAGCCTGATAAAGAGTAGCTAACACCTGTCTATCAATTTTGAAGGTCCCAATGTGACTGGTGTGGTTTTATTCTTGCCTTGGTCTCTCAGTACATGCCTCCTCCAAGGCCCTGAAACAAGCTACTTATTCTTGGCAGTGTAGAATATTGTTTAAATCCCTTGCTTTTTACCATCATACATGGCTAGCACTGTTCTTGCCTGAGCCTCTGATCAGACACAGAAAAAAAATCTCTGATGCACCTCTGAAACAGGTGCATCAGGCTTCCAGGTGGGATCGTTCACACACCAGGCTGGCCCACCCCGTCTCCTAAACATTCTGGCCGCATCCCCATTACAAGCTTATTTCAATTTCAAACCGTTTTCAATCCTCGCAGACCCCACGTCAGTTTGGCTTAACACGCTTTTTGCGTGTTAAATCGGCCCAAAGCGTTGTAAATGTTAACCCTCATTTCAACAGGTCTCACTCCAGATCGTACGCTTGATACGTGTTACATTTTTCACTGTGGGGACCCTACCGTTTTAAGGGATGAGAATCCATGTTTAGGGTTTCCCTCTCCCAATAGCTTGCTTCCAAAGACAGTGATTTCAGTGTAAAAATCCAACCTTCACAGCAGTCGCTACATTGTAGCAATCTAGGCACTTCACACCTGATAACAATGTTGCAATTTTGCACAATTCTAGCTCTTTGGAGTTCTGACCTTTAAAGGGGAAAGTAAACCAGGGCAGGTTTTGGGAGATGTGTGAATGTTTAAAGCCCCCTTGCTTGAGTTGCCGCTGCTGCTGTGTGCCTTGGGCAATGGGGAGAATCACTGGCTGCCCGCTGCCGGTTTTCCTCCATCCAGGCAAGCGGCAGCCACCCAGCCAGGCTTGGTGAAGGGGTCCGTTATGGGTGGCGCGTTCATGCCAGGAGGAAGAGGGCAGGGCAGCCCTGAAAAGCAGCTTTTAGAAAGTAGCCACTTGAGTCCCCCCTTGAGTCACGTACGCCACCTACGATCCTCAGAATCCAGACTGAATGCGATTAAGCTGAAAGTAATGGGAACAGGCAAATTCGCATTTGCATCCGGTTCTATTATTTCAGTTTAGGGAAACTGGATTAAGCTTGTAATGGGGATGCGGCCTCTATGTTAGAAAAGATTGATTAGAGAAGGCTTGGGAACACGAGGGCCACACATTGCCTCTCTGAGGTGCCCCTGAGCCTGAGAGGCACATTCTGGCATCAGTTAATGGCTTTCTGGTCTCCTTCCTTCTTTTCCAGAAGTATGACAATCTTGCTGTAGCTGCATATATAGGTCAAGCTGTCTTCAAGCAAGGGGGGGGAAACATTCACAATCTTTTAAGTTACCACCACATTATTTCCACATGCCCACTTTCCATTACTGGCTTCTATCTCCTCTCTTGGTTGACTTTTCTACCCATGAAGGTTTCGATATGTGGAAATCTCAGCAGATTCTGCCTTTCTTTAAAAACTGCAATTCATCAAGTTTTCACTACAATTCCTCTTCACCTCCTCTCCTGCTATATGGAGCACACTACCAGAAATGAAGAGGACCTCCTGAATGAGAACCATGCAACTTGATACTCACAGATACATCTACTTCAGCTAAAACCTTTCTTTACACTCCTTCAGAGGTCTTAAACTGGCCAAACAAAAAGCATATGGATTAGATGTCCCCCAACGAGGATATATTTTTTGTAGGGATGAATACTGAACATGCTCACATGATGTTTGCTGCATACAGATCTCATTCCAAAGGCTGGATCCTTAAGGACAAACACCTCACAAGCCCAGCCCTCTTTGAGGTGAAAGGAAACTGAGCACTGAAAGGGATTACAAAGAGCACTCGCATGCCTCCCTGGCTCTCCTCAGCATCCTGGTTTCCTCTCCCAGCTGGCTTTGCAACTAGAAGAAAGTAGGAGCACACAAGTGTTGCAACGATACCATTATGAAGCCTATTGTGATTTTGGGCTATCCAGAACTTCCTACCTGCCAAGTTTCGGGCTTATGTACAGGGCAGAAAAATAAATAAAGGCTTGGTAAAGGCTGCAGGAGCTCCAGGATCACAAGGAGTCACATGTTGACATTGCCATGATACCTGGATGGCCTCATTCTTCACAACTGCAAAGCCAGCTAAGAGAGGGAACCAAGAAACTGAAATAAAGGAGGCTGTTTAGTGCCATCTGAAGCCCCCTTTGACGCTCACCTCCCCTACCACACCTTGAGAGAGGGACAAGGCTCATGAAGTATTTGTGAATACAAAACCAATCCTCTTTAGGAGGTATGCATGCTGTGGACATCATACAAACTTATTTTGATGCACTTTGCTAAATGTCTGTGTCCATATTCAGAATAGTTCCTCTTTGTTTTCTTGCTTCTGCACAAAACTTAGACTACATCCAGACATCAGTTACTTGTTCAGCTATATTTGGAGATTCCAGAATATGCTTCATTGGATACAGCCTTAAATGTGCTCCTCATTCTACTTTCTTAGCTGGAGTTCAAATACTTACTAGAATACATTAGCAAATTTCCTGCCTGAATAGGTTACTATACTTTATGCATAAACTGGTATATTAATGTAGGAAAAGGGGAAAGATAAAGAATAGTCTAGAATGCCTGATGCTCAGTTGTATAAAACTAATTATCAGTGTTGACTTCTAGGGAAAGTGTCACAGTTGTTTAAATCAAAGCAAGTAAATCAAACAATGTGGTTTCTGATGACTCACTAAAGAGTACATCAATAAGAATATTTAGTATATATTTGGTCTCTCTGTACAGTATTCCATGAATTAAGATTATTTTATTTGAAAGGAAAATTGTCTTTAAGTCAATAGCCCTAGCCAACAAGAATTTAGTCTTTGGATGTGTTTCCATCACGTGGTCAGAGCCGGTTCCCTTCCCATTCACCCATGATAGTGCGTATCTATCACTCCCTGCACAAAGCTCCTGGGGACCCATGCTTTCACCACCACTTCATGCCTTGACCTCTTCAATTGTCTCATCATGTTTCAACAACTGAAGAGGCCACCTGTACATGGAAGCCAACATTCAAAGAATTTCTTCTAAGTACTGATGCTCAGCAATGAGCTCTGGCTGGGTACAAAGGAAACATCTGGCCACGCTGAACAGGCCACCAATGCCAAGATGCCCAACCAGCCAATTTGAAAAGGTAAATGGACTAATGGACTTCATCTGTAAAGATCTATATAGTTATATCCTGGTCAAATTAACTTCAAACAGATGGAATAATGGGAGCCCTGCTGGATCATGCCAAAGACCATCTAATCCATCATCCTGTCTCACACAGTGCCCCACCATTTCCTTTGGGCATTATCAAGCAGAAGACGAAGGCAAACCTTCACCTGCTCTCAAATCCCTGCAAATAACTTTTAGAGGCATCCTGCCTGTCTCTCCAACCTGGAGGCAGTACCTAGTAGGCATCCACTGATGCAACTGACCTGGCCTGCACAAATGGGTCTGATCCTTTCTTAAAGCTATCTAGGCTGGTTGCTGTCACCACCAATTCTTGTAGTAAATTCCATATATTGATGTCCCCTTGTTGGACCTAACTCTCCTGCTTATCAACTTCAGGACTGCCCCCTGGTTCTAATGTTGTATAATAGGGAAAATATTTTTTCTCTATCCACCTTTTTTACACCATGCATAATTTTATATACTGTGATGATGAGGTCACCTCTTAAACATTAAACACTTCAAGATGAAGAGCCCCAGCGTTGAAGCCTGATTTCATGAGAGAGGTCTTCCAGCCCCTTGATCATTCTTGTTGCCCTTTTCTGCAAATTCTGTGTTGATAAGAAATCTTTGGTCAGAAATCTTAAGGCAGCTTTGCAAGTGTGACCAACCAAATACATCAAGCCTTTGCACTTAAACTGGATCAATATTAGTAATCACCAGCCATTAGGAATCAGCACCCCTCAAAGCTGGTTTAGAGTGATTTCTACATGAAAGAGCTTTATTTTCATGGATGGGATCATTTATAATTTGTCAAGATAAACACCGCCCTTCCCAGAATCTCTGTGTGAAAAATAGCATGTATACTGCGCCTGTTTACCTTACATCAACTGTTAAGTGTTCATTTGACACTGGATGAGGTTTGCCAATTCTCTGAATAAGGAAAAGTCAGCTTGAATTCTGACACCAGGGTTATTAAAACAGGTCTGCTACAAGAGAACCTTTGGTGTACCAAAGAAACACATCGAGAAATCCCCAGCAGGATTTCTACAGCCGGAGGGTTTCATGTCAATTCACACCGAGGGCGGCCGTGTTCCATTCGCTCATCACAAAAACTCTTTTCAGGATCATGCCATATGCCCTAGTTTCCCAGATTCTGCAACCAGCCCCATGTGGAAAGGGACTTCAGATTTCCTCACTGACATCACAGCCACAGGGAGCCTGCCTGCGTGGGCTCTGCATCAGAGCCAAGGTCCCACAGAGCAAAATTCCTGCAGCCTCAATGATCTCAGTGGAGTCACCAAAGTGACTAAGTGCTCAAAGTTATGTAAGGCTCATTTTGCATGGCTTCCATGTCAAACCTGTCCAACTCATTTCTGGGTCGATCAGGAAGCAACCAGATCACTTTGATCTTATTTAGAGGAGGCCTCTAAATGCTTCTGAAGATATGTCCTTAAATAATTCAAGAGGAGAGATGTGCACAGGCAGAAAAGGATAAAGCAGTGGGGGTGGGGAGATTTCTCCCCCGCCCATGTAGATTCCTGCATGAAGAAGGGAGTTGGATATGAGGTTGAAACGGCCCCCGCCAACTCCAAATTCTAGTGAAAAGAAAAAGGAAAGGAAGCAGGAGTTTGCAGACAGAAGTGGAAACACATTAAGCTCATGATAAACAAGGCAAGCTTCCCACCCAAAAATAACAACACTACAGTTAGTTTCAAGGAGACGGTTAAGATGAAACAAATGTCAGATTTTTAATTATGATACTGTTGGTGACAGCAGCAAACTTTTTTATAAATTTCTCAGCGTGCTCTTTAAATAGTACTATGTGCAGTACCACACTGCCAAGAAAGTCTTTGATACTAGCTGCCCTTAAAATGTCAGCTGTCAAAATACTCTCATGATTTTTTTAATGTAAGGCTGAACTCTGTTGCCACTCTGGGTCATTAGATTTGAAAACTACTCAGAAATCATATTTTTTAAAGCAAAATGCTGGGACTTAGAGCAATTTTAAGGATCCAAACCAGAGCTTTATTCATTTATTTAAGTAACAAATAAAATGACTAGCAATAGGAACATCAACTTCTCTAGAGTATTATTTTAGTTTTGTGCTTTAAAAAGCAATGATGCCTTGATTTCATGGGATCATATGTTGAACTCAGCCCCATGGCTCATAGGAACACCTCTGATATTCACTGACAAGCATCAAAAAATCTATCAAAAGATAGATTTACACATTCAGGGATGCACAAACAGCATGTGTGAAAGCTGGTTCATGGAACTGCACGATCATACAAGTTCTGGACACTACAACCACTCTTCTGTTTTACTCACAATTCAACAAGGAAGAAGAATTGGCTTTTACACTCTGCTTTCTCACCCTTAAAGGGACTCAAAGTGGCTGACAAATCTTCTGTTCTTCTCCCTACAACAGGCAGCCTGTGAGGTCAGTGGGGCTGTGACAGCTCAGAGACAGAGCTGTGACTAGCCCAAAGTCACCCAGCTGGCTTCACAGAGGAGTGTGGAACCGAACCAGAAGACTATCAGATAAAGGAACAGCTCTAAACTGTCATGATTAATATATAAAAGCTCCTTGAACTGTACTAGAGAAATTAGTGTGAAAACATGGCTCATGTGCATGGAAAGCCATAAATAAAATAAAGTGGAGAGAAGTAGTTTATACAACATACTAATTATTGGTTTTCATTTCTCTTTCCTACTGAAACCATTTCATTCTTTCTGCCTTTTAACAACTGAGCCCAGTTCAAGGTGATAACACTGATGTACAAAGCCCTAAAAGGCTTTGGTCCTGAATATTGAAAAGAATAATTTGTTCCCATATGGACCTATAGTGACATTTATTGGAAAGACCTTCTTAGTCATCCCCAGCAGTTAAAGATGTGGGACTTCAGGAGAAGGCCTTCTCTGTGTAGCACCCAAACTGTGTAAGGATCTTTCCTTTATGGTACCTTACACACCAGACTTATACATTTTTAGATGGCTGAAGATGCACCTCTTTACATTGGCTGCTGTCTGAGAAGGCAGTCTTATCTTCTCCCCCTTCTGTGCCGTATATTGTAATTCTATTTCTCTATAACCCACCCCAAGACCGCAGTATGTAGGGCAAAAAAACAAACAAATAATAAATTCTGACAGAGCTGCCCTAGATTTGGTGGGTACCTGTTGAAACTGCTGAATGAATGATGTGACCACACCGCCGTGTGCTAAGTCCTGCAGTGATCCTAAAGATCATCCCTTCATTTCCAGATCAGCCAAAAGTTCCTGGCAAAACGAACTGTACACTCACTTTTTTAAGATACTTATTAAAATCTAAACTCCATCAGTGCTGAACTTCCAGCAGCATTCTCGCCTCCCATGAGATGCCCAAGAAGTCGATCATTTTAAGAGACACTGGCTACTGCTTTCAGGCTGCTCTATGCCTTCTTGGTCTAACAATTAGGGAGCCGGACTCTTATCTGGGAATACAGGATTCCATTCTGCCCTCCCCCATGAAGCCAGCTGGGTGACCTTGGGCTAGTCACAGCTCTCTTCTGAGCTCTCACAGCCCCACCTACCTCACAGGGTGTCTGTTGTGGGGAGAAGAATAGAAAGCTTTGAGTCCCCTTAAATGGGTGAGAAAAGCAGGGTAGAAAAGCCAACTCTTCTTCTTCTTCATAGGGACTCTTTCCAGGCACACAAACATAAGAAAACGGCTGTGCTACCCATGGCATGAGATGGGCACAGAGTTCAACATGCTTAAAGGCATCTGACTTTAGACACCCCGGATGCTGAACTTACAAGCTGGAAGGCATCAGACGAAGGGAGAGCAGGTGGCAAGACGGCAGACAAGAGGAAGCGATTGCAAAGCGGGGGTGGACTCCTAGGACAGAGCGCGGCAGAGACCAGTTTGGCAACCTGCGAGCCAAGCGGAGCCGCCGGAGAGCGAGAAGGGGAAAATAAAAATAAAAACTCAGATGCGGGAGGGCAGCGCGGGGGAAGGAGGAAGAGGAGGAGGCGGACGCGCGCGGCGCCTTACGTTCTCTTGAAGATGCCTCCCAGGCAGCTGCCGAGCAGCAGGCAGAACTGCTGCGAGAAGAAGACCCAGGTGATCTGCGAGAGGGAGCTCTGGGTCTGGCAGCGCAGGTCCAGCAGGGTGGGCCCCAGGAAGGCGATGCACAGGCCGAAGCTGAAGAAGACGCTCCAGTAGGTGAGCGTGGGCTGGAGGTTCCGTCTGAAGAGCGTCGACACCCGCGTGTCCCACCGCCACATCCTCGGCTCACGGCGACCGCTCCGGAGGCGCCGCTCCCTCGCGCCCGCGCTCCGATGCCCACGGCGCCGGGGACCGACTGGAAGGAGTCGCGAGAGGCGAGAGGCGCCCCGGTGGCGTGGCGCCCCCTAGCCGCGCTCGCGGGCGTCGCTTTCGCCCGGATCCGGGAGCCAGCTCCGGCTCTTAGGACGGCAGCGAACGCGGAGTAGCCGGGCTCGCGTCCTCGCGCCCCGCTAGGAAAAGCCTCTCGGAGAACACCTGCGGCAACCCGGATCCACGCCCGACCTGCGTCCCCGGACTGCGACTCGAGAGGCTGCGCTTCTCACCCCGCGGGGGCCCCTCGAGTCCGGGGTTCTCCGGGTCGCAGCGTCGCCCAAGACCTGCCCAGGGCTCGCCCGTCGCCAGCGCGTCCGCGTCCCGCTCTCTCCGGGCTTGCAGCAAGCCGTGTGTGCTGCGCACCGACGGGGGAACAGGAGGCGGCGGAGAGCTGGGCTGGGACTAGCTCCGCCCCTTCGGTCCGGGAACGGCGGCCGCCGCCGCGCACAAGCGCCACCGCCTCCTGCCGCTGCTGCTGCCGCTGGCCCCGCGTCGTCGCCCGCCGCCCCCTCCTACTCCTCTCGCGGCTCCTCGGTGCCCTGGGGCCGCCGCCGCCGCCGAGGTAGAGCGAGGCTGGCGGCAGAGCCGGAGCGCCGCGCTGCCTCGCCCTGGCGCACGGGGCCGCGAGGAAAGGATGGCGGAGGGGCGGCGGCCTCGGCCCGCTCGTCGCCCGTCCGCGGTCTCGTGTGCCGCCGCCGCCCAAGCGCCCCCGGGTCCGGACTGTCGAGCCTCAGGGCAAACGGGCGCCCCCTGCTCGCCGCCGGGGAAAGCGGTCCCGGGAGGGGGGGGGAAGAGCAGAACCCGGGCGAGCGTCGATCCCTCTCGCGCCCGGTGTGGACGGTGGAGTGGTGGCCGCGCGCGCGAAGGGGTTGACGCCACGGGAAGCATCAGCGCCGCGTCTCCATCGCGCGTTTGGCAATCACACGCCCGCCTTCTTAACGTTGCTTTTGTGCACCTGCTCGAGAAGCAGGTCACCTCCTTTTAAAAAGGCCCGCGGTTATTACGCTCTGACGGCACTTTGCTCCTTCCCCACGCGTAAGTACTTTGAAGGCTTGAAAACTGGGACGCGCGCGAGAAACTGCGCTTTAGGTATCGACTGGTTTCGCTCTCCCCCCCGCCCCCGTCAGACGTCACGTTCCCTTGCTGAAGTCAAAGCCACCATCAGCAGCCCGTTTAGGTCCATAGTGTAAAGGGGGTGTAGAAAGGAAAAATCTCCGTAGAACATTCGGTCAGAGTCATGGAATTTAAAAACCACATAGAAGTCTTCCAGGGTAGATAACCTAGGGAAAATAATCCATGCTTCCTCGGTTCCTGCATTGCTTGGGCTTCTTTAAGGCTATTTAGGTAGGACAGAAGTGAAGCTTGAGGAAGTTCACTCAGGCCACCTTCACTCACTCGCCTTCCCGGGCTACCCTCCATCAGAGAGGATTGGAGTCTGGGGTAGGCAGTCTGTCCCAAGCTGGGGTGGGTTGCACCTGGTGTGGAGCAAGATCATCCACATTGGCTCCAAAGTTTGTGTGAGCTTGGCGGTGGGTGCAGGATACCTCTAAATGCTTTGGGACTCCCAGGAAGCCAATTTCGGCAGCACAAATGCCTCTGTTGTCCAGTATACTCCAGTATGCTGGTAGACTGGATCGGGATGCCATTTTGGGCACTACAGCCATATCTGTATTCTTCCTATGTGGATGGAGTGTACTAAGAGGGGATGGGCCATCCTTTAAACCACACTAGCATGTGGAAGGGAGGCCATCCAGCCCCTTCTCATTCTGCACTTGGAAATATGGGTTTGTTCCAGTATTGAAATTGCTCCTTGTGGATCTTGACTGATCTTGGAAGCTAAGCAGAGTCGGGTGTTGTTAGTACTTGGGCCATAATCACACCCATAGTTCAAGACGTCTCCTGGCCATCTTCTCTTCGAATCACTCACTTCCCCTCCCCTCCCGGGATTGTCTTGGGCGCAGGATAGATGAGTTCCTGTCCTGCTAGTTCTTCCAGGAGAGAAGAACCATAGGTCCTCCTTTAAGGCCCTGCATACCTCTGCCTTTTGGAAAGTCTGGAACTTGAGTTGGCATGTACCAACATTTACAATCAGTCCATATCTGGTTACATTTTTTGCCAACCAGCTGGCATGCTTCTAAGATTTACTGAGCCTTCTAGGAATGGAGAACCATGGGTCTTCCCAGAGGGCCGTATATACTTCTGCTTCTGGGAAGGCCTCAAGCCTGCATTCAAGGCCTTCCAAGAAACCTTCTTGGAGGTCATGAAATCCTGGGTCATTTTATGAGGAGGTCCTTAGTGTGGAGACCAAAGTTTCCCAACACCACAATACAGGGAACCTCTAACACCACATCTGTGACAGCCTTCATCAGGGAAGCTGTTGGGCAGTGAGGTGAACAGCAAAAACCACTTTGTGTCTCTGTCCCAACACCAGGAACCATCCCTCAACCCCAGCTGCCAAGTGAAAAGGCTGTCTGATAAGAGTTTATGGAGTATGGCAGCGTCGGGTTGGGGAAAGACATTCCCCTTCCTCGCAGTGAGGTTGGGTTCCCCAATCACTCGAGAAATGAAGCTCTGCTTGACTCTCTTGAAATGGTAATAAGATACCCTTTGCTGTATATTTTGAAAGTAACTGTATACAAAAGATGCCGATACAGCTGGAAAACCCTTGCCGAGCTCCGAATTTTAATCATTAGCATGCCTGCAATATAAGCAGGAAATACTTTTTTTTTCTTTCCACAGCTTTTTAAATAAAAGGACGAGATATAGCTGTCAGATCCGTGGCAGGCTGAGGCTGGGATGGAGTACTTGATGCTTTGCTTATGCAGAAAAATCCCTCTGGAGGAGGAAGAGTTTATAAATATTTCACCTGCTGCATTTGAGATGCTAACTGGCAATTTTTAGAACGCTCAGCCTGACTTCCTCCCTCTTTTTTTTTCCGAAGGAAAAGCAATGCACAGGCATGCTGAGCAGATGAAAGTGAATGAGAGTGTGTCATGGGCTTGATTCCTTTTTCCCTGGGACGTGTGTGTGGTTACTGGCTATCTTTGCATGGAGGGTGTGAAGGTGACTCTGTCCCTGGCAGAATTGTTATTTTAAAACTGAGCTTGTTTAAATAGTATATGCAGTGCCTCCTCCTCCTCCCTGGTTCTTTTATCTTTTATTCTGCTGTTTAAATGAGAACGCATTTCTCCCAGTTCCACCTTCTCCTTCCAGAAACCAGGTTAATTAATCTAGAATAAATTCCAGCTACATTACTCACAGCAAAAGAATTTGCTTTGCATCTGTTTTATTCATCATTTCACATTAAGTGTGTGAATGGCATATGGCACGGAATTATTTGGTTTAATTTCACCAGGCATTCCACTGGAAGGTCTATTGTTATGCCTGACTAATTTTATGATACAAGCTGCTCTGTGCTGAAGAGGATACGCTGTTACCACCTAGGTTTAGTTTCACGCAAGTTATTCCCGCGACTAGTTCACAATAGGAAGACGCATTTAGCTCTCCTCATATTTGTACCATAATCATTCTAATTGTGTTTGGGAGGAAATACAGCTATGAGGATAATAATCTAACTCACATGGTGCAAAACTAGCACAGCTTCCTTGCAACCCCAGGCTATCAGATGTGGCGTGTGCAGACATAGTGCATTCTGCATTCATACAATATTACTTAAATTGAGGCCAAAACTATTAATTTTGCATACTTCTGGGTTCACATTGCCTGGGAATACATGCAAATGGTTTCCTTGTACAATCCTTGCTTTCTTTCAATTTTTCAGTAGCAAAACACAAGGGAAATTATTTACTTAGGATCCAGATAATAGTCAATAGGCCCTGGATTAATTGATAATGCAAATTTAAAACACTGTGCAAGTAAGTTATTTGGGATTGTTTGTCTTCGTTCAGCTATGAGACTTTTATGGGGCTCCATTCTATCCCCTTTCTAAGCATGCCAACTGTGCAAGTGAATTTCCCCACTCTCATATTTTCATATGTTTTTCAACCATAGGTAAGAACAGAAAAACATAAGAGGAACCCTGCTGGATCAGGCCACAACCCTTGTCTAGCATCCTGTTTCACACAGTGGCCCATCAAGTGCTTCTAGACAAAACCTTCAACTGCTCTTTATTCCTTGCAAAATGGTCTTTAGAGGCATCCTGACTGTCTCTCCAAGCCGGAGGCAGTACCTAGGCATCCATTCTAGTAGTCATTGATTCATCTGTCTTTCATGAATTTATCTAACCCTTTTCTCAAAGCTATCCAGCCTGGTTGCAACCACCACCTCTTCTGGTTTGCTGTTAGAGCTTAAATGATGTTACTTCAAAAGTTTTGAAGTCTTAACTAGACATGATTGTTAATCTTGGAACTAGATCGTTATATTCACTCTCTTCTTGAATACAGGAGGATTTCTGAATTTTAGAGTCTCTGAGGGGAGCTAAAATCAGAAATATATTTCTATGACAAGGCTAAAAGCAAAACCAGCCCACACCCAGAATCATATACAGTTAGGTCCATAAATATTTGGACAGAGACATTTTTTGAATTTTTGTTCTGTACATTACCACAATGGATTTTGAGCAAAACAATTCAGATGCAGTTGAAGTTCAGACTTTCAGCTTTAATTCATGGGGTTGAACAAGATGATTGCATAAAAATTTGAGGAACTAAAGCATTTTTTAAACTCAGTCCCTTCATTTCAGGGGCTCAAAAGTAATTGGACAAATTAAATAATTGTAAATAAAATGTTAATTTCTAATACGTGGTTGAAAACCTTTTGTTGGCAATGATTGCCTGAAGTCTTGAACTCCTGGACATCACCAGACGCTGTGTTTCCTCCTTTTAATGCTCTGCCAGGCCTTCACTGGAATGGTTTTCAGTTGCTGTTTGTTTGTGGGCCTTTCTGTCTGAAGTTTAGTCTTAACAAGTTTAGAGTCTCCAGAGTCCACTAGAGCCAACACTACCCAAACAGCAGACAGAATTCCTAGTTCTTCTGTCAGATGTGCCGGTTCCATTCAGTTTCACACAATAGCATCTGCCGCTGGTCCACCACCACTCTCTCAAGCACCCTGTTCTTGAAAGACGCAAGCCTCCAAATTCAGGGAGAAAATTTTCAGAAAAGGCTGCACAATTGTGTCCTTAAATACAGTAAGAACCACTCCCTCCTGTAGTGATGACTAACCCTAATATTTGTGTAACTTTCTCTGACAAGAAGCATATGTCTCTGGAGGCCAGTGCTGGGAGACTGTGAGCAGGTAGGTGTTTACTAGCAGATTGTGGGCTTCCATATGTAAATGGTTGCTGCTGTGACACTAGACTCCTGCACTGATCCAGTCCAGAAACCCTTGGGCTGTTGTTGTTATTACTAATGCAGTCAGAACCCCCTGATCATCCCTTGTTAACCTGGTCATCTGTGGCTGCCTCACTAATCTGTGATGGGCAAGGGCTAATGGAATGTACAAGACAAGAACTTCATCAGCATCCTCTGGCTTCAGAAACTGAAAGCTACTCCCATAAAACAGGAAAAGACAAGAGGGTTGCACTAGAAGTAGCATTTCAGTCACCATGAATGTAAGATAGTTTGTCAACAAAGGGTCCTGCCATTTGTCACAGTCTCACAGTCTCTGTGGGGTCTATCACTTGAAGATGGAACGATGGCGGCAAAGTTTGTCTTTCCTGATGCCTTCACAAGTACAGAGATTGTACACATTCACACATGTCTAGTCAACCACACAGCAAATGCAGTGCCACACACACTTCAGCTGTCACCCACCTTGTTTCTGTTGCCATTTACTCCTCAGTACATCGGGGAGCTGTCCAAATGCCACAGTTCACAAAGTAGAATCTATTGTGTCACCACTCACCATGCCATAGTGATAATAAACTCTAAGGGAATCTTTAGCTTTGATTTCTGGAAAATTTCCCAGAGCTTTTTGGAATTCCTTAGAGTCTCTCAGAAAACAAAATTCCATAGGTAAGTAATTGGGCAAAGGGAAATAGTAGCTTCTATATCAAATTTCAGAACTGGTGCTCTTGCCAGTGTTTTCACAGTGGGGTGATTTACTCAAGGGTGTTTTTCCACTGGCAGTAAGTACCCATTTGAGCACCCATTAAGGACACATCTGTTTCCACCACAGCTAGGGAAATCCGGATCATATGGGTCCTTCAGGACCTATAATCCGGATTTCTTGTAGACCCTTGGGCAATGAGGTCTAGAGGAGGCTCGGGGGAGGGGGCACCCATGGGGGGTGCCCCAAAATCAAAACTCCGAAGTTCCTCAGAAGTCATTCAGAAGTCTTTCTGAAGTTGCCTTTGGAGATTAGCAAAGGCTCCAAAGGGGTTTTTCTGCAGAGCCTGTGCTAATCTCCAAAGGCAACTGCGGAGGGACTTCGGAGCCCTTGCTAATCTCTGAAGGCAACTTCGGAGATTGCGCCCCCTGTCCCCCAAAACACCTTGGGTGACAGGCAGAGCCCTTGTGGGTAGATCAGGATTTGCAAATGGGTGCTCCAGTGTTTCCACAGCAGGCAGGTTAGCACCCATAGCTATTGGGTGCTAGACCACCCATGGAAACACATTGGGTACTTCCCTTAATCCAGATCTACTAGATCCGGAAGTACCCATTCCTTAGAGTCGGATCTTCTTAAATCCGGATTAAAGGAGTGCAGTGGAAAAACACCCCAAGTCTCATTCAACTCCTGACTACATGGACATATAAACAGTCTTCTTAGCAAAAATACAGAATTGATTTGTCATTACCTTCTACTGGGGAGATGACAGTGATGAACCTGGCAGTTACTTTACCACTGATCAATGGCCACTCCTTTTCCTTCAGTGACAATGAGGTAAATGCTACCCTTCAGTTTCCAGGCAATCCCTTCTCAAGCAGAGGGAGAAAAGCTTAAATCAAGGGTATGCCTTATCCTGCTTGCTGAGCTAATGATTTTTGAGATAGACCTGTGGTTGTCATGGAGACCACGACGTTCCAAACAGGGTACTTAAGGATGCTGAAGTCTTGAGTAGCAAAGTCCAGCAGCAGGTCTGAGATAACTTTGCTAGCTTTGTCAAAGAAGATGGAAGACAGCAAGTAAACCAAAAATCACAATCTATCCCTGCAGTCAATAATGTACTCCTGCGCTTTGGGATTCACTGGTGATGAAGCGGGCATTCGGGGACCAATGGAAATTTCCCTTCTCCTCACCTAACTCTAATAATGAATTCACTATTTGATATTATCAACTCCATGTACTTCATTTCAGCCTTTATAAACAATGTTGCAGTTAACTTCTACTTTTATACTGTTGCATAATTTTTTTGTTATAATACTAGGCATTTCAGCTCAATTTTTGGATGAATTTGTAAGGGTCTTTGAACAAATTGACTTGGGAGAAGTCATCAGGAGATTTGGAGTGAAGTGTCATCAATACGCACATGATACCCAGTTCTATCTCTCTATGACACCTGAATCAGGAGAGGAGGTCAAAGTGATTTACGGTAATGGGCTGGATGAGGGCCAATAAATTGAAGCTGAATCCAGACAAGACAGAGGTGCTGTGTGTCACAGAGTCTCGGGTCCACGTAGTTGGTAGACACCCTGTCCTTGATGGGGTTGCAATACCATGGAAGGGACAGGTGCAAAACTTGGGGGTACTCCTGGACTCCACGCTAACGCTTGAAGCCCAGATGGAGGCTGTAGCCAGGAGTGCCTACTTCCAACTACAGCTGGTGCATCAATTGAAGCCTTTTTTAGACAGAGATGACTTGGCCACAGTTACCCATGCTCTGGTAACCTCTAGACTGGATTACTGCAATGCACTCTACACGGGGCTGCCCTTGAAGACAGTTCGGAAGTTGCAGCTAGTGAAAAATGCAGCTGCCAGAGGGCTAACTGGAACAGCTAGCTGGATGCACATCACCCCGGTATTAAAAGAGTTGCATTGGCTGCCAATTCATTACCGGGCCCAATTCAAGGTGTTAACAGTGACTTACAAGGCCCTAAATGACTTGGGCCCCAAATATCTAAAGGAACACCTTCTCCTATACTGACCTGCCCTTGCCTTGAGATCTGGAGGTGAGGCCCTCCTGGTTGTCCAACCACCCACAGTAGTTTGGTGGATGGGCACCTGGGAAAGGGCCTTTTTGGTAATGGCCCCCAGGTTATGGAATAGTTTCCCCCTCAAGGTGCTTCACACCCCTTCTTGGTAAACATTTAGGAAGGCAGTGAAGACACACGTCTTTGCCCTGGCCTTTGTTTAATGTGACCATTTTTCCCCCCACCATGATATTAGTATTCTAATATTTAGTATACATTGTTAAATATGCTGGATTTTTTTAAAAAGTGGTTTTATGTAACCCACCCTGAGATCTACAGGTATAGGGTGGGATATAAATATAATTAATTAATTTGTTCCCCAGTAACAGCTATAGGATAGCTTTTTATATGGATTTTTGCTGTAAGATCAGTGTAATGTACTTATCTACACCTATCAAGTTTCACAGGTGCATGTTTTGTGATGCAATCCTGTTCCTACCAGAGCTATCCTCCATACTCTCTCTGACCTCCTAAACTCCTTCCTCTCACCAGTGAGTTCCCACTACTCAATTTACACACCACAAGCTTTCCTGCTAAAAGCAACATTTTAAAGGTATCTAAGACACTTTATTATTGTTCTAAATGGATATCCCATGGTTGCTGCGCCGCTATATGGTTCCATATATCAGAAGTCACTGAATTAACAGTAAGCAGAGTTAATTGGCACAGTTGTTTTCATTCTCTCTTAATTCTCCTGAGACTTAGGCTTGATCAGACAGAGCAGAAGAAACCACCTCTGAGGTGCCTCTGAGACAGTTCAGAAAAGCCTTCATTGACATTCTAGGCTAGAAAAGGTGGATTAGAAAATATTTGAGAATATGAGGGCCACATACTTTGTCTCTTTTGTTATGTCTGAACACAGCCTCAGAGAAGGTGTCTGCTAGTGGCCATTTTACCTGAGAGCGTCAGAAGGAGAAAGGATTACTCCATATGCTTATTTAGAAACAACTCTCATATGATTCTTTCCTTCCCACATTTACCTGGGAAAACCTAGGTGATAAAGCATCTGTTTTGATCTGCAGAAGGTCTTAGGTTCAATATCTGTCATCTCCCTGGAAGAAAGTAATGACAAATATCCTTCTGCATTTTTACTGAGAAAACTGCACAGAGAAGTCCATGTAGCTACCAAGAGTAAAATTTGATTTTAATGTGCCCTTACCTTTAATATTTACATTGTTTGTTTTATTACTAAGTATGACAATAGAGTGTGTTATTAAAAGTGATGTCATCACTTCAGTGTAAATGAAAGAGGGCTGCAGGTGACTTTTCAGTTTAATGTACAAATTAGCTTCTCTTCCAAGATAAGGCACTTGGAAAACACCAAGGCACGGAGAAACATCAAGGGCAGACTTTATTTGCCTAGGTCAATACACAGACTGACCTTGAGCAAGTCCATCTACTTTCTTGCTCCTGTTATTTTTTTCTCTATCAAATATGGTAAGTAGGTGACCTCTGTCATAATCAAACTGAGATAATTTCCTCTGACAATAGGTTCAAAGCTACTTATCAGCTCAACTTGTTTACATCCTTGGCTGCCTATGTAATTAATGGCAAGAGTATTTCACACCTCATACCTACAAGATCTTCATATACCATACTTCAATGTAAGTAAAGAACCCTCCATTCAAAGCTGTTTATCAGCTCAACTTGTTTACATCCTTGGCTGCCTATATAATTAATGGCACAGTTTGCTTGTCCAGTTTGGTGAGCCAGTTTGTCTAGTGGTTAAGGAGCTGGACTGTCATCTGGGAATACTGGGTTTGATTCCGCCCTGCTCCACAAAGCCAGCTGGGTGACCTTGGGCTAGTCACAGCTCTCTTCTAATCTCTCACAGCCCCATCTACCTCACAGGGTCTTCTGTTGTGGGGGGAGGAACAGCCGCTTTGAGTCCACTTTAAATGGGTGAGAAAAGCGGGGTAGAAAAGCCAACTCTTCTTCTACCTACAAGAGCTTCATCTATACCATATGTCAATGTAAGTAAAGAACCGTAGATAATTTCAAAGCATAATATAAGTCTGACACTGTTTTTGTAGAACAAACAGCTACACACATTATTAACTTTCCTAAGAGAATGACCTAAACCATTTCCGTGTGGCATAAGCTATCCTGCATCATGCTAGCCCATGCCTCTCTCGTGTACCATTATGGCATCCTATACTGGTCTGTAGCTTCATCCAATCCTGATGAAGCATAGTGGGAGGGGCAGGGCTTGCTCTGTCCTGCGCCAGCACATGGGAGATGCACACCTGGAGCCTTTCTTCGTCTGTGCTAAAGGTAAGTGCAGAAAGGGCCTTAATCTTAGCAATGGTTTTGGCTTTAATTATGGTTTTACGTATATGGGCATTCTGTGTGATAGCAGAGACATGCGTCTTCTTAACATATTTTTGAACAGTAAAGGTTATAAGGTTACAGGAAGCCCCTGCTCCAGAGGGACATCACTTTCTTCATAAGTTTTCTTACTATATATATAAAATGCCAGAGGAGAATTTGTATCACTCTCTATGGTCATAGGGAGTCAGCTTTGAAGTTTAAGAAAGGACATATCCTGAAAGAGATGTAAAAATATTTCAGTTGGCAAAAGCAGAAAAGATTTTCCCCTTTCTTTCTATATCTTGGGCACCCAATGTAATTAACTGGCAGTAAATTAATGTTAACTAGCCTATAGCCTACTTTATTTATTTATTTGAATATTTATACCCTGCTAGGGTGGGTCTTAACAGCGGGCCTTTCCACACTTCGCCCACTAGGACAACCTGGAGATGCCCCAAACAGAGCATCCAAAATGCACTGAATGGCTTCTGGAAGTGGCTCCGGGTGTGCTTGCTGGATAACTGTGGAACCTGGCACACACCTTACTGGCAGCTTTTCACAGTTGTGCACTGTGTTGGTTCACTCAATTGCCTTGGCAATGGGACATGCATGGCGTGTGCCACAATGAGGCAGTTGCCACTAGTACAGTGGTGAAGCGATGGATAAGTGTGGGATAGATTGGGCATTAAGTGTGGGCACCCAATTCATCCTGGTTCCTCACTAGTTTTTGTGACAAAGCAAGGTGAAAACATCTAGTGAAAAGACAAAACAAAAACAAAAACAAAACCATATAAAATATACATTCAAATATAATCCTCTCTCCCTCCCTCCCCAACAGGAGAAAGTACCTCTCTTGCAAAAATGCCCTAGGCTCTGCTCACTCAAGGTGGACGGCTGCCCAGCACTGGGAGGAGAACCTCCTGACTCCTAAATGTGCCCCAACATTGCTTCTCACCCAGGCTGATGGCCCATTATGTACTTTCTACACAATATGCTATTTAGAGTACCATGTTTACCCATAACATCATAGTCAATAGCATAATTTAAAATGTAAATTAGAAAGTTTCATGGAGTAGAAGTTAAACAATGGTAGCTAGTATTGTCAATGCTCTCATTTCAGGGCTTCATATACTCCCATTCCTAGAATGGAGATCCTGGGAATTGACCTCAAGGCCTTCCAGATGAAACCAATGTGCTACTACTGAGTTCTGCCCCTTCTCCTAAGTTTCTTTATTCAGAGCCAAGGTACCACCAAATACACATTACTATGGTGGGGGAGGCAATAGCAAGATAGTTCTGCAGTCTGCCTGGAGGTGAGTGTGAAGAGGCCATCAGAGGAGTTTTATGTACATTGCTGGCTATGCTTGCCATTCTTTTCACCTCATTTCTCTAAGCCACTAAAAAGCTTTTCTTCACAGAACACATCACTGCATGGAGATTTGCTTTGTCATATACCATTTGAACATAAGAACATAAGAGAGGCCCTGCTGGATCAGGCGACAGCCCATCTAGTCCAGCATCCCGTTGCACACTGTGGCCCACCAAATGCTCATGGGCATCTCAAACAGAGACAAGGACAAACCTTCTCCTGCTCTTGAATCCCAGCAAATGGCATTAGAAGCATCGTGCTTCCGCCCCCACCCCCAAATTTGGCCTCATTAAAAACATGCTGTTTACAAACAATACATCCACAACGTTTTGTCCTCCAAGCACCTTCTTATTTTCAGGTAATGTAACCCATGCCTGCCCATCTTTACATGATGTGAATGAAGACCCAAAATCAGGGGAGATGGAGATCTACTAAGAGACCACATAGCAAGAATTTCAGCTGAAAAAACTAAATATAGCCAGGCAGAAAAGCTGAAATAGTCCCTGCCGGCGAGAAACAGAGTGAATCAGATCACAATTTATATGAAACATTACTAATGTCTGTCAATAATTTGTATATTTAAGTATACTGTACGCTGTTTATGGTTTTAATATTTTTATTGTTATGGCCAGCCCTGGGACCATTAATTGAAGGATATTAATATTCCAATAAGTACAAATTCAAAAGGGGGAACATCAGAGAGATAGTGTGGGGGCTCTTGTATTCCCAAGCCTCCTCTAATCCACCTTTCTTCAGTCCTGTGTGTGAAGAGTCCCACTGCGAAGCCTACTCTAAGCCACCTCAGAGGCATTTCAGAGATGCTTTTTTTTTCTGTGTCCAAAGTGGCATCCATACTACAGCCCATTCAGGCACTTCCTGGAGTGAGAGCTCAAAGAGACAGCGTGGAAGCAGCAGTATGACAGGCAAGGAATATTTGCTTCACTGTGCCTAGTACTAATGGGCACATGTGGATGCAGTCCTAGAGATGCCACGATAAACAATATAAGGACAAGTGTCAAATACTGAATCAGGCAGTTCTTCTGAGTTTCATATAATAACAATTTTCCTATTGTAAATTCTTCTTCTTTTGGAAATATTCCAAACAAGAGATGATTTGGCCACAGTTATCCATGCCCTCGTAACTTCCAGACTTGACTATTATAATTCCATCTACATGGGGCTGCCCTTGAAGACTGTTCAGAAGCTGGAGCTGGTGCAGAATGCAGCTGATAGATTTCTTACTGGAACAGCTGGCTGGACACACGTCACACCAGTCTTAAAAGAACTGCCCTGGCTGCCAGTTCACCACCGAGCCCAGTTCAAGGTACTAACTTTAACTTAATGACTTGTGCTCCAAATATCTAAAGGAACGATCTCCCATATCCACCTCCCCATGCCTTAAGAACTGGAGAGGAAGCCCTCCTGGTTGTCCCACACCTTCAGTAGCAAAAGGGGTGGGCACCCTGGATAGGATCTTTTCAGTGGTGGCTCCCAGATTGTGGAATAGTCTCCTTCCTGAGATGCATCAGGCGTCTTCCTTTTATGCATTTAGGAGAGCTGTGAAGACACATCTCTTTGCCCTGGCCTTTGGCTAAACAAGGAAATGGCTTTCCTCCCTGCATTCAGGCACTGTCATGGTTTTAATGCTCATTTTATATGCTCCCTGGTTTTTAATGTTGTAACTCATCCTCAGACCTTTGGGTATAGGGTGGGATAAAAATTAAAATAAGAAAAATAAAAAAAAATATTTTAACTAGCTCTTGAGTTTCCTATACTTAATATTCAGATACTGTAATACCTGCAAAGTAATACATGTGCATTTAATTTTAAAAAGACTCTTTTGTGTTCTGGTGCACTAAAGTATAAAAGAGGTTCAGTGGTATTTTTAGTGTCTCTTGAGAAAATTCTTCCTAAGGTTTGGCCTACTTGACATTACTAGCTTTCCTTTTGAGAAGACAAAACTCTATTTTAGGAGACAGACAGTAACGCTGTTGGATTTTTTAGTCTGTCACCTAGACAACACTAGCTAGTCCCCCCTCCCCTTTTTCCAGTTTGTGGATGATAAATTACTGTTGATCATCTTGAAATGCTGCGAGAAATATTCACACTTCCAGCTTGGGTGATGAAAAAGTCTTTGGCTTCCCAATTGGCTAAAACTCTCTTGGCATGCACCAAGGGCCTGATAGGCAAATAAACCTATCCCTATTGGACTTGCTGGGGACCTTAGAAATACAAAATTGAAACCATCTGCATGCAGGGCACAAAAACCCATTCTGAGGTCAGATTGTGCCAGCACTCTTCCCCACTGTCGCTATGTAGAGTAACAGGGTGATTTCTGCTGGGTAAGTTTTCCTTTGGACCCCAAATGGTCAACTTCTGCAGTCCTTTCTAGTCTGGTGCTAATCCACACTGGGTGGTAACTTGGAGTAGAACTCTGATTCTACTCAAAGTTGAATGAGAGTTTAAAAGCTTCAAGGGCTAGGAGGCACACATCTGACTCTTGCAGCACATCAGCACATCTCACTGCTAAGATAGTCTTTGGGATGGACATCTATATACAGCCTAAATGTTTAAGATAATTATTATCTACAGTGTATTATAAGGTATAATAGTTTTTTTACACAGGAAGAAGAGTGCAAGTTTCTGACAGAAAGGCCCCAAAGTGTTTTATTTCAGTTTCCTTCTCATAATCACTGTTATCGTGCTATAACTGGTAGCTCTGTAAAGTGTGAACTTGTGTTCGGACATAAAAGTGAATGAGCCTTGAGACCTTTACAGATGCCTAAAAGTGAAACCCAGTACAGCCACCTGAAATAGTGGCTGGCAAGTGATCATTAGCTTTCTTCTTAACTTTTCCATTCTGCTTATTCCTGGTTTCCCTGCCCAAAAGCAATTAGGCAGCTCATGATGGACTTGAGATGTTAGTAAGGTAAACAATCTTTACCAATTTGAGCTAGCAGTTGAATATTCTTAAACAATGGAGATGAAGGATGCCTTAGCTTATGCTATTCCTGTGGTAGGGTGTGAACTTCAAAATCAAAGCCTTTTAGTATCTGTAGATATGTAGAGGCTCATTTAACAAAACTTTTTTTTTAACAGTCTGTTCTGAACTTCCATAGAATACAGTCAGAGTTTGTGCCAGTTCTTGAAGCACTGTTTAAAAGCTCAGGCCCTGTCCCCATGCAATTGAAAGTCTGCTGGAACTCTTCTTTTGCCTCTGAGCGGCCCCATTCCAGGCTTTACAAAGCGCTTAGGGAGCTAGGAAAGTGAGACACCCGCGATAAAATATGTGCACTTTAAAGAAGAGTTCCAGCACTCTTTCGGCGATTCGCGGGTTTTGCTCGCTATATCTGCATTGAGGACGCTCCGTGGCAAAAGGGGCGGGGATTGCTTGCCTGCACACACAGCCAAAAAGCATTCACACATCTGAGAAATGCAGCAGGTTCGCTTCCTTTCCTTTGTAAAAAGAGCCAGAATTGCTCAGAATTGCAACATTGTTATCAAGTGATCTGTGAAAGCCTTAAAAGAGAATGAGTGAAGGATCGCGCTGCCGATGGCTGCAGCCGCTGACTTTGCCGGGGCAGAAAGCCTTTTCTAACAGAGAACTGAGTGAAAGTAAGTGCTGAAAGTGAATGAATGAGCGATCATCTGCCTTTGCTAGGGGCGGGAAGCCGTTTCAGGAGACGGAGATCTGGCTATTTTTCCTTTTAACAAGAGAGGGGGCGGGGGAAAAAGATGCCCGGAAAGAGAAGACGGCTACCATGGGGACGGAAAGTCCGTTTAGATCGCGGCTACCATGGGGACGCTTATTCCGGAAGTGGAGGGGACTTTTAAAGTCAGCTATAACAGAGTGACGGCAGAGGAAGCCGAGAGGGGCTAATAAGTCTTTTGGGGACAGGGCCTCAGTGGAATGACCAAGAAAAGCAACACATAATAATGAGTAGCTTCCACTGCATATTCCAGTTGTGCATGAGATGACATGCATAGATGTAGATTACTAGGACAGCCTAGGCATTTTAATGACCCGAGCATTGGGGTGTTGGCTAGACAAGGTTCAGATTAAGTTTTTGTTTACGGTAGACTTCTTATGTAACTATTTCCCAAGAACTACTTCTTTCCATGAGTCACTGCTGTATATCCATGTGTTCATGTTCTGAAGTTGATATAGTTCAAGACCTTTGAGTTGGAAGCCTTCTATTTTTAGGGAGATTTTCACAGAGAAGCTTTTTTAAAAAACAGTAAAAAAAACCCACTTACATTCTGAGTTGTGGGACACATGGTGGACGTTTAATGAGGACAAAGAATAATAGGCACCCTGCCCTCCTAGTGAAAAATGCCTTGCCATTTAATATTTCATTAATGGTTGTATGTAGAGGTACGATACGATGTATTTGCCAGCTGTGAGTCCTGACAGAATTGTCCCCCACCCTGACTTTTTGGAAATGGTCTTTAGAGGCACCCTGGTTGGCTCTCCAACCTGGAGGCAGCATCTAGGCATCCATTCTAGTAGACATTGATATACCTATCCTCCATGAATTTATCTTACACTTTCTTTAAACTATCCAGGATGGTTACTGTCACAACCTCTTCTGGTAGTAAATTCCATAAATTGATGCCCCCCCCCCCGGTTAAAAAATACTTTCCTTAATCAGTCCTAACACTCGTGCCCATCAGCTTCATAGAGTTCCCCTTGGTTCTGGTGTTGTACATTACAACACACATGATTTTATAGACTTAAGTCAGGTTCATGACTGTTTTTCAAAAGGCCTAGAGATTGCAGCTGGATTTCAAAAGGGAGCTATTCCAGCCCCTTGGTCATTCTGGTTGGACTTTTATGCACTTCTTCCATTTCTAGGGATGTGCACGAATTTTGTTTTTGCATTCGAATTCAAGTCGATTTGAATGTCAAAACATTCTATTCGATTCAAACGTTTAGAAACCGAATGCAGCAAAAACTGATTAGAATCCAATACATTCAAATCTATTTGTTCGAATGTTATATTTGTATTTAAAGATACAAATGTTGACAACATTCATATGTTATATGTATATGTACGCATTTGTATACATCCCATTTTGTCCTGTATGCATCCTGTTTTCATCCCATATTATAAGCACAAATGTATACAGATACGTATGATACTCGTAGAGATACGTATGTAATACATACATATCTGTACATTTGAATGATTTGAATCATTCAAACAAATGTTTCAGGACATTTGGAATTTGTTTGAATGTTCAAATTTGGCCAAATTCAATCAAATTTTGAAAGTTTAGAACATTTGTGCACATCCCTATCCAGTTCCAAAATATTCTTTCTGAGCTGTGGTGACCATAATGGTATACAAATTTCCAAATGTGCGCTCACAATAGATGTATAAAAAAGCACAGTAAGACTTGCCAACTTATTTTCTATTGCCTTTCTAATGACCCTGCATTGAATTTGCTTTTTTCTTTTTTTTTT
>MTQE01001134.1:71438562-71465147 GCA_014337955.1 Aspidoscelis marmoratus | reverse complement strand
CCACAGGGGCGGGGCAGCTGGGAGGGGGGAGGGAGGGGCAGCGGGAGACTAATCGCGGCCCCTCTGAAAGGGTAGTTCGACACCCCAAAGGGGTGTCGACCCACAGGTTGAGAACCACTGCTCTGAGGTAACCTGAAGTGGCTGTGATCTTGGACCACAAACAGCAGCCTGACCCATACGATAAATAGAACTAGAGCTTCTCTTGTGCCAGTATATTTAATAGACATGTTGTGCAGCATAAAAAGTAATATTTTAAATACTTCACACAAAACAGCCCTATGCAGCTCCTTGGCTCATGTCTTTACACCTCTAACACTGTGGATAATTAATAAGTCTTTTTTTAGGCCACCTAGTCTCTGTATGTGTGTCCGCTCATGTGTGCATCTATGTACATTTGCATAGGTCTAAAGCAAAAGGAAAAGATGGGTTGGTATAGTGAGGAGTTGATTAAAAAGTTGATTTTTCCAGATATCAGATGGCTTGTGTGTGAGAGATGGGAAATATGAGTAGCACAGAAACAAGATTGTTTCAAACCACCTATAAGTATGCTGCCAAAGCTACCAACAGCTGGTGCTTTTCTCTAAATTGTCTGTATGCAGTGCCCTAAAGCAGATTCAAATGCATTGGAGGGACACAGGGTGCATCTTCTGAAGGGCTTGTCCAACATCAGAAACCCCTCATTAAAATTCTACTGAGACTAAACAACTGAACACTTCAGGAAGGTGCCAAAGATGGAAAAACTAATCCAAGATTTCCACTGCTTGAGGCAATGAATGAAATGTTGCTTTCCTCTTCCTCATGCGCAAAAACCAAGCAGACTGGCAGCTGGAGCTTTCTCAACAATAGCTATCAGGGAGTATCCCCTAGTGTAGCTATGAGCAGTAAATTATCTTACGCAGGCTGATTGGCACACATAGTACTTTTCTTGTCATTTTCCCCCAAACCCAGTCCAAATGTTCCAGTTCTATCCATAATACTCAATGGAGCTTTGTTCCTGGGTATCTGGTTGACTACACAGGCACCTCTATGCAGTTTTCTTGGCAGAGGTACAGAAATGGTTTGCCATTGTCTACTTCTGAAGAGAGGCTGGGGACTGAACTGGCAGCCCTCTGCTTTATATTACCATTGAGCTACTGCCCCTTCCCAAATGGGGTTGTATATACAGCAGCCCTATACAGTTCTTGGCTGCATTCAGAAGGAACAAATATAGTGCCATTACAGTGCTTCTATGGTAGGATTGCCTCTTCTGTTGTAGACAACCCCACTATAGCCCTGCTTTTCCCATTCCTAAAAAGCCCTTTTAACTGTTTTCCAGTTTAAGTGCTTTTTTGGGACCCACTTACTTTTCTGGATAGACCATTGATTGGAGCTCCATCCAGCACACACATGTGGAGGCTGGAATAGCTTACCATGCATGTGTGGCAGTGGTGACGTGCCCATCCAGAAATTTGATGGTGACTGAATTGCCTGGTATGTGCATCACCAAAACTAGCGCCAAAAAAAAAAAAAGAAAAAGAAAAAAAAAAGCTCTGAGGGCAGTGCTATCTAGATAGGAATCAATAATAGTGGGGAAGCAATACCCCACGTTATTGCATCTTATCACTGTATTGGGCTGCCAACTGGTGGCAACTTTTGCCTCATTACATCTCTTACTCTGTGGACAATTAATAAGGCTTTTTTTAGATCATAGTCCTTGTAAGTGTGCTTGCTCGTGTATACATTAATATACACTGGAATGGTGATTTTATTTATGTTTGCACTAGGCATGAGTTTTGCCCTCCATATTTTCCTCAAAACGACCATACTGAGCAAGGTGTGATGCAAAATACTGCCAAAGCCCATTTAATGTGCAGAATTTAACTCTTGGTTTCTCCAACCTTATTCCAACACTGCACCAAAATGCTAGACCTTAATGCTTCACTTCTTTTCAAAATGTTGTGCCAGTGCCTATATGCTTTTTAGTGAAAAGGAGCATCCATTTGCTAGTTAGAACTTTTCCAGCATGAAATTAAGCAAAAGAGACACATACTTTGACTATTTGCATTTAGGTTTTGGTAGCCAAGAAAAGGCAATTATTTTCCAGAAGAGATTTCTTTTTCTGTCTTTCAGATAAATAAATAATTATAGATTATTTTTCTACAGGCAAGAATAATTAGCATCCTGGTGGACTTTTTTTAGCTTCTGGAGAAATGAGGATAAAAAGAGATCAAAAGTCTCCTTCACTGAGTCATGTCAACCCTTTCATAGATCTTCTCCAGATGGTGTAGCAGATTACTCTCCAGGAGAACTTCCCGGTTTCTCTTTGGATAACATGGAGAAGAGGTGTTGCCATAATAGCAGAAAAGGCACTTGACAAAGCATGTCGATTATATGAAGGTGAGAATTAATGGGTTCCTTCTGCCAATATTTTTTATTGAATTTTATTCATTGAGCATGATTTACAGCAAATTTGGAGCAGAGCCAATGGAGAGCTAGATAATCACTATATGCGCAGCAACAACTAGCATGCGGGATCTTAAAATGTGTTATACGTTATCTATTAATTTTACTATGTTACCTGTCACAGCTAAAGGCCTCCAAATGCTCAGAATACAATGTTTTTAATCATTTGAAGTCTAGAGGAGTGATGAAGAATGTCTGAAGAGGAGGAACAGGAAAAAGGAACCTCTACTTATTTTCTGTCCCCTGAAGGTCTAAGGATCAGATAGTACCTGATATGAAATCTGTACTGCCTGAAACCCTAGGGATCCATTGTAAGCAGATCTGACAATGCTGGACTAAGGAAGACAAACTTAACTGGGTATTTAATTCTAATTTTAACTGAATTGCACAGTGATTAATTGAACTGTACTTGTATTTCAAGTGTGCTGTATGATGTCTTTTATTATTGTTTCTAGAGTCATTTTATTGTTAGCGTTCGTAATAATGTTCTGAGACCTTACAGTAAACAATAGGCTAGAAATAGAAAGATGACGATGCTCTTGGATCATATGAGCAATGGAATTGTCTGAGTACTAATCTTTCCTATTGCTTTGCTAGAGACAGTGGTTTGCCACAATTCACTTATAAGTTTGTTCCTTGTTTTGTTTTTAATACCTTAGTCAAGAAGATTGATTTTGTTGCTGAAATTGAACTTAGAAGAATTTATGCCTTGTGGTAACTTGCTCAGAAACCAATCTTACCCACCTTTGAAGAGTTAGGTTGCCATCCCTTGAATTCATAAAAGAAACTGCATGTAGAAAACACTGTTTTTGTTTTCCATTTTGGGTAGGTTGGGGATTATTTTCCCGTAAGCCACTGTCTCTTTCCTTCTTTTCCTTATTGCTAGATTCCATGGCTCATGGATGTAGCTCATCCATTTTATAAGCGATGCAAAATGAGGGAAAGAGATGTCTTGTTTTACACACTCTAGAATGATCCATTGGCTAGAAACAGGTTAAAAGTTCAAAACTCAGCCACCTGAAAGAAAATTCAATGTATTATCTCCTGGTTACTTCTAAGGCACTACTAGCAAGACTTACTGGGCATGAGAATATGGAAACAAAACAAAAACACTCTAACCCAGTGTGATTGGTGTCTCCACATTCCCTCTGTTAATATGAAAAATCCGATGTGAATTTGGCCCTTTCTGCACTGGGTCTTATTCTGATTTATATCAGAACCTGCCATCAACATGCTGATATAGACTACTGGCAAACCCTGCCCGGGACCTGCAGTAGTCTATACTAATACGTGGATGGCATGTCCCTATTTTGAGAAATAATGTGGAATAAGGCTAGTACAGAAAGGGCCTTTGAAGCTGCCCTGAACTCAGAAGAGGTACTCTTTCTCTTTCACAAATCACACCATGTTTCTGAATCCTTGGGCAATCCCATAGTAAGTCTGGCTAGGCCTTCAAGTCACTCCTTTCTATGGACTTGTAAGATCTATGGACTTGTAAGATCTCTCACCTGTTTTTGACCAGAATGTTACAGGTGCAATTCCAGGGTGCAAAGGTTAATGTGAAAGCTACAGGAATAACAAACAAAGGGAACTTGTTTGACAAAGAGGCATTGTCCAAACTTCCGTACCTACGAATGACCAAAATGTGTCTGCATACATCTTTGTTTGAATATGAACATAGGTGACAAAACACCATAAACCATTGAGTAAGCAGCCTAACCAAGGCTTTTATTCAAAATGCATTTTTGTATTTTATATTTTCAACCTTTCCTCCTTATCACTGCTTTCACCCTGTTAATTAAATTAGGATAAGAGGCAGTGACTGGCCCAAAGTCCCTCTGTGAGCAGCTTGGCTTAGTTGCTCCCTGGAACTCTGATCTTCCTGGTCCTACTTGGGTGTTTCTTACTGTGGTTCTTACTGTGTGTTAACAGTTACAGTTTACAGTACCCGGCAGTCCACTTCATGTCTATCAAAGAGAAGTATCCTCACCATTTTGTAAGTGGCACCTTACAAATGCCTATAGAAGTCCACAAGAGCTGTAGCTTTCTCCTGTGGTGCAGTCAACTATCTGAAGGCTGAATGTCACTTTCTCAGAGGGCCTCAACACTACATTGTTGTTGGTTGAGTCATAAGAAGAAAGGAAATTCCTGATAAAACCTACATAACACATTGTTGAGACTGAAAGCATGTGACAACTAATTGCTACCTTGAAGGAAAGCCATAATACACTGCTTTATTCCAGGTTAGACTGCTGGTCCATTTAGCTCAGGAACTGAACCAGCTAGCAGTAATAGCTCTTCTGCAGGTGCTCTTGCAGGGGATATTCCCCAGCCACAGGAACTTCTGCATGCCAAGTATACACTTTGTTCTTCAGGTGTTAACCTGTCCTACCTGAGGGCAGTAGCATGGGCCATGGTCACACCTTCACTTTAAATCTTCTGATCACAACACTAACATCTTTTCATTTCTATCCATTTTATTGGTGGCATAAATATGTCCATGGCCATGGAAACAGAAATATGTTTGTTAAAACTAATTCCAGCAGTAGAGATAGTTGTAGTTATGCTGAAGGTATGAAGAACTTGTCTAAAACCACCCCACTTCTTTTGTCCTTATTAAAATCTCCCTGCCATTGCAAAAGCACCTTTCTGGTGGGGGAGAAGGTGCACCTGAGCCTAGAACATTCCATTATAGGGGACAGGTATGACAGTCAATTTCAATCCTTTTATTGATGTTAACAATAGTTTATTGGTGAAAACAATACACACTATGGTATTTTATGCCCATTCTAAAGCTAGTTGAAGTATATGGTTGATCTTACCTACTCCAGATGGTTACTAGCTTGGTTTCACAGTAAAGCTACCAAAATAATATAATCATAAGCATGTAATGAGGCTGCTATCAGAAATGACACCTTCCCTATTAAAATGTTTACCTATTCCAGGTAGAAGAGATTGGAGCAGCTAGTTCTTCAACAAAACACAATGCAAGACAAGTTAGACTTCCAACTTTCAGTTTTAATAAAATCTCTGACCAGAACAACCTGGCACTCAGCAAAATTTATTTGCTTTTATAATACATTTGTAATTCAAGCCTCAGTGAGAAAAAAAAAATCAACATTCACAACAATCCATGTTAACATCTATAAAACAGACAGACGCATATTTTAAAAAATAAAACATTCAAACATACTATTGATACAATGAATACAATCTTTATATTGGTCAGATTTCAATTTATTCCAAAACTCTTTATCAAATGCATAATTACTTCACTTGGAATAAATCTTATAAAATTATCTCTCCTTTAAACATGTACTTTGTACAATAATACATTTAAATATATTACCTGTATTTTTAGTGTGAACCACACTAGATAATGTTCACAGTACAATATATTGTGCCAACTTGAATATATAGGTTTCTTCCTATAAGATGCAGAGGAGAAATAAGAAACTAAACACAGTATACACAAAAACTTAGCGCTACATATGGGCTTTTTGTTTCAGGTTACCAGTAAGCAGGGAACAAGGAAGGTACTTTGGAGCCTGTCTCACAAATTACTCTATAGCGCAGCTACTAATAAAGCAGACATTAATACAGCCACAGTTGTAGGTTAGGCATTATTTGCAGCACTTAGTTAACAAAGCCCCTCATTTGGACATCCTGCTCTCATAAAGAATCAGATACTGAATACAATAGCAAAATTGCTTTTGTCCCCCAAAGAGTTAAACCCAGCATATGGTGTGAATGCAACCCATAAAAATCACTCCAATAATTGGACTTGTCTCAAAAGGGACAAAAGGTGAGTAAGAGCTCTGCAGTTATGGAAGCATTGTAATAGGTTGGAGACCAGAAATAGCCCGCAAGGCACCAACAAGTTTCACAAGGCCATTTTAGAAGGGAACTTTGAAAATGTGTTGCTCAAATGACATTGCAGAACTCTCGACTTGTAATCTGGTATCTGCTGATCTAAGTTAACTTGTTAAAGCATGTGATATTTGCCTACTTCCTTTGCACCGTTTCCATCTGCATCAAATGATCAGGCATTTTTCTTAACAAAATATATCTCAAGGTCATCTTCTGATTTGTTTTTAAAGCCAGAGCAAGTTGTGAGAAGGATACAGACCGATGAAATAGAGGAAGAGAAATGGGAATGTGCAAAATAGGCACTAGTTCTTTAATACAAGCCAGAAAAATAGCTTATAGTCTATTCTAATTAAAATCTTCATCACAATCTGAAAAGACAAGAAGTCAGTATAAGTGAAGTGGGGGAGCACTTCATGATACAGTGGGACACTGCCCCCCATCACAGTGTTTGCAATTGAGGGTAGCGTTGTGGGGCAGCGCTCTGTTCATTCCAGATGCACCCTGCTACTCCTTGCTACTGTGTGCAGCTGAGAAATGCAAACACAGTAAAGATGTTCATTGCAGAGGTTTGGCATTTGTGCAATAACTAGTGTGGATAGCCTTCCCTGTTAAGTTGATTGAAGGTGGTGGTAGCGGCCTCAGTCAAAGTCATGCGGGGGGGACATGAACGGGGGAAATGCAAAAGGCGATGCTTGAGATTAATACTAAACGTAAGAACATAAGAGAAGCCCTGCCACAGCCCTTCTAGTCTAAAATCCAGTCTTAGACTGTGGCGCACCACTTGTTTCTAGGAAAAGATGAGAGTAATACCTTCAGCTGCCCCAGTGCATTAAATGAGTAGGCATTTACATTTGTTTTCTGCAGTAAAGGTTTATGTGCAATCCAAAATACAGAGTAAAAGTTTGATAATGCTCTTGCATTTAAAATGCCTTCACTAAACAAGTTTACCAAAATTTGGAATAACAGTGGCAATTTATAATTCACAGAGCAAGACTATGCATTTCCGCTCAGAAGACACCAGCTATTTAGAGGTTCAGTTAATATTTTCATGGATTTTCCTCTAAATCTTTTCAGCACTAACCATACAGGGCTTACGGGGCTAATACTTTAAAGACGCAGGGATTATATATATTGCCTAGACAGAGTAGCCTCTCTGGATCTAGACCAGAATGTGCTAGAGCTACAAAGAAAAAGCCCCCTATTAAGTGTAATCCTTCTTTGACCTATTATTATTATGATTTTAAATAAAAATACTTATCGATGTGAAGCTTAGTCAGCACTTCCTGAGCTTTTGTGCTTTTCTCACCATATCCCCAACGACCCCCAGAAAAAGTATAAAATGAAAGCTAAGCTCCAGGTACATCTGAACCGTGTACACCAGATTTGTCTTCTGTAGAGTCCTGGAGCACCTTTGTCCCTCTTTTGCTGCTATATAACAACAAAGCAAAAAATGTGACTAGATCCCACACTGAACCAGGTTGGAATCTCCCCTTATTAGCTCCTTGTGCTAATCTTTTAAAAGAAGCTAAATGTTGCATATGCATTTTTAAAATAAAACTTAATAATTCTTCAGTTAAAAAGAATCCACAAAAACCCTGGGGAGAAAATGACAGAGATCAAATTGATTATAGACATAATGTGAAGCATCAGCACATGATATAGAACAGTGGGTGGTCAGGTAGGGGTAAAAATATAAGATAAAATTAAAACCTCCTATAGTGAAGGAATCATCAAGCATACAAAACAGAGGAGAAAGCATAAAAATGACTGTTCATATGTGTGTCAATTGCTAAGATGGGAAGGAAGATCAGGATAATAACTTTTTGTAAGGATAAAAGGTTGATAAAAAGTTTTAAAAGGATATATGAACAGAAATTTATAGTTAGATGAGGAACAGTAGAGAATGGGATATGGGTGAAGCTGGGCAAAATCTAAAAATACTCTTGAGAGAAAAGTAAAGCAATGATATAAAGAAAATACTGAAACACTGTCTATGGGCCTATGGAATAATATTATTCCAATGAAGTGACAATTGGGCACAGAAGGGAGCATCCAGGACTCTTTCTGCACTTGGCCTTATTCCAGAATATCTCAGGATAGGGGCCTGTTGTCCCCCTGCTAATGCAGACTATGGCAGGCCTCATCTGGGGTCTTCATAGTCTGCTCTAGCATGTGGATAGCAGACCCCTGTTCTGAGACATGAGAAAGGCCCCAGATGTCAAGTGCTGCTGCTGTCCTGAGCCAGACCACCAGCATTTGACGTGCAGATAGTCCATCCTGGGCAGGCAGGATCGCCATGGCAACAGCTCCAGCAACATCTGCTGCATGCCTGGACATTGCCATGGCAATCAGAACATGTCCTGCCTACTTGCAGGTTACCACCCAGAAGAGGGTGTGAATGCTGACTGGGAAATCATTAGCTGCTTCCAGTTAAGCTGTAGATAAGACTAGCTACAATAGTAAGCTCTGGGATGGCAGCAGCAGTATGGCTGTTACTCTTTCTAAGAGGTACGAGTGAACAGGCTATGAGGAAAAATTGAAAATATGAAGACCCCATCAGTTAAAATACGACAGATTTGAGCTCCTTTGCATGCCTATTCAGAATCAAGTGAATTCAGTGGGATTCACCCTTAGATAAACTGCCCAAAATTAATGTTCACATGGCACTGTGAGACTGTCAGCTTGTGATTGCTTTTTTAAAGTTCACTGCTGTTTTCCCGTCAGGATGGCTATTACTAAAGATAATTGCTATAATGACATTTGATCAAAACAAGAATGGAGTAGAAGTAACAGATATAAATATTTGGAGGATGCCATTACGAATTGAAATCTTCTCATCTGGTTGCTTGTGACAGAATGATAGCTACACAGATGTCAGCTGTGTCAATATTCCCCTATCCTACCAGGAACCCATTGGAAGTTCTTGTTTAGATATAAGGTGTGTGTGAAAACAGACAGAAAACTAACTGGGATTTGATCTATGAAAGATACACTAATGAACAAGCAATGCAAGATTATAAATCAAGCCTTTCATGGTGCAGTGCCAAGTGTTTGCAAACAATATCACTTGTTTGAACAAGAACAAATAGTCACTGAAACATACAGGAACAAAAGGGGTTATCTCAAATGTACACAGATAGCCAGACATGATCTAATAAATAACTGTGTCCTGACAATAAGAAATCCTTCAGGAAAGGACTGTGGAGGAAAACCTGGCTAAATTATTCAACAGTAAGCAGAGGAACAAATTACAAGTAAAGGCTTTCAATTTCAGAGGTTACTAATTTCTCTTTAACAGCAGTAAGAAACACTTTCTAGCCCTCATCTTCTGTGCAACCATTTCCTTTTATTTTGCACCCTGACTTCTTTGCAGTTCCAAGCAAGAGGTGAAGGATTTACGCTAATAGGAATGAAGACTTTCAGACTACATCACTGCTGTTTCAACTCAGAGTGCCATATGTTTGCCACATCTTGGGACTGGATTAATTGCAGTAGCCCATCAACCCATTTCGTACAGTCACATGCTGTGCTTCATGAAAACTTTTGCATATACAGCCATTTCTCCAGGTTTCCCCCAAATACTAGCTAATCATTATTATCATCAACCCGTCTTTTGATCCATGTACCTGATGCAGAGTACTGCTGAAAGAAGTCAGTAAATCATTGAATTCACACACCACTAAGGATGAGCAAAAGGAGATGTTTATCACCATTATAACAACAACAACAACACATGGCCCTATCAAGTTGCGATGGTGGATCTTGTATGCTTCAATAAGTTAGGCACTAGTGTTCCTACCAGAAGACCATACATACCGGTAAGACTTACATTGAAAAGTCAGACTAAATGAGTCTGAAGTGTCACTAACATGGGGCAAATGAAATAAATAAATTCCATATTAGATCAGTTCCTACCCAGATTAAGGCATGTGTAGATGGTTCAGTTCTTGGTCATAAAGTGAAAAAAATAAGCTATAGGACTCAGTGCCTTTTATTAGGCCACCAGGTTATAGTACTGGAAAGTTAGGGAAAGAACCACCTCAGCATAACAAATGGTCAGCATCAGAAAATAAAGCAATGCTAGAATATTACTGTCTACTTGTGATTCCAAAAAAATGGATGCTTGCCATTTGGAAAGAAGTGTCCTCATAACATTGACTATGCTATCAAACATGTTTTATTAGATAAAAAAAAAACAAATGCATTGGAAGAAAATTAAAGATAAGGAAATCAAATAGGTTACAACTGCAATAACAGAAAGTGGAATAGGCAGGCCATAAGATATAGATCAGTGGTTCTCAACCTTCCTAATGTTGTGACCCCTTAATGGAGTTCCTCATGTTGTGGAGACCCCCAACCACAGGGGTAGAGCAGCTTCAGAAGTGGGAGGGAAGGGCGGCGGGAGACTTGTCGCGACCCCTCTGAAAGGGTAGTTCGACCCCCAAAGGGATCCCGACCCCCAGGTTGAGAACCACTGATATAGATTAAGCTAACACCAAAGATGGGATTGTAGAAAGAGGACTGTTTAGACTCAGAGGCAGTTTCATAGAAAAATATAGAAAAAATGGAATAAAACAGGAGAAATAAAACATATGATCTAAAATTCATCGCAAACAATGCATTAAAGGAAATTATTAAAAGTTACCCAGCAATTGTAGCAATATTGACAGCCACTGTTCAACAAACAGACCAGATACTAGCAACAGTAACCAGAAAACTTTTGTATGAAATTAAAAGACCAAAAAGATTATTGGTGACTAAACACCAAAGTGGAGACTTCAGTAAGATTTGTGGTTTAAAATGTTTTGAAAAGATTTGAAGAAGTCAAAGGACAGAAAGAATAAAAAAAACTTTAAAGAAAAGCTACAGGGGGAAAAATCAGCTTGTCTTGCCTCATAAGTAATGACAATTTCAGAAAATTCCAGTCAGTAAGAATGAAAATTCAGAACACCAGGAGTTAGTGAAGAACTGGGAAGAGAGAACAATCAACTGCGGAATATTTCAAATTATTCCTTTTCATTTCTACTCTTTATCACCACTATAGAACCATTATTAATAATAGTGAACAAGAAAAAATGTGCCTATGAAATAGCAAAGCAAAGTGGAAAAATAAGTAACCTGCTGTACATGGATGACTTAAAATTATACAAAAGATCACTAGCAGGAACAGAAACACTTGCTAACACAATTAGAACATTTAGTCAAAATGTAGCATTGCAATTTGGAATTTAATGTGTAATGTTATCAATCAATCGCGAAAGAATTTGGAAAATTAAGATGGAATAATGGTGATGGAAATTTAATTAAAAGTTTGGAAATGCTACAATCTGCAGACAGTCAACACAAACAAATACAAAAGAAGACATGATGAGGAATAAGACATAAAGAGGAATGAAAAGATGGAGAAAATGCAATTAAGTTTATACGCATCTAGCTCCTAAAGTGCAGATATAGATGACTACAGTGAAAAATTCAAGAGACAGCAAGATATGCAATTATATCCTAGAAAGGCTGTTGATCAAGTATACCATGCAACACAAATGCCAGAAAGTTATTCCAAGCATAACAAAGAGGTGAACAAGAGAACAGGTTAGAAAATTACACTGAGGAGAATGGGAAAAAGCACTAATGAATACATTCAAAGAAACAATTTTAAGAACTAATTAACCACAAAATACTTTTACTGAAAGGAATTAACTAAAAATTAACAGGGAAGCTGTAAAGAGAAAACCCTGCATGATCAATACATGAAAATAATTGAAAGAAAGTTAAGGAAGACAATTGAAAATGGCTGCAGAATGGAATTTTGAAAAAGGGACCAACTTTGCATAGACCAAGAACAGGCTTTGCAACTGAACACCAGGAACACACAAACTGTAAATATAATAAATGACAGTGAGCGCACATTGTGTGTTTGTGTTTAAATGAAATAACAGACCACCTCCATAGCTTGTGCAGTAAGACAGAATATAGGAAATGCCATGATGAAGTCACAGCAAAGTTTTAAAGGAATTTATGCTAAAATCACTATCTGCTATCTGGAGAAAATAACTGGGGGGGGGAGAATCAAAAATAGTACAATTACATTTTACTGGGGTTTAAAATTCATACAAATTATAGTTGGGGAGAAAGTTGCTGGTGTCAAAAAGGTAGATACATCTTGTTTTTACTCTTCTAAAAACTCAATTGCTTTTTCATAGATATGTTTATTTCTCCCCTTTTGCATTAAGAATAGCCCTATACTTGTAGCCTCTCCCCACTGTCAAGACTGAAGACTGCAGGGTATCTTCAAACACAGCTGACCTTGTCTCAAAGAAACCTCCCTCCCAATAGTAAATAGTGGAGCTGATCTTCATTAAGAAAGAGAGAGAGGAAGCATCTTTCCCCCAGAGTCAAGATTAAGTACAATCTAAACTCAGGCAAGGAGTGGTAGGTAGCCTCCCCCTGCTGATTCACAACTGGAACCCGTAGCTTCAGTCACATCACGGTGAGGGTTGTCCTTACCTAACAAGATCACAGGTGAGACACCCCTACCCATACCATTGAGATTAAAGCTGGGGAAACCCTACCATGAATATGATGGCAGGGATGGGATTCAATGAATTCAGGAAGTGGGGACCCCTGTACTTGATGATGACCACTGAGAAAATAAGTAAATCCCCTCAAATGGTAAGATCTCCTCATCCCACTCTGCTCATAAAACATTCTATGAAACCTTACTTGATGGGGTGCCCCATGCCCTTATGTCACAGACATGGCACCATAAAGGTGCTCTGTGGATCATGCCAGACTCAGTACTCAGGAACCCCACTTCCCTTGACTTACCAATGATGAAATCTGTGAACAGTAAAATGGCCAACAGGAGTACCTTACGTATATTTACTCAGATGCTCCATTAAAAGATTTGTACCTAGGCTGTAATCCTAAGCATGGTTACTAGGAAAAAAAGTCCTAGTGAAATCATTTCATTGTTCTGTCAATGAGTAATTCAGGAATCAACTTCTGTATGCCAAGAAGGACAAAACCAAAAGCAGCTTTTGACATATAAATCCAGTGCAGAAACATAGATGATCACCCTATTCCATTCTAGGAAGAGATACTGTTACTTCAAAATAGCACAGTATTTAGAGAGAGGTCTAATTCTTAGCATATGTATTTCCGCAAAGCAATGTAGGTGCTGAGCACCTGCATCAATGTCTTGTGGGAGTAGTTTTGTCAAGGGATGAGATAGACAGTTGAGCTGTAAACTCATGATGTTAGTAGAGCCAAGCCTAGACGAAGAAAGAAAAAAGCTAAGCTATAACTAACACCGCAATCAGTCAATACTAATCTATTCAGCAGCCTCCTGCATTGAATTTACTGATGTACCCAATGCGTCTGCTATAGAGGATGTGCAAAGCCATTATGGCATTTATTGTATGTTATGCTGATAATTATTAGTAAAGCAATCTGACTCCACAAAAGCATTCAACTCCGTTGCACTATGGAAATGAAAAGCAGGCGAATGAAGCTTGTCTATTACCATTTATTAGAAAAGTGCATCTTTTCTCTCCTTATAGTGCAAACACATTCCTTTACTTGAAAGTGAATTTCAATAAATTTAATGAGATGCACACAAAAATAAATAAGCTTAGGTCTGGGACACAGCATAGTCTTGCCTGGAAAAAGAGGCTGTTAAATGTTTTTAAAGAACTTAGATGTGAAATTACTAATCTAGCAAAAAAAAAAATGTTTTCCTGATATCAGGCTCTATCCTTGAATATTGGAGGGTAGCAAATGTAATTTTTTAAAACAGGATCTTGGTGTGATTCAGGAAATTACAGACTAGTCAATGTAACATCAGTGCTAAGGTAAATTGATGGAAACCATCATTTAGATAAAAAAAAATCATATGCACAGAGGAGTAAGCACAGCATCTGCAAAGATAACTTGTTAGAATTCTTTGAGATTGTTAAAGGTAGTCCACCTGAAATTGGCTGTCTTCAGGTGGTGACAGGAAAATACAGGATCTTGTTTAGATTCCACAATTGCCTATCACCATCCCTGCAGATGGCAGGGCAAAATCACAAGCCAAGCAATGCCTAATAGATACTAGAACTTGCACTTGCAAGGGCACAGTGGGTACTTCTGGGTATTCTGATGGCACAAAATACCTGGAAATGCACAAACATGGCCTTTGGAGACCATTTCTGGGCCTCTTTTAGCCCTTCTTGCACAGTGGCAATTTTCTACAAAATGGATCCTGGGTATAAACACCCGGACAGGAAAGCTATAATAGTACTTTGGGAAAACTTGGTTTGGAAGTGTTTTTTTTTTTCCAGAACAGCAGCAGCAGCAGCAGCAGAAGAAGAAGAACTGCCCTTTATATCCCACTTTTCTCACCTATTCAAGGGGACTCAAATCGGCTGACAGAGCTTTCTGTTCTTCTCTTCCCACCAGACACCCTGTGAGGTAGGTGGGGCTGTGACTAGCCCAAGGTCATCCAGCTGACTTCATGGAGGAGTGAAGAATCAAACCCGATATTCCCAGATAAGAGTCTGGCACCTTAACTGGAAGACCAAACTGGCTTATGCCAGGATTTCAAACTTATATCCCAGGACCATATTGGGATTGATACAGATATCTGTGACAATCTCAATATAATGCTGGGATAATTGCATGTTTCAGGCCATATTTGAAAACAGACTAAACCTGGACATTCAGCAGGCTTTTGATGGTCCCACATTAAGATCTCCTGAATAAATTTCATCAGTCCTGGACTGGTAACTGAGTAGTAATAAATTGACTGTTTTCAAACTGGAGAAAAGTAAAAAGCTGGGTCATCCAAGGCTCAGTATTGGAAACTGTGTTTTTAAATTTATTCATAAGTGATCTAGAAGTAGGGATAAGTAAACAGGCGGGAGCTGGAAAGGGCTCTTCCCTGTGCCCAGCACCAGTGGGGGGGGGGGAAAGGGACATTTAAGTCAGGTAAAGGATACAGAAAGCCAACATGAAAGTCATTATCAGGATGAATTGCTGTGCTATGTAACAAATGATAGATGTTAGAAGTGATGGCTAAAAGGAAATTGGCTGAAAAATGGGTTTTGGTGGCAATGCTTGGGCACAGAAGCAACCAAGGGGAAAGAGGCCCTAAAGAAAAACATCACACAGAGTGAGGAAAGATTGGAGAAGTCAACTCCGTGGATTATAATCCTAAAGATTTGGAGAAGAGGGATATTCTAAAAGAATTTTAAAAGAGAGAGAAGAGGGAAATTCTGCCAGTTAGTTTCTGTGCACATGGCAGCATTGCAACACAATAACTGCACACTAAAAGCAAAAGGGTAAGATGGGAAGAGTTGACTTTTGAGTAGGCAATCAGCTTGTTGGCATGTTTTAAAGCCTGATTCCTGTTTTCCTCTGGGTAGTTCTTGTGCCTTAGTCAGGAAATCTGCACAATATTTGGGTTAAATTTCTGTCAGCCCGAAACATCACACTTTGAAAATGGAAACCAGTACAAGAAGTTACTTTCTTAATCAGCCACTTTAAAATCTGAAGATCAGCATGTCCCCATCTCCTTGTCTCACCCCATTCCTTGCTTGAAGCTTGTTTTAAAAAATTTGAAAGAGGAGGGAACCACTGCATTGGTCTGCAAATCTGACAAAGTCCAGGACATATCAAGAAGTGCTATTCTGATGTCTGTGTTTAGCGACTAAGCAAAACCTTGGTACTGAAATATCACTATAAGCTATAAAGAATGAGTGATATAATCAGGAAAAGACTTCATAACAGGGGAACAAGAACTGTATCTGATGATAAGAAATGGCTGCTTATTTTTTCATGTGACTTCTGTAGTTCTCACTGGTGGCTAGTTGACAATTAGAATAAAAATAATCAAGGACTGATTTAGGTTTATATTCTGCCCTCTGTGGATGTGTTTTGGATAGGATCTTGTCTGATTGAATGGGGGAGGGGGGATGGTACAATTCTCTTGATGAAATGCTATGTAAGTTCAACTATAAGCACATTCTCTATTTTGAAAAAACCTAAAATTTTACTTAGAATCTATGCATTTAAATAGAATCATACTGCCATAGTACTGTATATACTTATCAAGGAGCAGAGCAAACATGCATAGATTTTTAGTGTGCAAGTACATTTGTGCAAGGGCAACGAACAATGTTTTCAGATCACTGAATTAAGGTTTCTCTACCAATGTGGCTAACAATTCTAAGCGTGAGTGCATTTCTGTATACAATAATGGTGTTAAGAGACATGATTCATTGCATGACCATGGAATAGTAGATTAGGGGAGGTGACCTTTTTCACATTTCATATTGAACTTTTATAGAAATTCAGATGTTTCTGCAATGTTTGAGTTGCTTGAGTCTTTTGAAGGCAAAGTGCATCATTAGCTTAGCAGCAGAATTTGATGAATGTATGAGCTAAAAAGAGATTCTCAGACTCTAATAAAACATGATTCCTCATACAGCAGCTTGAATTCAGAAAACAGACATGGAGAAAAGAACAGGACGTAGTAAGAGATGGTCAAGAAAATCCAGCAAACAGCCTACTCACTCTTACAGTATTTCTGCATTTATCTGCAGGCAACTCCATACAGGGATAAGGAATCTGTCCCAACTTGGATGGACTGCTTCTGGAGCAGAACAAGGTTGTCTGAGAGCCTTTTTGCATCTTCACCTGGTGCAAAGGCTTGTTCACTCCTAGGATGCATTGGGTGTCCACACTTTGCTAGGTAAGTGTGATTGCCACAATCGCCTCACTGCTGCAATGGGTGTGCGCAATGCCGTTGCCATGGCGACTGGGCAAAGAGCCACTCCCAACCCATGCTCCACTTGCCCGGAAGAGTTGCAAACCGAGTGTGCAGGGTGTTACTAGCCATGTGGTAAGTATGGCTGTAGTGCACCTTTTAGTGCTCTACAGCTATATGCCTGGGGCACATGCAGAACCAGTTCTGGGATAAAATCAGCTCTGTGTAGTACATATACTCTGTGTGGGAGTAGCCTCCAGCTGTCCCACTGGAGCAAGCATAGAAAGGCCCTGATTTGGACAGCTTGTTCTGTATCAGCTTCCATGACAGCTCAGAAGCTTGCGCCAGCCTTGGTGTTTGCATGGTGTGTGTGTGTGGCTGGTGGTGGTGGCTGGTTCGAAGGCCTTAAGTGAAAGTTCCTGGTCTTTGAACCTTTTGGGGAGGGAGGGGCATTTTGGCATCATTCCTTGTTGTGTCATCAAAATAAGCCTCCTGTAGTATACCAGACCATGGAAGCATGCTGTCTGCATACTTCAGTGGTCCAGCATACCACTCCCTAGTATGCTGATAAACCTCAAAATTGAGGCCTACTGATGAAATATGGCTAGGACACCATTTTGTGCACCCTAGCCCTGACAATTGTCCATTCTATGACAGAGCATACTAGGAGGGGAAGGGGCTTCTGCACCAGTGTGTAGAAGAGAGACCTCTAGACCCTTTCCTATCACAGGACAGTGTCTTGTGTGGAAAAGATCTTACATTCTCTTTAAAGAATTTGTACCATTCAGAATTGCAATTCATTTCTGATGAACAGAAGAAACAAGAAAATAGGGTGGAGTATGTGCGTTCCTTGCCTCTAGTAAAAAACTGAAGTTTCCATTTACAGTTCAAAGCTAGAGAGTTTTGTGTAAGAGTAGATCAAAGGGCTTTCCCACTGTTCATACCATACTCATCAGGTTCACATGTTGTCCTAGGAGTCATCTCACGATGGGGAAAAACAAACAGTTGAGTTCTGCACATTTGCCACGGCATGACTTCTCAGATGCAAGGCGGGTGTTGATTTTGCAGTAAGATCCTGGAATTTGCTTGCTGCCTCTATTTTGCTTCTCTCTAGATCAGAACATGTGTCCACATCTCAGGCTACATCTGTAGAAGTTATTTGATGAAGATCTTTGTCCAATTGAAGTTCAGTCATTATGTTTTGAAAAAAAGGGGTTGGACCAGGCACCAGTTTGTGGGCTGGCAGAGACTGAAACGTTGTGGAGACCTGAAAAGCAACTGTCCAGTGGCCTAAACCCAGAAGCTAGCTTCTCCATTGTGGATACCAGTCCTTCATCCTTTGGGGGATGGCCCCATAGTATCTATCTGGTCCTCTCATTGCCTGGATCTCCTCGGTGATGTAATGAATGAATAAACCAGGTTCAAAATATGCTTTGCCTCCTGTTTTTTCCTCGAGCTAGAATAAAAGAGAAATGTTAAGAATGTTTAGAAAGGCTGTTACTTGGAGGACTACATGGAAAAGGAAGTTCTTTCCTTGGATAGAGAAATTATGCATAAGGCAAGACATAGAAAGATAAAGCTTACATAAAATATATCTGAAGTCTAAGACCATAGGAGTCATTAACTCAACTTCCCAAACAAGTATGTATTTTTTTTAGATATGTTTGTTCATGTACATTTTGAGAATAACTATATTGCATTGTAGATGAAGGCCTGAAATTCTATGCAAAAGGTAACAAAAATATAATAGTACCAATCTGAGTACAGATCTGGACCCCAAGGAATTTCCTCACCTGAGTTTCTAGATTCAGATGTAGCGCAGTATAAACAATCCTTCTTGTCACTGTAGCACCTGAACTTCTTGGCCAATTTATGGAAGGCTCTTTATCCCAAAAATACAATATAAATGTTCTTAACCATGGCCTTCTTAATCAACATTCGAGGAGGGACTGCTCTAAATATTGGCTGTCTTTGTACATATGTAGTTAAGGTGATATCCATAATCTCAATCCCTTCCTTGACTTACTCACTGCTGAAGGTGGTGGGACAACCAGGAGGTCTTCAACTCCTGATCTTAAGACACGGGCAGGACAGCAGGGCAAGACTTTATGCTCAGAATAAGTTACCACAAAGAGTACACTATCAAAAAGGGGGAAAGTGCATAAGTCATGTGAAATCTGGGGGAATTTAAGAACCTTGGTCAATAAGGTCAAAGATGAAACTAGCATCACATCTTGTTTTCTACAGAGGCCAACCAGATGGCTGGGAATTCTACCAGCAGAATAAGATTAACAGACATTTTCAGCTCTCATTCCCCATGCTGCCTTTGATTCTGGAGGGTTATGTTTAAGTATGCTTCATTTTTATTGTTTTATTAAATGTTTGGACCCACCCTGGTACTTCAGGGTGGGATGTAAATATTTGAAATCATTCAGTCAGTCATGATATATAACCATGAATAAAGTCTGATGTCCATCGATTTGCTTATAACCTGTAGTGGTCACCTGTACTGACCATCTTCACACCTTGTGATCCAGTCATTTCTGGTTATTCTCAAGGACTGTATTCTGAGAAAAACCCACAAATATGAAAACCCACACAAAAAAAATTGAAGTGGAAAAAGACAGGAAAAGGACTCTCATTTTTAAAAGACTCCTCACATGGAGGCCAGTCAACTTTGACAATATTTTTGGTGCCAAGTTAAAATATTTCTGTTTTTCCCCTCAGACGTATATGACACTATTGTTAAATTAGTATGTGGTGGCTCTTGCAGTTCTATTATGTTTAGCTGGTTTTAATGCTCTAAATTTTAATGAATTGCTGTAGGTGCATTTTTATTCATTGTATATCACTGAGATACCCTTTATGATTTAAGTGATTGAAAAACTAGATAATAGGAAATACAATCATTCTTCTTTATCCATGGCTTTCATAGCCACCAGTTTCATGTAACCATGACTGCAGAACTGTGCGGTATCTGTGTCTTTTCAGGTGAGGGAGGGACTCTGAACTTTAGCAGTGGGGGATACTGACAGAATAAGACATGTAACTATATGACGTAAACTATGTAGTATATGAGGATATATAACTTTTTATGTGCCCACTTTGACTGCATGATCCTGGGATCTAGTATTTTGGGAGAGGAAGCAAATCTACCTTCTCTCAGCTTGTTGTCCCACATTATAATGAAGAGAGTAACTTATTTTCACAGAATTGCTGCTGTGAGCTTCCCATACAAGGAAGAGTGGCTGTGTAAGAGAATGGATCTGTGGACAATAAAGAGCCTGAGCTATTGGAAGTCTTTTCATCAGTCTCTAAAGCGGTGATGGCCAACCTATGACACGCGTGTCACAGGTGACACGCCAAGCCCTTTTGGGTGACACACATGGTCACCCTGGCACCTGGACTTGTAGTGCTTGCTTGTTCTTGAAGTGTACGAAATACCAACTTTCAATTGAAGATTTAGCAACAAAAGTCAGTAATGTAAAGAATTATTTGTTTTTGCTTTTAATAAAATACATATATCAAAAATATAACTTTTTTACTAGAGCTACAAATATCACAAAATTATGGATATTTCTAGATGTGACACAGCACCCGAGTTAAGCTAGTTTTCTTGCAAATTTTGACACACCGAGCTCAAAAGGTTCGCCATCACTGCTCTTGTGACTTAATGGATCCAAAGGATTCTCAGAGGACCTCTCAAGGTTTTCTCAAGCCCTATTAAAAGAAGTATTTATTTAGAAAATTGATATCCCACCATTCACTGAATGGTCCCAGGATGGGTTACAATTAAATTAAAACTTATCAAATAGTAAAACCCCCCAACCTCCCTCCCTAACAGGACAGCATCCCGAGGAAGCTGTTTAAAAAGCAAAAGTCTTTGTACAAAAGTCTAAAGGTTTATAAGTGATTTAACTTAGGGAGAATAACAATGCGTACTAGAGAGTTGCTGTGGATGCTGTAAAGCAAACAAATAACCGGAACATTTTATCCTTGGTGACTCGTTCTCAATAACCCAGTGGTAAAAGGGGAGAACAAGAACTCCCCACTTCCACTGCCAAAAACTGAAGAAACTGAGCATACAGGAAGCTGATAAACTTCTGAACACCTATTATCAGAGGAAATTTGCCTCTGAAGACCACTTGCTATAGGGACCTGTCTAAGATTAATATAATATTGTAACCCGCCCTGAGACCTTCAGGTATAGGGTGGGATAGAAATACAAACAAACAAACAAACAAACAAACAAACATCTGACTGACCACTGTGAATGAGATCGTTCTCTTATATGAACCAGTAGAGCAACTCTTACATTATTAAAGGCTTCCTGAGAATTTGTGTATTGAGGACTTTTAACTAAAACATGATTCACAGGAAAGGAACACACAGCAGTTAGAGCTAAACATTATTTTTGTATATTAATAATACATGAGTGAGAAAGTTGACTTGCTGTTGGGTACCACCTTACTCAATGCTTATCTATCTATCTATCTATCTATCTATCTATCTATCTATCTATCTATCTATCTATCTATCTATCTATCTATCTATCTATCTATCTATCTATCCATCCATCCATCCATCCATCCATCCATCCATCCATCCATCCATCCATCCATCCATCCATCCATCCATCCATCCATCCATCCATCCATCCATCCATCCACCCACCCACCCATTTTCCTGCCCTATACCTGAAGGAGGTCTCAGGGTATATTACAACTTTAAAAGTCAAATATAAAAATGAACTTACTAAAACAATAACAGGGTCTAAAATTGGGGACAAAAAAATCCTGTTTCTCCATTTAGCCAAAGGCCAAGGCAAAGAAGTGCATCTTCACAACTTTCCTAAATATGTAAAGTGAAGGTTCCTGACACACCTCAAGAGGGGAGACTATTTCATAGTCTGGGAGCCATCACTGGGAAAGTCCTATCCTCTGGCATGTCTGGATTCAGCTTGGCCCCTATCCAGCCCATTGCCACCTCCAGGAACTTGTCAAGCATTTCAGCCACCTCCCCTAACTCAGTTGGTACAGAAAGATAGAACTGGGATATCATCTGTATACTGATGACACTTTACTCCAAATCTCCTGATGACCTCTCCCATATAATTGTTAGAAAGTAAGAGAGACAAAATTGACCCAAGGAACCCCACAAGGAGCAAGAGTCTCCCACTCCCACTTTCTGAGATTGGTCATGGAGACAGAAGCAGAACCATCTCTCAGACTCTGTAGCCGCAGCACCTCCATGAAGTTTTCATGGCTAAGATACAAAAGTGGGTTGTCACTGCCTGCTCCTGGGGAAGGGGAGAGGCTGAAGTCCCCTGCTCACCAGATTGTTTGTTCTACCGCTAAGCTACAACCACTCCTACGGTTGATTTACTGGGACTTAATATTATATTTAGAAAATTAACCTTTAACTTTTATGAATTTGCTGTGTTTTTTTAAGTTTGTTTGCAAACATCATCTGTGCATCACTAACTATTCAAAGCAGCTATAAATTCATCTTCTCTTTGTTTCTTTAGTTTTTAAATTTATGCCTTTCCTTTCCTTCAAAGAGATTTATGTCAGCTGGAACACTGCAAGAAGAGCGAACTGTGTACTTAGGTTCCACTGGTGGACTTCCCTGTGCATCCATTAGGCCACTGTTAAGAAGAAGAGTTGGCTTTCCTACCCTCTTTTCTCACCAATTTAAGGGGACTCAAAGTGGCTGACAAAGCTTTCTATTCTTCTCCCCACAACAGAACACCCTGTGAGGTAGACAGGGCTGAGAGAGCTCAGAAGAGAGCTGTGGTCACCAGAAAGCCCAAGGTCATCCAGCTGGCTTTGGGGAGGAGGACAAAATCAAACCTGGTATTCCCAGATAAGAGTCTGGCTCCCTAACCACTAGACCAAACTGGCCCATAATTAAGAGTAGTCTGATGGACTGGGGGGGGGGCATGGGTCCAATCCAGTGAGGCAGTTCTTATGTTCTTGTTATGTGAGGTAGCTTAGGGTGATTCAAGACCCAGAGGGGTAAGCATTGGCTACAACTAAGATCCATTCTAGATGGGATACAGAGGACATTTTGCCTTTGAGGGGAAACGTCCACATGCCTATTTGCCAGAGATGCACCCGAACTGCTCTCTGGAGGTGGAAGTCTATTTGGTAGAGAAGCAGGATAAGCAGCTCTGATAATTCTTCCTCACAAAGTGATGTATTTAAGGCTCCATTTTATTAGATTCATTCCTTTGCTATTCCCAATCTCAGGGGATTGGTCAAACTGAGGCAACCTCCTATAATCTGTGCACCCTTCTCATCACTCTGGTGAATGTTTCAGCGTGGGTTTTAATTCATGATACCACTCCAGAACAGCAGTGTTCTATGAGATTAAGTATTCTTGATTGCTTTCCAGTTGGAAGGATTACAACAGAAGAAAAGTCCTGCCAAAAACACACTGCATCTCAGCTAGATCTTTCATCCCACTCTCCTTCAAAAGAACTGGGTTCATACCAGAGTGCTGGAAGCCTGAGCCTCGGTATCCAGGATCCTTTTGAAGCTGAATTTCCTTCAGAGAAAAGATGGAGGCAGCTGAAGGGAAGAAGTGGGTAAGAAGAGAGAGAAAAAGGTTGAGACTGACAATGACCCCCAAAACTATAATTCATATGGGTAACAGAGATAGAAAAATGCACAGTTACAAAGAAGCATTGACAGCAAGTGCTGAAGAAGAGCTTGAGTCTCAGGGCCTTTTTAGACTCACCTTACTAGCCTGTCCAGCAGGACAGGATTAGGCTGGAATGGTTCAAGCACTTGGACTACTCCCACTGTCTTGGAAGAAGCTGTTCACATTTGGGCAGCTGTTCAGGGACAGTCATTGCACTGGCCCCAAATATCACACAATTTTTGGAGTCAGCATCTTTGTTCTCCAATGGCTACAATTTAGCAGTGTAATTTTGGTGCCACCGAAATGGGCCCCCCTGCTAAACCAGCCCACTGAGGCATGTAGCCTTCTCTGTGCCTCCTGGACTGGTTTACTTGTGAGAAGGATAGCAGTAGAGCATTTGGGTCACCTAGACTGGGCTATGCTCTGTCCAGTGTCGTGTGTGCTAGCAGGCATCCCCTTAAGCCAGTCTACCATGCAGAAGGGAGGCGTCTGGTAGGTGTAGAGAAGCCTCAGGATGTTAATGGATTTAATGTTCTATATCTTTCTTAGATCTGCTTAAAGTAATTCTGAATTAAGAATCCAGATTTTGATCATATCTGTCAAGGGATACTGTTTCTGGAATCGCTTCTATCTGCCGGTGCAACCCTATAATGTCAATTTCTTTGGTACGGGCATCCGTTTAACAGTCTGCTTACAGTATCTGCATTTGTACCATGTTGAAAATTTGGGCCTTCTAATTCGGGATGTGTTAGAATATTTGTAACATTCAATATTCATACAAATTCATATGAATTCGGACATTCGTATACAAATTGAATGTTACAACATTTGTACATTGACATTTGTATTCGCACCTTGGGTATAGGATGGGGTAAAAATGGAAATAAATAAAATAAAAACATTCGTACAGAACTTCAGAACATTTGTGAAATGGGGAGATGAGAAAGCGGCTGCACCAGTCACATCTGCAATGGATCCAGAGTGCATCCGACATGGTTTGAGAGAAGATTCAAAGTGGGTTCAGGGCGTATTCGATACATGCATACCACATTTGAAGGGGATCTATTCAAACAAATATGAATTTTCTTACATTCAATTCAATACAAAACGGATGTAAGAAGCCCCATTCGTGCACATTCCTACTTCCAATTAGTTTTTGGATTTTGTTTCTTTATTCCTTTAAACCTTTGTTTCTTCCTACTCATTTCTGAGACCACTTAAATGCTCCTCCCTCCAAACAAAGAAATAAATATCTCAGAGCAAAACACCTAGGATTCTAGCACTTATCTCTTTCTAGAAACATATATGGGATTATAGAACTATTACTGCCATCTGACTGTAATTTGTATTTGCAATACATATTCTGAAAAGCATTTCATCAGAGAGAGCAAGATTCACCATAATTTAGACTTTGATCATGCACCCTAGATTTCAGGTTAGAAAGTGAAACCTAGAGACACCTGCTGAAATGCAGAGTTCGGTGTTTACATATGTATCTTATCCTGCAGTCTTAGGTTTCGGAGGGGGCATTACAACAATGAATGCTGTATGCATAAAGACAGATAGTACACAGAGAAAGAGGATAATTGCTTGCTTCTTTAGCCAAAGGCTCAAGTATAGAGGTGCATCTTCACCCAACATCATGAACACAAAAAGGGATGGTGCTTGACACACCTCAGAAAGGTAAGATGGCACTTTCATGGGTACTCACCCTTTAATATCTGAATGTGGTGGCAGTGCCAAGACAGCATCTCCAGCAGATAAATCTTAATGGTCAGAAAGATTGGTAGGGACAAAGATCATCCTTAAGAGCAATGTAAATGAACGGATACTGTTTTTTCCAGACTAGGCTCAACACCCAGAAGGTATCCAAATGCTTTCCCCGCAATGCTAGTAATAAAAATACAGGATTAAACCATCCTATGCTATGGTAGTTACACACTTACTCTCAGGAAGGAGATGTACTCGTTCACCTAGGGCCGTAAAATAAGGGTGTCGCAGGGCTGATTCAGCAGAAATACGTTTTTTGGCTTCATACTAAAATATGAACAAAGAAAGAGACACAGAAAAAAATTAATCAAATGTAAAGGTGTGAAATATATATTTATATGCCAAACACAATGTGAATTTTTCAGTGATAGCTGAAAGCCTTATTTTTCTTCCTGCCCTTTTGCAACATGTTTACTGAGTCTTTGCTGCTACAGGCAAATGGAATGGGGACCCCTAGTGTAAATTTACTGTGTTTTTACTGTGTTTTATTATGTTTGCTGTGTTTTAATGTTGGCTTTTATCTTTTTATTGTTGTATCTCTTCCTGCAATCCTTGGATGAAAGGAAGACCATAAATAAACTAATCAAAACATATGGTGTTTCTTTGCAGAAATACGACCAACTTATTTAGTGGACAACTGGAATGTGTGAGTAGTAGTATCTGGAAGAAAACTCATTATTTAATTTGCCTTTTTTCCTTCTTAGGTTTTGTTACCCGCAACAATGCTTTATTTGTCATAATCTGCTGGGCAACTCAGTGTGAATGCTATGAGACTCTCAGAAGTCTTCTGTATTGATTCAGGAAATGTCTTTGTGTCCATGTTATGTACCTTTTTAATGAAGTGTCCAGGTTGCACAAATGCAGCATTATATTCTGTTTTTCTCTGAGCAATATGCTATGTGTTACCTGATCCTACTGCTGCCTATATGAAGACAAGAGAGCAGACTGCAGTACATGGGTACCAATCAGTCAGAATCATGAATCTGGTGGCATAAAGTAATGCTGCATCCCCAAACAACTTATTTGCCTCTCTAGTTTGCCTCTACTGTCCCTCTGTTCCAGTGGATTTTAAAAGTGCCATTCAATTCTGGAATAAGCATCCACATGAGGC